>VZRN01003889.1:723778-825617 GCA_013397935.1 Dasyornis broadbenti | reverse complement strand
CGCCGCTCCCGGCCGGGCCAGCAGCGCTGCACCCGCCCTTCCGCCGCTGCCCCGCTGCGCCCCGGGCCCGGCGCTCGCTGTTAGAAAAAGCTCCACACGGGACAGATGGGGAACGTGATGTTAATCGGCTGTGCCGAGCGCTGAGAGGAGCAGCCGGCGTGAGGTGGGCGGCGGGGTAAGGCATGAGGGGACGGTAGGAACGCGACTGGGGGCTCCGGCCGCCGCGCCCCTCCCTGGCTCCCCGGGTGTCCCTCGGCGTGCCCGGGAATAGCGCGGTGGGGATGGCAGCTCCCAGGGAGCGGTGCGAGGCTGAGGTAAGCGCCGGGAGCTGTAGGTGTGAGGTCCAACCAAGTCGCCTGAAACCCTCGGGAGAGACTTTCTGAGGCCCAGGTTGCATGCCCCGTTTTGCTGCCGTGTCCCGTGTTCCGTAGTGTGACACACAAAGCCAGGTGACGCGACAGATCCGGGATAAACTCCGCTCAGCCATGAGCCTGCGCGCCCTCGAGTCGGCCTAATCCCATGGCCTTGCTCGGAGAGATGTCTCGGCCCTAGCCGGCAAGGGTGTGCAGGTGCATTCATCCAAATTCCTGCTGGCTGGAATTTGGACAGAGAATTCAAACTCTTAAAATCCCTAGCAGGGCATCACCTCTGTTGGTGCAAAAAGAGCAGGTTCCTCCTACGGACTGTGTCTGTTTTCTGTGGTTTGCAGATCCCAGCTGTCACCCACATGCGTTTTGCTGGCCAGAAGATGTAGATGTCCCTTGCAACTGAGTCCTTGCATGGGCGTTTTGAGGATGAAACGCTACATAAACTCTTAAAGCACAGCACCTGAGGACATTGCTACCGACATGGACATCATTATTTATTTACGTTTGCTTTAATCAGGAGGAGCTTTTTTGTAAACATGAATTGCCGGGCCCTTTCCTTGAGATGTCGTTTCTTGTTTCATGCTATTGAAACATTAATCTTAACTTATTATGACTCCTTTGTGTTGGTCAGCTCTCAGGGACACTTCCCTAGGCTTGAAAATGTGGGAGCTTTCAAGAACGTGTCAATTGTGCCAACTCAAGCCACTTGTGGGCTGCCAGACCGAAGTACTTTTTGTCATAGCTCAGTAGCTGTTCAAAGTATTATATCCTGCACTCAGAGGTTTTGTGTTCAGGAATGTCCATATAGGTCGTCACCTTCGTCCTACAAACCGCTTCTTTCAGAAGGCCTTGGTACCTGTGTCACAGAGGACAAAAGGGACTTGCATCCAGGGTCCTCCAGCAATGCTTCCAGTTTTATTTTTCATAATCACAAGGATTGCTTCTCTACTCCCCGTTCTCCAAGGCTTGGAGCTTCATTTACGTTAACTGTATGGTTGAAACCTGAGCAAGAAGGTGTAATGTAAGTAGTATTGAAGGTGTTTACTTTCCTGGTGCTCTTAAAAAAATTGATGGTTGTAGTCACAGTCATTATTAGCAAGCTATTTAAACTTTTAAAAAGTTCGGTGGGAAACTGTGGCGTTTTTAAAGCCGTTTTTAGGTTGGGGTCTTCCCAGATGTCAAGACAAGTGGCTTCAGTTTCAGTGGCATTGACTCAGATGATAGTCCAATTGCTTTCAGGGTTCAGAAGTATTCATAAATAATGTGCATTCCTATTCTTAAAAAGAGAAATTTGTGTTTCTAATTCTCTATTCAAACTCCTAGTGGAGTTTCACTAGCTGCTCACAAGATAGAGGTGGCTAAGCACACTCCCTCACCTATTTGCCTACATGTTGCATTTTCAGGAAATACTGCTGTTAGAAGTGACCTTTCTGCTTGACTGGGCCTTACTATAATGAAAAACCTGCTTTTTGAAAAATGGATCCCAGATCCTGCAAAAGAAGTTTCTGTCATCTATCACAAAATGCAGAGCCTCCTACTCTTTCTTACCTTCATTGTGCAGTTCTTTTTAAAATAAAGCACACAAAGAATATAGTTTGTTCCTTCAGAATATATGTCACAAATGATTATATACTTGTGTTCTTAACTTATTGTTAGAATGAAGATAACGATTTGCTTTGTTGAGACATTCTTGGTATTTATTTTGCATGCTACTGTGAAATAGTAACTTGTCTAGGTTTATCAAAATTTTCAGAAACAATAGAACTATCTAAAATCGTAATGTAAAATTATATCATGTTTTATACAGTGGTAATTTCTTAAAAAAACTTGGCCTAACTCTAGACTTTGTGGTTTTGGAGGGGAAATAAATGAGATCTGCAGAGCAAAAGGGACTGTTGTTTGAGTTGAAGTTAAATCATTTCAGCTGGTGGTATGTATAAAGACATCTCTGAAGGTTTGGCCTATGGTTTTTTTATTTAGACAGCATTTTCTGTGTAATGGTGGAATTTTGAATGTCAGAGAGTCCATTTCTGGTGTTGTCCCATGCCATGAGTTCATGTGGGTCCATCAGAGTCTCCTTCAGCAGAACACATGCCTAACTTAAATCCTGCTAATTTCCAGGCAAGCTGTTGCAGCGATGTGTTGAGTGAGATCTGTGAAACTCTTTTGTCAACGGGATAGGCTTTGATACATGGAGCCTAAAACAATGAAATGTTATGTCCTTAGTTTCAAATGATTAAGTGCTGTGAAGAAACCAGACTCTACTGATGACTGATAAGCCATGGACTAGTGTAAAAGATTAGCTTCCAATTGCTACTGTGTTAATAACTACACAATGTACATATTCCTGTTCAGTGGGTTTTATAGATAACTTTAAAATTTAAATGTTTTTTATTCAATTTTTGTAATAGATCATTTTTATGCCTTGTGAGGTTTGCTGCTTCTCAACGTGTAGAAAAGACAATGGTAAAGCCCAGACCTGAAAATTGAAGATGGACAGCAATTATTCCAGTGGTCAAGATGATATGCCACTGTCCAGGTGCTTTTGTTTCACTGTTCACAGAAAGAATGGTGTTAGTTTTTCTTTTTTTTCATAAAAGAAATACTGATCTCCAGTTCTGGTGGAACAGTTGTTGCACATGAATAGCCATTGAAGTTCGACTCAGAAGGCATCTCACAAAAGAGAAATAATTTACCAGCAAACTAAGATGCTTTCCCTTTTATTATATTGGTTTAGGGAGTCCTTCAGGTTGGCAGATGGAGTTTGACTTACTGGGTGTCCTACATTTTGCAGTCCCTGCTGGGGAATTGTCCCTGTTACATGTCATTTGTGAGACCTTTTAAACCCCATTATCACAGCAGAGGAACCTCACAGAACTGGGATGCATTCTAAAAAAATCTTTGTGTTCTCACCAAAGCATTAGGAAGATCAGCCAGAACGAGCTGCTAATTTTACCGATAGAATGATTGAAAGTTTAACAAGGTATTTTTTTTACTGGCAAAGTGCTCTTATATCAAGTACAGCAGACCCTTGTGTTTTGGACACGCCATACTAATGTGTTTTTGTGCTGAATTTTATATGGTCTGCCTGTGACATTCTGTTAGGCATGTACCCATGTGAGAGAATTGCAGGATTTTTGTAAGAAGTTACTGTGCTAGCTGATATGAGAGAGATTGATGTGAGAGTCCAAGTCTGAAGGCCCTTAAAAGATTGCAGATAAGCAGAGACACCAAGAACTTTCTTCATCAGTTTCATATTCCAAGTTTTCTTATGTGAATCTAGGAGAGAATACACTCTGATACAAAGAGAGAAAAAAGTGAGGTCATGTTACAGATTTATTTGAAGCCCTGATGTTCTTCTAAGAAGTACAGTAGAGATATTTGTAGGCATGCTTTTAAATCACTGCATGTGGGAAATATTGAAGAAAAGTGAGAGAAGAGTGAGAAAGCATTGACATTTGTACTGCACTCTTTAAATTTCCTTTCCCTTTAGGCTGTAAGTGAGCAGAGTTCTTGCCACTGATTTTCATTCTTGCATCATGCATCCTCTCTTGCTGTACGTACTCATGAGTCAATTTAATTGCCTTCAGTAAGCCTGTGTGTAGCCTGTATGTAAGCATTAGCTCAATATAGGAAACTGTATATGATGATAACCCTTCACAATGGAATGGGATAAGAATATGAGTAGAAGCTTAGCATATGTGAGTAACCAGTACAGGCAGTTTATATCAACTGGAACAACTGGAAGTTAGATGACTAGAAAATATTGATGGGGGCAAGAAGTAAGCTGAGGCTTTTAACATGCAAAAGGATCAGCAGGAATGGCCTGGTTGAGAAGTGGGTAGCACACAGATTTTTAAACTTTTTTTTTATCTAAGGGACTAAAATCATATGGTGTTACTTAATAGCTATTCAGATGTTTTACATTAGGAATTAGACTGAAAGGGGTATTTGCTTTAAGATACCGTGCATCTGATGTTGAACCAGTGCAGATGTTCCCATTTGCTCCAGTTAATGTGTGGGGAACACCAGTGCAGCCTTGTTAGATTTTCTAGAATATTTTTCTCTTTGAAAGCTGACCGAGTGGATTTATGTTACTAGCTTTTTTTGCCTCCAGCCCCTCCACTGAGATATATGTAGTCAGGAATTGGCTCTGTGGGACTGCAGGTTACCAGAACTTGAAAACTTCACAAGGAGCAGTGGCTTCTCTCTGTAATCATGGCTGGAATGGAAAATCAAGCTCAGTGTCAGAAGTAATGCTTCTTTCTATTTCACCTATGTTAGAACTAGTTTGGATTTTTTCTTTTTTATTTTTCTTTCCCTCTTTTCTCTTTTCCCTCTTGATTTTCCTCTTTTACTACTAAGTCTCAATTCACATTTGTTCTTTCCAGTTTTCAAAGTGATGTACATCAAGGTCGCTTCCCTTCTTAAAGTCATGACACCTGTGGGGATAAAAACACTGTGGGGATGTTTGTTTTAGATAACTAAAATAAACAAAAACCTGGATTATCCAATTATTGTTTATCCAGGAACTGGGTAAATCCAGTTCCTAAATATTTTGCTACTTAGCTGAGCCTTCCTTCACATTTATTATCTAACAAAACTAGCATGTTTACAAGCAAACAAAATTTTGAAAAGACCAGTGGACAATTTATTAAGGCATGTGGTTTTAGTAAGGTTGGGAAAACAGAAGTCTTCATTTTGCAAGGTGGTTCATTGATAACATTCCAGCAGGCTAAAATAGTAGCAGTTAGGAGGAATTAATTTTTCTCTTGGATTTAAAGGTGAATTAGTGAATAATGTCAGTATCAAAGAACAACTTTTATTGATATTTTTCTTTTATAAATGCAGAGTAGGTGAAGACCTTTGCCAGTAGATAGGTTGTTTTTTTTTTCCCCTCTGAAATATGTATATGTAAATACTAATCTCATACAAATTTTATATGCTTCCCTCTTGCAACTTAGTGCACTAATTTAGTCTGTTGTAACTGTTAAAATATTTGAGTTTCCATGGGTCAGTACATTGACAACTGTATTTCTTGAGCAGCTCAAATGGGAAGGGTAGAATTTAATAATTTTTTCTTGTATTGATGATTACTTTAATAAAATACATAGTTGTTTCACAAGCATATGGAGCCTGTGCTTTCTCAGGACCCTTGACATCATGGTGTTTGGATTGGCAAAAACATTTCAGCAGCTAGAAATGCAAAGTGGGTTGCTGTGGATAGTACTCTCTGTACCTTAAGTGTCGTTGTTACATTTGCTATTGATGTGAATTCTGTGGGGAAAAAAATCCTAGTAAGTGTCTGGATATCCTTCTTGCCTTGCTCTAGTTTCTTAGGTTAAAGAAAGACTGTGCAAAGGGGAGAGTGTAGGGTAGGCTGTTGTTAGGGCTGCCTTACCTGAACAGATTGGGTGGAAAGATGGAAGACTTATTACCAAAGAATGTCATTTGTACTGCTGTTTATGGTTATATTACGTTTACCTTGTTAGACTAAAGAAAATTGAAGTGCCTCCACAGGATGTACTAAGTTGCACAGCTTTGTATGAAAAGTGTGGCAGTGACCTGCACAGTCACTGTGGTTTCTGTCATGGAACCTTCAAGAGAAGAGGCAAAGTGGACCTCTCTTCCACCCCCAAATGAACTGGACTTGCAAGCACTCAATAAAAAAGGCAAAACACAAAAAACAACCAACCAAAACCCTGAAGCAACCTAAAAACCTCACTGATCAAGACAGAAAATATCTTTGCTAAAGTTCTTTTCCACTTAGTACATCCTGTGACTTTCACTGTCACTGAGCATCTTCTCAAGAGCTGTATTTTTAATGTTTATTTTAATACGTTCTGGTTAGCATCACTTTACAGGATAGCACCTTGGCAAGTATGTGTATATGTGAGTGCCTCTGACCTTATGTTGTTTTTCTTGGTTATTTCCAAAGGTGTGTGATAGAAAAGGCTATTGATGGGCAGACTGTGTTCAAACTCACAATCTCTGAGAAAGAGGCTATGTTTTATTATCGCACAGTAAATGGTTTGCAGCCACCAATAAAAGTAATGACACTGGGGAGAATTCTTGTGAAGAAATGGATTCATCTTAGTGTGCAGGTGAGTAAAATAAAAAACATTTACTATTTGTTGAAATACAACATTTGTGTGAGAATGGTATAACTGTATAAACTGTATAAATGTAAAAGAATAAATTGGGGGATGCAAATGATAACTCTTGAGCCTCTCTTGAGTAAGAATGTTAATTTGGGAGCTCATTTTGAGGCAATTGCTAATTTAGCACTGGAAAGAAATGCTGTGCCCATTCTTCTGAACAAGCAGACTGTACAGAACTGAAAATTCTCACCTTTGAGAACATGAGTAGGGGAACTGAAGAAAAGCTTGTACTAATATCTTAGATACTTATATCTAAATTACCAGTTAGTCTTGGGGTTCAAATTATTTCCTATGGAAGAGAATGCCATTCTCATCTATACATGCTAATGTACTTACCTTGCAGAGGTGTACCCCATTGAAATTTAACAACTTCTTACAGTACACATAAGTAAATGTGTGAGTTTGTGCAGGATCAGTCAAGCTAGTAAATTACAGAGCTATTACCTCTTATTTCAAAAATATGATTCAGAATTGTTAGAACATAGTCCTTGTGCTCTAAAAGTCTTCTGTTGACACAACTTTTTAATAAGTGTACAAATATCCACTGAGGATAAAGCAAAATTGAGTTTGTTAAAATTTAAACTGTATGCACAAAAATCAATAAACAAACATGGAAGAAATTAAAATTCAGTTATTTGCATGTCTTGTAATTCCCAACAGACATCCTAGTAAATTCTATTTGTAAGCCAAGTTCAACTAATAATTATGAAACACAATTATCAGGTATTGAAATATTTATCTTCTCCTTTCTTCATTTCCTTTATCTGTTCTATTAAATTTCATTTGGTCTACAACACAATCAAGAATAGTTTTGCTGCTTTCTTGAAACTTGCTAAAAGGTATTGACTGTGATTTGGATTTTTAGTGCTGATCTTGTCACTTGTAAGAAGTATCTAAGCCGACGTCTTGATTTTTTGCAGTTTTCTTTTTTCCAGGATAACAGCAGAGTAGTGTGAATAAGATTTTGGCTGTTGGATTAAAAGAGTGACCTTAAGGTAGAACTAATGAACTTTACACTTCAAGCACTCCAAGGGTGCTATATTACTGCTGTTGCTGTCAGCCACGTTTTGTACCTCAGAAACTGCTAAAGCCTGGCATAGCCAAGTGATAGTGGAAGGGCTGGTTAAGTACACACACAGATCTTGAATTGCATTACACAGGAACATGAAGCACCCTGTGGAATTTGGTCTTTTGTTTCTCTGTGGAAGGTTGTTCAATTCATAGCAGAAGTAAAGAAATATAGCTTCTAGACCCTTAAAGGAACTGCAGGCTTAATACTTTCTCTAAGTTTCTGAGCTCAGCGTAGAATCTTCCTGTATTTGATGCTATTGCAGGATTCAACTCGCCACTAAAGATGATAGTGATCTGTTTAGCCCTAAGCCTGGCTATGAAAATTCAGGCAAAGGTTTGTTTGTCTGTTTGTTTTTTAGCAGGTGTCCAAAAGCATTTTTTATATAAATAGAGAAATAAATGAAAAACGAGTACATGAGCAAGACCATACAAAAAAAAGCAAAAGTAACTTGCATCTGAAAGTGTCTGTGTATCATACACATAGATGCTAGGCAACAGACATGACAGAGGAGTGTGAAGTATTGGTTACAGATGTGAAACTGAATTTAGAGTGAGAAAAATATGGTGGGATGGCAGATATGTTTGGAATTCAGGTGTAAGAGCATATGCCTATTCAGGAATGATAAAAATGAAAGCTAAGTGGTGGAATAGCACCAAATAGTAATTAAATGATAAGAGGGAAAGAAAGAAAGAAGAAAGGATACCACAGACTGAAAATAATTTCTTTGGAATAAAATAATTCTAGGGTAAGAGAAGGCTAGTAAATTCATTCTGCTGAGGTGATCTAGGAATTTAAATTCTTGAGTTTGTATTTAGATGTGTAATTTGTTAGAGGAAACTCCTGCTAAGAACTGTGTTATTGCAGAGACTTATTTTCCAGTTTTTAGCTGGGAAATTTAGGTTCTACCAACAAGAGCAGGGCCCAAACATTCCTGTGTGTTCTGCATGAACGGTTTCTTCATTGAGTAGTTGCTGAAGCAGAAAGTCTGAGTATACCACCTTTGTTAAGTGATGAGGGCATTATCAGAGATGTAGGTCTCAAGAATAATGTTGAGCATTCATAACTGGAGTCAGATGAAATAGAAGAGCAAACAGTTCTTTGGTTCTCTAAGTACACTTTTGGGTTTCAAAGAGAGCAAACAAATGGAACTATTTTAATAAAACAAAGTAAACTTTGGAGTCCAGAGATTGAATGGAAAAAAAGCCTGGAGGTTTTTAAAAATTAATATAACATAATTAAGAGAAATTTCTGCCCTTAAAGGAAAAAATATGGATACATACTGCCCAGGCTTATCTGTGTGAATAAACACCCCTACAATTAGAGAGGGCAGAGTGTGTGAGCATTGGGGAATGGGGAAACAAATTCACAGAGACTGCTATGTAGGATAGGAATAAAACTATAAAGTGGTTGATCTGAATTAGACTGTCAAATGGTAAAAATTCTTGCAATTTTTTTTTTTGTTAAGAAGGCAAGACCTGAGTACAGTGAAAGTATGCTTAAGATTAAGGAAGATTTGAGTAAGGTCCCCAGAATAAATAAATACTTTGCTTCTGTTTTCAAGACTCACAGAGCAAAACCAATCAGGGTAACAGAAATTAATGTAGGAAAACAAAAGTGATCATAAAGAGTTGAAACATGAATTTACAAGCTTATTGTGTACATGCTGCTGCAGTCAGTTGGTCTTTGTCCAAAAATTCCGAAAGAACTGTCACATAAAATTCTTTGACAATGAGATATTGTGCACAAAGATACCAGTCAGAGATGGAGCTATAATACTTCCATTTAGGAAGGGTGTCATGTTGATACCAGCCAACAGCCAAGGACCTGGGCTCCCCTCACCCCTGCCAGTGAAACAGGGGAGACAACAGAAATAGCAAAAATGAGAAAAACTCATGAAGGAAAGGGGTCTGGGAGGGGAGCAAATGATGTAAACGCAAACACTCACCACCTCCCACAGGCGGATAACTACCCAGACAATTTCTTAGCAGCAGGCCACCTTGGAAGTAAAACCCCTATCTCCTTAAATTCCTTCTTCTACCCTAAATTTTATTGCTGAGCATGAGGCTATACAGTAAGGAATATCCCTTTGTCCCAGCTGTCTCCCTTCCGGATTTCTTGGCCCAACCCTGTCTCACCGCTGAGGTGGGATGAGGAGTTCAACTGAAAAAGAGAAAGGCTTGACACTGGGCAAGCTCTCTTCAGCAATAACTAAAATATTAGTGTGTTGTCAATGCTGTTTTAGCAACAAATTTGAAACAGAGCGCTATACAGGGTGTTGTGAAAAAATTTACCTCCACCCCCAGCCTGTACCAAGAGAAAGGAAAAAGGATCTTGGTAATGCAGACCTATTTGTCTTGACGCAGTGGCGTATGAGGATTTAGAAAAGATCTTTGAAGAAATAGATAAAGATGTGGAGCTAAATGAAAAAGCGGATAAAATGCAGCATGGATTTACTATAGATAGCTCATCACTGTCTAAACTCTTAGCTTTTTTTTGATGAGAAAGCTGATTTTCAGGCAAAGTAAATGTGTCAGATTTTCTCTATCTGGAGTTCAGTTTAGCATTGATGTGACAACCTATGAGAAGTTGTAGGGTCAAAGGGAATGCTCATGGGAAGGGTTGGCAATAGATACTGCTCAAAGGAACTTGCTTATAATCTTGGGGAGAGGGGTGGGAGAAAACTAATTGAATTGCTTGAGAATCAGTCTTTAGATCAGTCTTGTGTTATATTTTTGTTAATGATCTTGGCAGAGATATTGAGAGTGTACTAATAATACTAGCTGATAAGAGACATAGTCAGAAAGAGGAACATTCTTCATACAAGAAGAATGGCATGACCAAAAAGACTAGGGCAACTGGCATGAAATAAAAATGGTATTACAAAATGCAAAGTAGTGAACTTGAAATTCCTCAGAAAATTTTTTGCAATTCTAGTTGATTTTAGTTGGTGAGGATCAAGTCGCTCAGGCTTCTGAAAGTTTTATGGCCTTTCTGTGTGTTTGATCTGGATTTAATGATATTTTTCTCTGTATGTTTTTAGGTATATATTAGCAAAAACTCTGAAGGTACACACTGGAGTAAAAGATATATAGACTTAGGTTAAAAGATTCTGATATGCGCTGAAGTGAAACCTCAGAAAAATTGGTGTCTTAAAAGTTTAACTTTTAAAGAAATAAAAAAACTGAGCATAGCAATGCATAATTAAGGCCAACTGTCTATCATATTATCTTTGCAAAGTGAAATCAGTATCAGATTTATGCGACTTAATAATTGCAGCACTGTTGTGTATCTTCATTTTCAGTTTCTCTGTTAAGAGTCTTTCACTTTCCCTGTGATATTTCAGAATTCATCTAACCAATTAAGAAGGGTGAAATTTAGACATGAATTTGCAGATACAGACGAGGCTGCTGAAACAGGAGATTCTTTGAGAACATGTCAGAATGATGTTTTTGTTTCATATTTAGTGTCTGCAATTATAAAAATAGTCTTTTTACTAGCCTTTATTTTGCCTGATCATATCTATGTAACTCTGCCATGTTTTGGCAGACTATAGCACATTAAAAGCTTTGGAAAGTAAGTTTAAAATCTAAATGCAGAGAGGTAACCGTGACTGAATTACTCTCCTGGGAGGAAAATGCTCTTAGAGTGCCTATTGAAATCAGCATTATCATTTCAATACATGTCAAATACGAGTCATTTCCTAGTTTAGGCAAAATTTCTTTATAAATCTTTAAATCTTCCAGTTCTTTCAAGAAAAGGTTAAAGTACTTATGATTTAATGAGACTGCTTTACATCATAACTGTTTGACTATCAAGAGAAAACTTGTCCTTTCCAATTTGTGAAATCCTTTTATTTTCTGCACAAGTTTTTGAATACTGTAAAATTTATTTTATAAGCAAAGAACCTGAGACTTAAAAGCAGGGAGGCAAACATTTATTCTATACTCTTTCTGTGTATGTATTACTAAATACAGGGTCTTCTAAACTGTATAGTCCCTAAGTTTAATAATGATATGTGAAAGCAAGAAAGCATTTAACATACCACTTTGATCTCCTCTTTGAAGTCATCACTTACTATCTAGAAAGAGTAGTCTGTCAGGTCCAAGAAGGGAGTGGAGAGTTTGCATTAATTCTACATTTGGGAGCTTCCTGTCTATTAATTGCAATTGTGTGTTGAAAATATTTAGGAGGATGCAGTCTATCCGTATGGTTGGTGCTCAGCTCCCACCAGACAATGGAAATAAAACACATTACAGTCTGTCATGTATTTGAGTGTCTTTTTAGAGAGCTGTTCACAGACACAATGAGCATAGAGCCGCTTCATCATCCATTCTGCTAATGTTGCAGGCCATTCAGCTACTGCTGCTGGACATGCGGCCTCCGTATTCTTTGATATTAATAAAACTTTTTTCCTGCATCTAGAGGTCCTGCTGTGGTTATTGCCTCTTCTCCTTCTCTTCTACATGTGTTAGGATGTTGACTATTTAAATTTGAAAGCTCTGTTGTTGTAATTTCACCTTCTTGAGAAAATGGGATATTTCCCAGATGATTCTTGCTACTCACACTGTCTCATAAACCATTTCCTTTCTTGCCTGAATATGAGTTTGAATATATTTGCAGATTTAAATTTGCAGTCTAACAACTGCCTCAGAACACAAGACAAGGAACTTGGCCTGGGCTAAGGTTTTAGTTTCAGAGAATGCCAAAAATATAGGTTTTATCAATGCCATCTTGATTCCACTTATGGAAATTGCAAATGTTTTTTGCAATTGCAATTGCAAATCCCGCTGAAATCTGCCCAGACACTGTTACATATGATAGGAATGGAATTAAGCCTTTGTATGGCCAGCGCTGAGAGGAGGTAGTGTTGAATGTTTTGCAGACGCTATGCCTGATTTGTGTGGAGAGTTTCAAGATTTGAAAACCATCAATTTTCAATTTGCTTTGCAAGTGGTCTGTTTCCTTATACAAAAATAAGTTGCAGCCAATTAAATTGTATTTTTAATAATGAAAACACTATATTAAGAATGATTCACCTTCCTTTTTTCCCCCCAATCGCAAAACTAAATGTCCTGCAGTTCTTGGGCTTGTATTTTTGGAGTCTGGTTGCACCTCTGCTTTTTAAATTTAGTTAGTTTTTTTTTTTTAAGGATAAAATTGAGTAAAGTAGAGTTAAATACTGGCTCATGCCACTCTAGAAAGAGGAGGTGAGATTGTTTTTTAATTAAGAAATAACTTTGAGTCTTTCTGAGCATACCATCATTTTTTTTTTTAGGATAAGTAATAGCTGGGAGTCAAATTTTGGTGACCAGGGTAATATGCAATACATCTGTTTCTGATGTGTAGGTGCAGTACATAAAATACCACTTCTTAAGCATATATTTAAAAAAAAATAATTGTTGTTTAATATTGTGGTGGTGTATTAAAGCAGCTTGCCTGCTTCTTAGAGAACAGCTTTTAAGACATTCTTCATGTGTTCAAATGCAGTATTAAAGAATAATAATAAAACTTGCGTAACTGGAGTTAGAAGAACTGAAGGAGTTGTGTGTTGTTTAACAACGACTTGTGAATTAAGCTGGTTTTTAGAATCAGCTATTTTCAGACTGTTAGAAATACGGAGTCCTACTGGAAAATACATAAGTAAAAAGAATATTGTTTAAACTAGATAGCTCTGGCTTCTGAACTAATCTCTTAAATATATGTTTATGCATTTGAGTGGGTTCCCAGATATGTATGGCTTGGTATTACTTTGGTTACAGTTCTGCATCTGTATGATATCTCCCTCACTTGTACTTTTGTGTGGGGAGAAACTCTGAGAGGTTGGAAGTGTCTCCTTGTACTTGCTGTGGCTGTTGGTATGCAGTGCTAAGATGTGACTTGCTGGGTGCATCTACATTGTCGCTTTTGTGTACAGGAAGAGTTCTCTTCCTGTACAGGTGTGATACAGGTGTGTCTTCTGTCTATTTTTGAGTCTTGTTTTACTGAAGAGTCCTACTGATATGCGTCAATTTGATTCCTTTTTGGGGAGACCAAGCTTGAAGTTACAGAGTGGAGTATCACCATTTAAAACAGACCATTTTCAGTCTGGTCAGAAGGTCCTCCAGCAGGTAGTTCTTCTTGGCATGCACAGTGTGTGATCAGAAAACTGGCAACCGATTCCAATGTCTTTGCTCAATATTGAGCCATTGTCCTTTCCTCTATATGTTGCGCCAGTTGCTAAATAAATGTTTTCACAAGATACTTGAAGTTTTTTTGATGAGTCTAAAAACTTCATGGGTACAGCCAAATAGGTCAGCTCTTGCTTTTCCCGTTTTTTTTGTTTGTTTGTGGTTTGGTTTTTTTAAAAGAAATTATTACGTTTAGTTTGGATTTTTGTAGCTTAAAGACAGACTTAAATTGGAAGTCTGATCAAGAAATGGAAGATGAAGCTTTCAGGTTGCCCTTTGTGCAGCCTCCATTATTTATATGTGAGCTCTGTCTTATGTCTTGCGTTAACGTCTGTGCGTGCAGCAAATGGAGGGTAACATAAACTGCACATGTAGATCTTGTACAACGCAAAATCTGTATGTGGCAGTCCAGAGGGGGAATCTTGTGGTAAGACTTCACATGTATCATTTTCTCATGGAAGCAAAGAATATTTCCTGCCTCTGAGCAACTTATCAGCTTGTCTGGAAGGTAGAAAGTTCTGGGATGGAAGAGGGGGAGGAGCTCCTCCTGTCCATGTATCTCATTCCAGTGCTTTGGCTCAATAATGGTCTCATTTTTGCATAATTTAAGGACTTCTCTGTCTGTTTGATAGCTGTCTAGACAACCTGTCTTGGAGTACAAAAGAAGAGTAGATGAATAGGAACAACTTTCTTTTAGATGTATCAGTGATTTATTTTCTGGCAATCAGTGGTTTTTGAAGCTTCTGAAGCTAGACTGTCTTGAATAGTCGTTGACGGACCTGTTTTCAGTTTATTAGTCTTGTTTTTCTTTCAATTTATATATTGGCATATATAAAATGTATATTTTGGCATTGGACTCTTGTGGCAATGAGTTCTTCATATAGAATTACGGCTGTATGAAAGTGTTCTTTATTATAAATCTGCTGTCTGGCAACTTCTTTTTGCCAATTTCTTTTGCCAGTTTCCTTCTCATTATCATTCTCATGCTATTTGATATCTTGGTTATAGAACTTGTTCACATGTTAAAATAATTTATAAATGAGATTTCTCATTATATTGAAGCCATTCTGCAGTTTGTTCGTCATCATCATCAATCTTTTCTGAAACTTTTGAAGTTATTTGGGGTTGCAAGGGACAGAACTCCACTTGTTATCCCAGAGACTTTGCACCATAAATTTCAAAACAATAAACTTTTGTGGGCTTATTTTAAATTTCTTTCCCAATAAGGAATGTTTCCTCTTTGCGCATTAGTGAGGGACTCTCTAGAGTAACTCCAAGACCACTTGGATCAATGGTCGTTCAGAATTTAGTGTTGTGTTTACATGGATAAGAGTTTTTCTCATCTGCTACCTTGTGGTTAACGAGACATTTAGTCTGCTACTTTACTGCCTGTTCCTTAACAATTTTGAGATCCTTTGTAACTTTGAAGTAAGCTTTGACTTCTAGTATCTGCGTGTATTCACTCCATCTTTCTTCTCCTCACAAACCGCTGTTTTCAAGCCTGTACAAAATGTTAAATAGCAGAGAGATACTTGGTGATAAACTACTGTTTGTGTGAAATGTGACCATTTAATCTCTCCCAAGTTGGAAACCTTTCTAGAAAGCCAGAATATTATATTGGTTGGTTCTTCTTATCCACGTGCATCTTTACTTCAAAGAATTCAAACTGGATCTTGATTTCCTGCCACAAAAGTCGCATTGTCTTTTCTAGTGTATGGTATTAATCCATGTGCTTTTCCAACCAATTCATCCTGTACAGACTTGATTTGATGGATTCTCAGAAGAAATGGTCCAAGACCTGGTCATGCATCATGTCTATAATTTTAATTTCCACATTGTTCTTTGCTCTGTGCAGGGTTAATTGAAAATAGGTCAGAGGGGTTTTTTTTGTTTCTGCTTCTTTTCTGATATTCCATGAAATGTGAGGGTGCTCTTTTTATTAAAAAAAAAAAAAGAAAAAGGGCTGGAACACCAGCTTCTGTAATATGTTTTAATACAGTTAGCTCATTTACTTATCAAAGTTCGAGCTTTCTTTAAGGCATGGCAACTCTTTTTCAGTGGTATCATCTATGTAATTCCTAACATTCAGGTTCAAACATCTTGGGCTTTAGATTTCAAAGACAGACATATTTTGTCATAATTTACAGTCTATGTGCGTGCTTAGTTAGGCCATTTCTGGTTCCGATTCCTGATTTTTTTCCCCCAACTTTTTCTTTCTTTCCCAATTTGATATACAAATAAACTAGCTGTATTTGAGTATAGGAGCAGCTGACCCTCCTTTGATTCTGTCTGTTCTAGGAAAGGGTCTCAGTTTGGAATTGACCTAAATCCCTTCTTCCAAGCACTGTTTGTGCAGAGTCATGCAGCCTTGCTTGTCTGACCCTTTGTGATACTGGCAGCATTTCAAAGAATGGCACTGGCTTTTATTTTCTGCCTCCTGAATAACAGCCAAAATGTTTTCCTCACGAACTTCTTTGCTGTGGTATTTAGGTGCATCCTTGGTGTTGACTGTGATTGTAGATGGCCTACCTGTCTTGTGAGGTTCATCCTCGTAGCACCTCTAAGCAAGTTATCATGTGATATTCAGTGGCAGCATAGAATAAAACACCAGTATTGCTCCTAATCTGACATTTGATGACCATGTCCCATGGGACTTTTGTGGACTGGTCAAAAGGAAAAGTCTGTCATCTTTCTGAACTTCTCTAGGTGGCCTGCTAGAGTCTTGATAGTAGATACTGTTTCCTCAAGTTACTACTTACTTGTGCCTTATGTATGTACCTCTTGTCTGTAAGTCAGGTAATTATGCATGTAGCAGGTTGCATTTCCACTCTTCTGCTGGACTTCTGACTGCATTTAATTATGTTTGAAGGGCCTTTATCCTTTTACTTAAATTGTGTTTGTTGACAGCCTCATATATGTTGTTGTTCAGTAATCTTCCTGACTCTTCTGTGCCTAAACTCGAGGCCTGTGCCATAAAGTACACAGGACACCACTATGAACTTTACAAGCAGCCTCCCCATGTCTTCTCCTGGCCCATCTCTAGCAAACTGTAGTTAAAGGAGTTGCTGCATAAAAGATTTCGTTTTGCTTTTCCCAAAAATAAATTACCAACAATAAGGTACCAAAATGCTGTCCTCCAAAGTCCGTTTTGGTCTGTGTTCAATTAATAGCACAGTTTGGATCTATGGCAAAGCTTGGCTGATAAGATGCTTAGTAACTCTGGAGAAAAGCATCTATTATGAAAAATGAAAATTGAAGCTTACAGTGAATTGCCATCAAAAAGAATGTTGGAGACTTACAGTACAAAGGAGTAGTTGAATGACCATTTCTAAAGGACTTTGTGATGGAGGGAAGAAAGCAGGGCACAGAGGAGGAGGGAAAGGCCTGAAGTAAGGTTATGGGGAGGAATATGAAAAGAATCAAGGACAGAATTTTGTGGCTCCTTGACCATGAAAAGAAACTAAGCCTTGAAAGAAAAGATGAGACTTTATTTGCAAAAATCCCTTAACTGGATACATGGAACTTTTTGTGGCAAGGCATTCAGAGGGCAAGAATAATTGCTTTCTTCTTATGTAAATCATCCCCCAAAAAAGACAGAGGAATGGATTTTCAACTTTTCAGTCCCAGCAGAGCTGTTCAGCCCTGTTTTGTAGAAGCGTATTCTTGCATTAAATTTGAGAATGACTGAGGAGTCGTAGTACTGAGTGGTGTAAAATGATGCAAGATCTTCAGATATAAATCAGTTTAAAAGACCAGAATTTAATATGCAGCTGATAATGTAATGTAGGGTTAATAATTGTGTATTAGTAACAGCTCTCCTCATTTGTGTGGGTATCTGCCTATTCTTTGACTAGTGAAGCACAGAGACTTTATTCAGAACAGACATTTCATTTGACATCCACATCTCAACCCTAATTTTCGTGATTACAATTAGTTCGTGAAAATTCTGAATCAGTGGTTTTGCTGTATTTTAAATGGAGGGGGCAGAGAGAAAATGTGTATTGTTATGAGATTATCTAAAATATACTTTCTGACCTTTTGTTTCAATTAATTGTGGCAAGTCTGTGTAACTGTTTTAGCTACTAAAAAGCAGCTTGTTGAATCCTTAATACTTGTCTCCTTTCATGTTACTGTAGTGATCATTGTATGTTGGATCTGATTTGTTCTGTGACTTGGGGAAAATAGAGTCATTATGCAGCAAGGAAGCGATTCTTCTCCGTGCATTGTCAGATCTAATGACTAGGGTTCTCTCACGTTTTTTTGTTTGGAACTCATTTACAATGTGGGTGTCACTTGTTAAAGCTTTCCATGTAAAAAGAATAGAGTTTGATCAATGGTTAAAATGGTAGTTGTAGCGAAGCTTATTTGTTAATTACTTTAGTTTCTAACAGAATTAATATTTGCAATTTTGAGCTCTTGGCTTCTCTCTGCCACTCCCCTGCCCTGATGTGTTTGTTCTGTCCTGAGGCATCAGTAATAGATTGACACAGCTCTGCTGAGCAATATGGAATATTTTCACTGGTGCAGTCTGGCTGGGGTAGAAAGTGGCATAGCTGTAATTAACCATTTTAATACTACTTCATACTCCAGAAATACTTTCCAAGTACTGGCCAACAAAAGATTAAGCGAAAATTGCCAATCTAAAATTGGTGTGATTACTCTGTGCAAAAGGATCATGAATCTCTGATTCAACGGTTTATTTTAAAGCAGTGTTAACTTTTTAAAATACCGATTCTTGAAAAATACAAACCATTTCTAAAGCTATCTCTTTCCACATTGATCTGTCTTTGTTTTCAGCCTGGTTTATCAGATAATTGAGTATGGGTTACATCACTCAGTTTTTAATATACTACTAAAATTACCCCGTATGAAAAATGACCAGCATGTATGTTTCTTATTTGGATCCTTCTGCTTGCTGTCACTTTTGCATCTTGAAGGCCTTGTTCATGAAATAGCTATTAGTTTCTCTTAAGCTTGTAAACTGCCTTATGGATCAGTCTGCATTCCAGTTGCTTTTTGATTTTGCTGATTAGGGTCAAATTTATATTCATACATGGCTTATTCTTGAAGAGAGTTAATTGCTTCAGGAGAATTCAAGGGTTCCTTTCCCCTTACACCACCCCGCCCCCCCTTTTTTTTTAATTTATGTTGCTCTTTAGGGAATTCTAGCTGAACTAGTGGATCTATGCACGAAAAGAAAGACTTGGATTGAAGGAAAACCATTTCCCACTGAGAAGGGATTAACATTGTAGGAGACAGTGAAAAAGAAAAGTAAAGGAGGGCAAAGAGAAAAGCTAAATATATTTTATACAAATGCTAGGAGCATATGTAATAAGACTGCTGAATGGGAGTGACATGTTTTCAAGGATAAGAAATATATTATTGGTATAAGAGAGACAACCAGGAAAATGAAGGGGGATTTAAAATGCCAAGATACACAGTTTCAGTGAAGAGAGAGCTAATATTAGGCCCAAAGAGATGTAACAATATTGCTGAGGGATGATACTTCTGCAATAGGAAACACTCATGCTCTCACCCCCTCCATATTTTATTTTGCTTAAGTACTAAGTACTTTTTTTTTAAAAAACTAAGTTCAGTGGTTTGCATGCAAGCTAAGGACAATTTAATGTAGTTGTGATTCTTGGCTGTTGTACTAGACTTGCTGGTGGTCAGAAAAAAACCCAGCAAGAAAAGTGTTTAAAACATACAATGGTCCCTAAGAAAACCAGAACTTTGATTTGAAGAATGTTGGTGTATTGAGGAGACAGTAGGGAGAGAGATTGTTAGAGATCAGTTGTGGTATTGACTGTGTTAAAACTACAAATAAGAGTATGTTTCTGCTGTTGCTGTAAGGTTGTTGCCTTTATACTGTTAAGGAAACAGTGTATAATATTGTCACAGTTATGGAAAGACTGTAAATATAAATCTGTATGTGGAGACAAGAAGCAAAATCAAGTGATCAAAAATCATGACATTTGAAATGGTTGTGGGGTTGTGGGGTGGGGGTATGGGCTAGATGGAGGAAGCAAAGTTATTGATTTTAGCAAAGCTAACTTTGAAGGAAAGCAAAATGCTCCTGGGGATTTTGCCTGCAATCCTGTGATGAATGGGAAATCCACTCCACACAAGTAGAGAGTACATAGTGTATAAAACACGTAGAGAAGCTGCAATTAAAATTCATCCCAGTTAAGTCAAGAAAAGGAAAGGCCGATATGGGCCTGAGGCAAAAGAAGGAAAGGCAAAGAGACAACTTGCCCCTCCTGACCTTATGCTTTTTCCTTCCCCTTTGCTGTTCTTTACCATTTCTTCTACTGTCCCTTTATCCTCTCCAGCCCATCTGTTTTAAGATAGTTCTGTCAGTGTGGTCCCCTGATGAGGTTTCTTCCTTGTCTCTTGTTTTCTTCTGCACTGAATTTCTCAGTGTGTGGGCATAACTGTTCAGAGTCCTCATAACATGGGCATGAGTCTTTCTCCCCTCTTCTCCCCAAAACCACTGTGCATCCCCTTAAACATGGTTGCAAGCTGTATATAGTAGATATATTTTTTCTTTCCCAACTTCTTTTATCTGTTTGTGAATCTGGGATGATTTCAATTCACTATGTGGCAAGGGAAGCAGGAGCTGGGGAGGGCAAGCAAGGGGGTATGTAACAACTCATGTAGATGGTGTGGATGTATGAAAATTTTCACAAAAAGACACTGTACTATGCTGAAACATCTGCTGCTGAAATGGCAGGATTTCTCTGAGAGACAAGTGTGGAACAAGCACAAACATGGTTGCAGATGGTATTCCTTTCTTTTGTGCAAAGTTAGAACACAAATTGTGCCTTCTTTTCAGACCCATTGTGCAAGTTGCTTTATTGTCCAGCCTCCCACATAAACATATTATCAGACATCTTGTTTCAAGGTGTAAAGAACAGATGTGAGGAAGAAAATAAATTTAACATATTTGAGCTCTGAATCTGGGCAGGTGTAAAATGACATTTCTGAAGCTGAAGGCAGTTTTATAGTAGCTGAAGATCTGGCCCTTAACTAATGCAAACAGTTTGAACAAATTTTGATCTGGCATTTTATTTTTAAAAGGTGGTCAAAGATTATAATGGCAGAAGTGGATTTTGGAGAGAGATTTAATAGGACACTGGTGGAAGATTGAGTGGTCTTTTTCTGTCAATCAATCTGTATCCTCTCTTTTTCCTTTTAAAAATTGCAGTGATTTGTTAACTGCAGAAATTGGCAACAGGCAGAAAGGATGACCATGTGGTCTTACAGCATCCAGCTGATGACCTGTTTCTGAAGATGGTGTGAGGGATCATAGAGTTTAGTTCCATGTGTACTGTGATGATAGTTGCATCTATATGTAAAGCTTTCTGTCACTGAAGCACTCTTGGTGTTGTCAGATGTCTATTGGACTGGATGAGCTGCAACTTCTTGCAATTGAATGTCAATAAGACCAAAGCAATTTTGGTTGATTCATAGCACCAGCTTAAGCATATTCACTTGCACAGATTACATTTGACAGATAGTTACCTTCAGCTGAACTCTGTGGTTAGAAGCCTTGGTATATTCTTGACAGTGAGCTTAGAGCTGATGCCTTATGTTTATTTCATATCCTGTTTTTGCCTTCCTAATACTGCATGTGTATGTCTACATTTAAATAAATTCACAGCTGAAGTACTAGTCACTCCACTTGTTATCTCTGGACAGAATGTTGTGATGAGTCAATCTCAGTATTTTAAAAAATGGTGGTTTTTTTTCCCATTTAGACACTTTTAATTTCAAAAGCTATCTAATCAAGGATTTTTTTTTTATCAGGAACTTCTGGAAAAGTATCTGTCAAAGTCTAACAAGAGGATAAGAAAAAAAAAAAGAGGTAGAGGATATAAGAACAAATGAAAAAGTATTATTCTTTTGGGAATGTTTTTCTAGTATTCTATCAGTTTTCTGGCCTGCAGGGAAATATAGTCAGCACAGGTGTTCTTACCCTATTATGTTAGTGAAAGTTAAAATCCTCTGGATTCTGCAACAAGATTGTGCACAGTGTCATCAAATACTGATGTGTGTTAGCATCCCCTGTAAATTTTGTAAAAAAAGGCGTCTTTCCTTGTCTTTTCTCATAACAGTTCTAAAATAGTCTGGGTTAAAATAGTTTCAACCTTTGATTCGGTTAGTTGATCATATTTATGGTGAACTTACGTACATTGAAACTTCATTTGGAATATACTGAAGAATCAAACTTTTGAAATATTTCAAACCATTTCCTCGTGTGGATTCCTAGTCAGCTTAAAGCTGCATCCTGATTTTGAAGAAAAAACCAGTGATTTAGCACCAAATACTTTGTGCATACACTGTCTCCACTCACTCACAACTTTAGTTTCTGTTCTTAAAGACAAAGGTAATTTTCCTGTAGAGCTTAAGGAGGTTCTAAAAGGGAGATATTTTTTACTTCCTTCGCTCAGTGAAGAACAGGATTGCAGCATCCTTGAATTTTGATATGAAAGAACCTTTATTAAAATACTTAAGATGTTTGTAGTTGCGTATTTCAGCTAGACTGACACGTTCTCGTGAGAGGACAGAGTTGACTTTATAGTTTTGGCAAGAGTTAGATAATGAATCTTGGCCTAGAACAATGTTGGCAGGTCTTCCTTCTACAAATGACAGAATGATTGAAAGTAAAGGAATATCCCCCGATCACGGATGGTAACTTTAGCACTTTCATTTTGAAAATGGTCATAGTAAAGTCCCTGACCATGTTGTTGCTTACGTTACTGGTGGCAATGGAAAGTCCCAAGCCCTATTTGTTTTCTTCCTGTAAAATGCTGTTTGTCCTGAGAACCAAAGATGTGTGAAAAGCATCACATTGAAGCCTTCATAGAAGCCAGGATTGCACCTTGCCTCTATCATCTTTTCCTTCAGACTTGCAGCTAAGTTGCTTCAAAGGCTTGAAATACAGAGGGGTTTTCTTGGGGGCACGGAGTTCTTACAGCTTCAAAACTTCATTTTTTGGCCATGTGAAGGTAGTATAGGATTTGAATATGAAAACAGAGGAATTTAGAAATGTGAATCAATCATTTAAAAATAGCAGATAAAATTGATTTTATTATGTGTGTAGCTTTTGCATTTGCTATAAGATATTGGGCAAACAAACTAAATATAGCACTGAAGATTTGAAATTGTGGCAGGGTTGTAGCTGGAGCAGCACCAACCTCTCTGGCAAATTTGTCAGGCAGTTCCTTTGCTGGTACAGAAGGTGCCATTTGTCTGTCAGGTGTTACGCAGATAAATTATCTGAGCTGGCTTGTCCTCTTGGATATTATTATTTAGTTTCCACAGCCCTCCCTCCCACAACCCCCCTGTCCCTATTAACATGGTTATTAGCATCTTTTTTGGTCTGTTTGAGAACAAGTTCATAGACAAATTCCTCCTGACATATCCTTGTTCTCCTATGTTTGCTACATAAATTCATTATCTCTTGCCAAGCTTTAGATCTGCCAAGTTCCCTCTGTGTTGTCTCAATTTTCATTCCAGATTAAAAATAAATTAAAATGCAAAGCACAAAACACAAAAAATTAACTATCTTTATTTTAAAGGTTATAAGCTTTGTCTCTGAGAGAGGGAAAAAGAATAATAAAAATAGACCACAGGAGACTTTGATTTAAAACATCTGCCCAAACATCTGTATCAATAATGCCATCACTGCAATAGTTCGTATTCTTAAATTATCCATTCAGCTAAGGTATTAAATTTGGATTAGCCTGCGTTTGTTACTTTGTAAGGCGACCTGAGCAATAGGAGGCTGTAGGAGCAGGCTCTGTACTGGTGCTGGTGAGTAATGTGTGGAGTAGGAGGTGGTTTGGTGTGATGTGGAATCCCGACTCATATGCAGAGGTTAAACTGTGGGAATCTCTTATTTTCTAAAGCAGTCATAACGTGCCTGATTGATATCTGAAAGCTTTGGAGGAGGAGTTTTGGAATCTTGGGGTCATAGAATCATAGAATATCCTGAGTTGGAAGAGCCAGATCATCAAAGTCCAACTCCTGCCCCTGCACAGCACCTTTCCCAAGAGTCACACCATGTTTCTGAGAGCATTGTCCTAAGGCTTCCTGAACTCTGTCAGGCTGGTGTTGTGACCACTGCCCTGAGGAGCCTGTGCCAGTGCTCAGCCACCGTCTGGGTGATGAACCTTTTCCCAGTGTCTGGCCTAAATCTCCCCTGACACAGCTTCATGCCATTCTCTCAGGTCCTGTCACTGGTCACCAGAGAGAAGAGATGGGTGCCTTCCCCTCTCCTTCCCAGGATGAACTATTTTGTTCCCTGTTTGTATTAATGTTTGAGAAGAGTAGTACTTGGGGGCATAGAATCTACTCCCACCTATATTTACTACATTTATCATGTTGCTTGGGGTTTCTGTGGCTGTTGGTTTTCTTTCCTTTTTTTTTTTCCATTTGTTTTTTAAAGCTAAATGTAAATACAGTAGGTAAAAAAAAGGGAATAAAAATTAGGAGAATAATGCAAAATGAGAATAAGGCAGAAATGGGGTCTAGAGAAGGAGCCTTTAAAATGAACGTTCAAGGTGTGTAAATTGTGCAATTTATTCAGTGAGGAAAGGTGTTAATTGTGGCAGAAAGTTGTCTGCCATTTCTGACTCATCAATTTGGAGACACAGAGATGCTCAGATTTTAAAAGATATGTAAAATGCTGGATTGTGATTTTTGGTCACTAGCTCTGCTTAAATGACAGCTGAAAGTAAGCTTGGATTCACATTTGTGGTTTCATCCTGGTTTTTCCCCCAAATTCTGTTGCTTAGGTCCATATCACTGACCTTTCCTCTTTACAGAAATCCATTTATGAAATATTAAAGCTGTGTGGAAGCCTTTGTAATTGCAGCTTCAGCAAGATTTGCAATTATGTGAGAAAATACTGAAATACATACCTGTGTGTGTCTCATCTCTTTGATATGCATAAGCCCTTTACTCTTGCTTTTATTAACTGTTACGCTTCTGTTTCACATCTGCTTTTGCAGAGGAAATACATGAACCCACATGTCCCCCAGTGGTAGAATATGCTGTATATCTTTATATGAGCAGGCAAAAAGAGCATAGACAGGTTGAAGGTGAAAAAGATTTTTATGCTCAAGTTTCTGATTAGACCATTATAGCAGCATCACTAATTCCCCTCCTTCCATCTATTGTCTTCTTTCCTCTGTTGTCATCAGTGACCACTGTTGATTTGTTGACTCTATTAAAGTATTCAAGAAAGCCACAGGCCTGTCATTTTGGTCATAACCTTAATCTGTTTTCTCACCTTGGGAGAAAATGTGTTAATACACTGTCGGTTTCTATAGAATGAACTCATTGAGAAAGTTCCTGATGCAAAAAATCTGCAATACATTTAGAAGGTGAAAAAGGTTTTCTGAATCTTGGTTATTTTAACAGATAGCAAGGTTTTTTCAGCTGGTAATTTTTATAAGAACAATACCAAATTAAGTGACAGTAAGCAATTGTGATGGTATGTTGTGTAGTAATTTTTGAGCTGAATGAGTTGCAGCTCCTCCTGATTTCTCATAATCTCTGATTCCTTGTATTTGTGAGTGATTAAGTAAATAATTTATGCTAACTTGTACTTTAATTTACATCTCTGTAAAGCCTGTGTAACTTTATTGATTCAGGAATTGCTTTAGTTTTTAAGAGAAGTAAAGGGAGGGATCATTTCTGCTAGCTTGCTGATTTGGAAAATAAATCGAACTTTTTTTGTTCCTCTTTTTTTTTTTTTTTTTTTTTTTTTTTTTTTTTTTGCCTTATGGGTAAATTGTATAGCTACCTAATTGCTTCTCATGAAACATTTAAAAAATCTTCATGCTGTATATCTCTTTCTTTATAATAATATATAATATATTTCTAATTCTGAGTAACTACTTGCTGTGCAAATAGGGCTTATTTTAAGGAAAATGAAAACAGACTTGTTTGAGTTTTCTTACAGTTTATTTTTAGTTTTTTTTTTCTTACAGTTCTCTTATTTGGAGGAGAATTTGCTTTTTTCTTGTTTTTGGGAAACTGACATTGAGTTTTAGTTTGTATTACATTTTAAAATATTACTTGCATTTGCAAGCTAGCTAAATTTGCATTTTAAACTTAAAAATTAGCTTCTTTTCTTTTAAATTTTAGTATGCAGACATCTGATTTTTGGAATAATCTTGTTCCCTGACAGGTATATATCATAGATCCCTGAGCTGCTTCTTTTCCATCTTATTTGAAAACAGTGGTGTCCATTACATGTACTGGAATGTAATAATTTCTTACTATTGGAAAATGCATTTTTGGTCCTTGTTTTATCTGTGTCAGTCAGTCCTGCCTCTGCCATCTCAGACTTTGTGTGATGGTCTGAATAGCTGTAGGAGCAGAAGTTGAATCTGAAGAGTTTGCCATCACTAAGTTGGCTGGAAAACTAAGTAGGCCAGGACTGGTTGGCTTAAATGAGTGGAAAAGATCTGGTTTTCTTTCATTTTTGGTGCCAGAGTTCTCTCTGTTGTGGAACTCCTCAGTTATGGCCTGCAAATCTGGGAAGAAATCCTTCTGGTTTATTAATCTGTCTTGGCAGACACTGTGATCTAGTTATTAGAACAAAAGATGATGAAAGGAAATGTTAAGATTAAACTGTGTGTTATGTTCACTAGAAGCTATGATGAATAAGAGTAAGAAGAAAGTATATTCAACCAGTGGAAGAGATTAATGTTGTGTTGAAGTAACTCTGTTTAATTTATCTGTAATATTTTAATAAATCTTTCCCATGCCAATAAATATTGGAATAGGAAAGATAACATAAAGGGAAAGGTTATACTAACTGAAAAACAGATGTCTTTGAAGCATATACTAATTACAAATTAAAATATTTGGGGATGAGACTACTGCATCTGTTGGTTGTGTGTCATTTAGTGCAGTGAAACTTTGATCTCTGGTTAGTGATCTTTAGCTCTGCTGTGATACATTTAGGGATTCTTAAGGGTTTTTTTTTTAATGGAACATAGAGGATGCTTTTCTATGTCTCTCCTTCCTATCTTATTTATTAGAAATCATTTTCCGTGAGGTATATGGGTAGTATTAATATTAGGACTGACTTATAATGGAAAAATCTTACTAATGCAAGAAGATCATCATGTTCACTGAAGAAATGTTCAGTTAACTTCCTTTATTTTGGCTGAAATGGTGCAATTCAATTCTACATGGGAGATTAAAATTGTCTTAGTTGCCTTTATATATATGTTACAGGACATTTTGATGACAGGATGATTAATGTGTGTGAAGAAAAAACGTATGTTGCCTAAGCGGGCCAGATATCACACATGTACCTTGCAGTGTGATAAATGTGCGTTATTACGTGACAGCCAAACCTGTGTAGATTGTGGTCTCAGAATTCCCCCAAATTGGTTTTTGCTTCGAACATGTCATTGTAGTTCAAAAAAGTGGTGTCAATATAACTGTGTCTTTTACTTGATATCAAAATCTCTTCTGCCTCTGTGTTAATGATGAGGAATATTAGGCTTTTTTTTTTTTTAAAAAGCCAACATATTGTTAATTTTTATTGTACCATTACATATTTTTACAATACCAGTTATACTCTTAACTATTATGCTATTTATTTATTTATTTATACATTGGTTATACCAATATGCATTATACCTTTAGATATCAGTACAATACAAGGCTTATTTAAAAAAAAGAAAAAAAAACATGGTATTCTTCATTGAAGGACCTTCTGCTTTTTGCCATGGTCCATAGCCACTGCAACTGCTCTGCAGTGGAGTATTTGGTTGTCACGTTTCTTTTTTGCCACACAGATTATTGCAATACAGTGAAAGTTAGCAGTTCTGTTAGCACTTAATGCATGAAAATACTGGCTTTTGTTTACATGACAGTTCTGTCTGATCCAAACTGAGTGGCAAAATTCACATTAAATTTCATTGTGTTTTTGTGGGTAGGATCTGAAGAGCACAGATTTTTAGGTGAGAAAATAAAGTTGTAATGCGTTTTCTGTACCTCTCTCGTTTTATTAACAATAACACGGACCCAATCCTGTGCCATGTTCTCTGGAATGACCTTGCTTGAACAGGGAGGTTGGACCACATGACCCACTGTAGTCCCTTCTAACCTTACCTAATCTGTGATTTTGTGATTCTCCAATACTGTGACCCTTAGGGCAGGGAAGCTTTCCTTGATAGGAAGTGATTTTATGTGGTATTACTGTCTCTGATGCACAATTTGCTTGTGCTGGCGAACAATGAGAGCTTAATTTGTGATGCACTGAAGGAACTTGCCTCTCAGCTCCTTGGCCCAGCACTTCTCATCTTTGAAACTCTTCTGGATCATACCAAGTGCGCTATTAGAGGAAAGAGTATGGATATCTTTCATCACCTCAGTTCACCATCAAATGGATTTTCCGTTGCTTGGAATTGGTGTTAGGTTCTATGTTGGCAGAGGCTGATGTAGTTTCAGAGCGAATGTATCTTAGTAACTAAGCTTGCCACCTCCTTGAGAGGTGATTTGCGGTATCTGACAGATAGGGAACCTGGGAAGAGTGAGGTGGTTTCAGAGTGGGCATTAGAGTGCTGATGTCCCAGGCTTCTGGTTCTGTGCTCTGCACGACCACAAAGCCAACCTTTTCTACCTATATCCTGTTACTGTCTTGGGGCTAATTCCTATTGAACATTATTAGTAAGGACACTGGGGGAATAATCCTGTTGTCCTAGTCAAGAGGGAAAGTGTTCTTTAGTTCTGTGCTATTGTATGCAATTTAATGCTAACGATCAGGAGACCTTAAATGACTATATCAAACAGCCAATTTGGTGCCAGCCTTTCTTTTTATTTAGCTTAGTCTAAACCGGCACCAAACTTTGAGACTTTCTCTCCTCCCACAGTGGAGAGCCACTGGGATTTTTTATACCACACATGGATTCCCTCCTACATTTTCCTCCCATGTCAGATATTCATACCCCCTTTAATAACCAGCAGGGGGATCATTACATTGAGCTACTGCCAAATGCATAATGACTGCTGCCTTTGCCTTGCACAGTCACTGCACTACTGATACCCAATTCAGCATTGTAAAGTGCTTAGGGCTACCTTGGGGATGTGCTATATTAAACCCAACTATTCTAAATCCTATTTAATACAAAGAGATTGGTGGTGGGGGAGGGGGAGGGAGATTTAAAATTGTCGTTAGTCACCTATTTTCAACAAGTAAAAATACCTGGTCACTTGGGGCCCAATTCTGTCACTCCTAAGTCATAAATAGACCCCCTGATTTTAGTATGGGGTGCATGGAGGTGAGTACTCTGCCAGCCACAGGGGGAGGC
Organism: Dasyornis broadbenti; assembly: GCA_013397935.1. Classification (NCBI taxonomy): domain Eukaryota; kingdom Metazoa; phylum Chordata; class Aves; order Passeriformes; family Dasyornithidae; genus Dasyornis; species Dasyornis broadbenti. The sequence continues at coordinate 796,505 of VZRN01003889.1, read as the reverse complement.
AGAATGGGGTCCTATAAAGCTGTGCCGGATACACTAAGTTTGCAAGAATCTGTTGGGGTTGAGTGTGCCCACTTCTGAATTCCCCTTCCAAATGTTTTACAGTGGAAACAGGAAAGTGGAAACATGCTTCATATCTGACTAAAAATAAAGGTACTCTTAAACTTGTAAAAGGCAACATTTTTATTTGAATGATATGACAGAGCTGCCACAGGAGTGTTACCTGCTATAAAGAAAGCTTAAGAATTATTACCTTTATTAGACCAGTGACACTGAGCTTTAGCCATACATTTCTAACTTCTGTCCCTCTACAGAGACAATTTTCTTTTCTTAAATAAACTGTCATGCTAGTGTTAATATATTGTTGGCTCCCTCATACTCTGAGAATACTGCTGATATAAAACATGTATATGTTAGATTGGTAATAGTATCTTTAGTGTAGCTGACTAGAACAAATGTGTTTCCCTCATGGCTGTGCTAATGTGATAAAGGAAAATTGGCTGTTCATCAGCTTTTGGCTGGGTAAAGACAGTAGAGATGGAACCACATTCTTTTTTATGCATTAATACCACTGAGAACTTTTCACTAGTTATATTTCATGTGCAGGCATGTTGTGCAAAGATGTTGTAAAACATGAGATAATGCTACAAATAACAAAGTAGAAAAGCCTGTATCTTTTATGATGATAACAGTCAAACACCAAATGACAGTAACAGGCTGTAAAAAATGTGATGCAGAAAAAAAATGCAATGTAACCACAATATATACGTATACTTAGGCTCTTGCAAATAGGGGATCAGATGTTTAGAGGGCTTTGAATTAAAATTAAATAAAAAACTATTGTATTTAGGTCATTGATGTGTCAACACAAAAGATAATTTAAAATGGAGAGATGTATTTTGAGCGGTGAAACTCATATGCAATAACTTTTTGAACAAATCTCAAGGCTTAGTAATTATGATAATAGCCTTCAAATTTCCATCAGTGGAAGGGCAATAAATTCTCCTGTCTAAATTTGGGAAATATTGACTGAATCTGGAAATGGCAATAAAGCTCAGCATGCATGTATATGTTTGAAAGTACAGTTTAAGGAGGAAAAATTCATTTGTACAATTTTGTGTGAAGCCAAAAAAAAAAAAAAAAAAAGGCTAAACAAACCCCTCCAACTTATTTCATGTTTTCTTTCTTAAAATGCTGATAGACTCTTGTTGCCCAGGGCACTGATGCTGATCATCTGAGCTCAGATTTATAGATAATTGTGTCCGTTTATCTTGGTCTGAAATTTGAAAGACTTTATTGTCAGAATAATATTGTGAGTGCTTATATTGTGGTTTTCAATCTGGTATTTTGTTAACTGGTAAATAAATTCTGACTTTCCTTTTTTGCAAGAAATTATTCTGCCTTGTAAACCTTCTATGTCCTCACATAGATATTGTTCCTATGGAAGCGATTATTCCAGGTTTATTTTCTTTTGATTAGCATGACTATCAAGATGGGCTAAAGCACTCTAATTTTATTTGGCCTTGATAGACATGATTCACCAGGCATCCATATCTGCAAAATGAAAATAATGCTCCATAAACTGGCAACAACAAAATGGTGTTTCAAAATCTGAAAGCTATCAAGTTCTCATGTGAAAAAAGCTTTATGCAAACTAAAACCCAAGTAATTTCATTTTTGAAAATAAATCACTTTCTGAAATAAAAGTTTTAGATAAGTTCAACTTAGTTTCTGTAATTAATTTCATTAATGGGAAGCTGAATATAGCCACAATACTTCCAGTTTTCGTTTTATGTGGGCCCGGATTTTTTAAATGAGAGTATAGAATTTCATAAAATGTAAAGCTGAAAGACATTCCCATATTATTAAACTTCTTATTTTAGGTAATCTAAACCTAAGGATTTCTAATGCAAAAAAACCCCAAAACCCAACTTTGTGAAAGCTTAGCATCTTGTGACTTTGTGGAGCTGGGAGAATGCCATAAAGTATTTCTATGAATGTTAGCTCAGATTTAAAATGAATTGGCAGGGAAGGGAGCACTTGCGGAAAACAGTACCCTGGGGTGCTGGCTGAGTGCATGTTCCTAGCCAAGGGTTCCCTGGATGTAAGGGAATTGCCCAGTGGGTGTAAAGCAGATGTAGGCAGCTCCTATACTGTTCCCTTCAGCTCTTATAGAAAGAAGCATGCTGGGGTTAGGGAGGCATTTTGAGGGGGTGTTAGAGGCCTGTGTTTGGTTATCCTGAGCATGGTGTACAGCCCCTTGAGGCCTGTTTGAAGTGATGTATGAGAAGAGCTGTGACAGCTATAACATATGCCCATGGCCCCAAGTGGTGATGTAGCTGTAACCAGCCTCGTACCTTGTGAAACACACCCACCCTTCTTTTCCTCTCTTCCCCTCCATCTCTGCAGATCCCTGTACTGTAGCTCCTTCTTTGATTTAACCCCTGTGGAAATTTGATACTCTGCATCTAAGTGGTGATCTATTAATGGAAAAGAGGTAACTGCTTTCAGCAGGCACCAAAAATAAAGACACACAGCAAATGGCTTGAGGTAATGTTATCAGTTAATCAGTGATAGACACAAAATGGAGAGAAAACAAAGTGATTGCATGATAAAGTATGTGTTTGCCCCTTTACATTGATTCTATAGGTGCATCACAGTCGAATTAGTTTCTTCTTGAATGGCTGGGAAGATGATAGCACACCTTTTGATTCAAGGACTCTTATAGGAACCTTTGCAGATACTGATGCTGATGGTACTCTGCAAATTGGACAAAGCTTCACAGGTAAATCTGTAGTACTTTAGTGGAATGCACTGGAATAGTCCAAATAAAATATGCATGATGTGGTTACAAGAAGCGTATGAGTAATTTTAAGTTATCTATATGCTGAGAAGTAATACCTTACTGCAGAACAGAATTCCTATTGTACAATTAGCTTTTTCAAAAGATTGGCTGGAAGATAAATGTTTGGTAGATGATCCTGTAGGATCATAATTTATGCTGTATGTTGCTGCATATAGGTAGGTTTTCCTGCATACTGTAAAACATGTATGTAAAATGGCATATTCCATTCATTTATGATCATGGTTTTTCTGAATAAATATATGGAACTATTTGAGAATGGAATTGCACATGGCTACTAGACTACACTCATCTTTGCAGTCAGGAACAGAGCTGAAGGGTTCTGGCTGTCCATGTTCTTCAGTTCTATCAATAGTCTTGTAAACCATGGCAGAATGAGAATCTTTCAGCCACTAGTAATGCTTGAGAGTTTTACTCTTTGTCTGCATCTAGGGTTTTATATGTACTATATCAACATGATCATTGAAGAACAGGGGGGGATGTTTAGTTGCTTTTCACTAATTCTTGGCTCTGTAGGTCTAAGAACACTCACTATTGCTCTTCAGGAACATGCACAATTTGGAGTTAACTCCTAAATGTATATGTCACATAAACAGCTTTATTGTGGCTTTGGGCAAGAAAGTATTCTGTACCCCATTTCTTAAAGCTTGTATTTGGAAATGTATTTTGTTGTAGTTTTGATTCTGAATACTGGATAGCTAATAATCATGTAAAAGAAAGGAGTATTTTAAAATGCTTTTTATCTTTATTGTATAAATTGATAGGTACAGTTGTACCTACTGTATCTCTTCTCTAATTAGAGGTGGCACATGGACTGGCTCATTACTTCTGTCTAATGAGCCGATCCCTGTGCCACCTCTCTAATCAGAAAAGAGATAGGTACAAAATGTTCTTATAAAGTTATTATAAATCATTCTTTTTTATCAAAAAAATGAAGTCACTGCCCTCTATAGTTTTGTCCAGGTCCAAGATGGTTTCATTCAGGAGGGGTAATTGTGCAAGAGAGATTTCTGAGGGCTGAATTAAAGGTGCTCTCATGCAATGCAAAGTTGCCTTCTGCTCAATAGATTATTTATAGTGTATTTTCTTAGGTTTAGAGCAATTTGTTGGAAGAATGCAAGATTTTCGATTTTACCCAGTGGCACTTACAAACAGGTAAAGAACTTTTATTTTTCTAACAAAATAAGAGTGTAGATAACAATATGCTTCTTTCCCAAAGTATAGTGCTTTCAGATGTTTCCTTTAGATAATTGCTTATGATGATGTAGTTTCCTGAGCCTCATTTCAAAGATTACCTTTAATCTAAAAAACCTTGAGTTAAAATAAGTTCAACAACTTAATGTGTTTTGCTTTTGAACTGTTGCTTAAGTAGGCTTGATATATGTAATGGTGTATGTAGTATATATGTAGTGAGAAAAAACACTCTAAAAACCTGCTCTCCTTGTTTTTGTTGTCCTTGCTACAACCTGACTTAGTATGTATTCTGCAGAGAGTAGATCCAGTTGCTAGATTTCAATGCTTATAAACTGTCTAGGTGTTATCTACTCATCATAATTCTGACATAATAGTGTGTGCTGATAAGCTTAGTCCTGGTGGATAAGACTTGCTAAGCTTCCTCCAAGCTCTGTGTAAAGTGTAGGGCAAGGAAAGGAGCACAGCAGGCTAGTCTGGTTTAGACCATTCAGATACCGGTGATGCAGATGAGGACAGGCACTCCAGCTGGTTAGCATGCTGGCTTGGTGGCTGGAAACTTGGCTCCCTGTACTTAGCTGCATCTTTCCTCTGGTTTCATTTCCCCAGAGTATCCATGTCGGGTATTCTTGGTGCTCCCCTGCCCCATGCACACACCCCTGGCCCGAGGTGCCACTGTCCCTTGCTCTCTAGATGAGATTGTCACCATAAGCCACCAATGACCTCTCTACCTCAGCCCACAGAGCCCTGGGCAATTGCTCTGACTTCCTCTGTTCTGGAGGCCAAATTGCAGTTGCCACTGCAATTTCTACTGCCCTCCAGCCTCCCTTCCCAGCACATTACAAAGAAATGTTACCTTTGTTATCCAGCTCATGCTGGATTAATCCAGTCAATTCAGTCTGGCCAGAAGTAGTCAGGTCCTATTTGTCTGCGTGGTGCTTCTAGGGAGGCTGCACACAATGACACTCGGGACTGCAGACCTTCAGGCTACCCAATGATAGTCTTTCAATAAGATGTAGAGCAGTTTTCTCGGAGCTCAGCTGTCTGCAGAACATTATGATGAACTGAGCTCCTGTGAATTGGAAGTATTAATGTGATTCTGAATTCCAGGTTTTATGAAAATCATGTTGGTTGTATTTCTCAGAGCAATGCTTGTCAAATCTTTTGAACTAAAATTTAGGTCAATGAAACAGATAAAGTTTAACAATTGAAAATTAAGGTATTTTACAGACTATTGTGACCTACTGATGTCTTTGTAGATTTGGTTTTATATCCACAAATAACTTTGTCCAAAATGTTTGTCTGGGATAAACTGTGAAGGAAAGTCATACCTGCATACAAATTAATTTAAGGCAGTGGCTGTGCAAAAGGTCCTGTAACTTTGGGTTCTGTGGAATTTGTAGTGGCAGCTAACAAGTATTTATTTGCTTAATAAGCACACAAAATTATTGTCTTCCTGATAAAGTAGGAAAATGAGAAAAGTAACAAGTTTTAAATATAAAAATTCAGTATCTTCTAGAGTCACAACATCCTTCCTTTACACCAGAGGTGAAACACCTGTCCCTGTCATTCATATATCTGCATGCTTGCCTGCCTACCTACCTACCTATGTATCTATTTCAGTTCCTGATGTCAGAAGGAACTGGTCTCAATGATTTGACATGACTAGGTTGATGGCAGCTAAAAATGTGGGTAATTGTATTAAAATTAGTTAAAAGTGGAAATATTTCTATCCAGGTTTTCTAAGGTGCAGTGCAATACGGTTCAAGCTGATCTTTTAGGAGAATTTGAGTGCATACATTGAACTTTCCCATGGTTACAGGCAATAAGTTGATACTATGCTGTGTTTAAGAACAGTATCCAGACTGCTACTGATGCTGATGGTAGATGCTGCAATAAAATTTCAAGAGTTTTGCTCCTTGCATCTATGGCTGGATTCATCCTATCTAACTTTGGACACCCCACCAAAGAACTCATTTCCCTCAGTGCCCTGTGTCTGAAGAACTCCATATGTGTGGAGCTGTGAAAGCAGCTCTAGAGTGGTTCTTCACAGATATTTTCTGAACATGCCTACTGCTCTACCACTGATAATATAGAGACCTTGTGGGGGCTTAATTCCTAGCTGGTTGCCCCATTTTTATGAGCTGAAACCAGGAGTTTATGGTGTCTACTATAATCTAAACTGAATTTTGTTTAATATATGAGCCTAGATGCACAAAGTGACGTTTGTCCTATTTTGTCATGTATGTAATTACTATTCTCTATGCTGTGACAGAGACATTTTGGAAGTATTCTCTGGAAAATTCCCTCATCTTCATACCCAGTCGGAATGCCGCTGTCCTGGAAGTCATCCCCGAGTACACCCCTTGATACAGAGGTACTGCATCCCTAATGGTGCAGATGATACCACTAACGACAGGGTGCTGAGGTTGGATGCAGAAGCCCATCCTCTGTACTACATCAATGATAATGACATTGGGACCACCTGGATTTCATCTGTGTTTGCTAATACTGCAGGTCTGGATCGTGGTGTTTCAATCACAATAGATTTACAAAATGGACAGTATCAGGTAATGGGAAGACGACGTTTGCCATTTATGAAATCAAAACTAAGAAAAGATTTTTGTAGATATTGCATTGCAATTTTGAGGAAATTCAAAACTTTTGCTTTAAAATGTTATCCTTGGAGGACCAGGAAGAAAGTTTCCTTTATTGGCAAGTAACAGTGCAAAAGGCAACAGAATGTATTAGGGTTCTTGGCATTCTCTTTTGATGTGCCTGTTGTAACGAGCAGCAATCTAGAATAGATATACCGGAGCAGATATCTGTGAAGGCACCAATATTTAGAAACTGAGTGTTGTCTTTTAACTCCACTTTTGTAAATTTCAACTTTTATTTTAATTTCTATTAAAACTTAAGGTGCTTGTTTCATACCCGCTGGTAGAAAGCTGACTGCAGAGAAATTAAATTTAACATATCAAAAGCACACTGACATGTTAGAGGGTGTTTATGGTTTGTGGATGTTCTGGAGGTGATAGATTAGCCTCCCAAGGAATATGGAAGGAGAAAATGATAAGCAGGCATGATTATTGAAGAGATCATACTGCTCCTAACACTCCACTAGGCTGTTGAAGAGTGTTAGGATGTCTTGGAAGGAGGGACAAATCTATAGTGGGGCTGTGTTCACAACAGGGAATTCACCAAACTTCTGTGTGTTCTTGCTGACCTTTTTTTTTATTTAAATTAATGGTGAGAAGGGAAAGCGTATGATGACAGGCTTTGGCTACATGTGTAAAAATGAATCCTTTAGTTAAAAGTGATTTCAAATGTGTGTGAAGTTCTTGGATTTTGCTTTTTTGATACACACATATCTGCTTAAGCAGTATGCTGAGTAAAGTGCTCTCTAAAACAACACAGGTATTTGACAAGATTCTGAGCTAAAACCAGGGAGAATTCTAAAAAAACTGATTAGCTGTTATCAGACAAACAACTTTTCAAGTGTTTAGCAACAAAAAGTTAGAACCTTCATTTTTGCCAAAATAACATTATTACCTAACAAATCATGGACCTGACTTTGTAGTGCATTTTCGAATGATCTTCAAGAAAAAGTGGAGTTCTGATGCAACAGTGCAGTAGTTGTGTGATAATGACTGAGAGATCAAAGAGTTTATTTAACAAAAAAGGTTCTCTTTGGCTTTAGTTGGGAATATGTGGGGTGAAATATGGCTTCTTCTGTCTATGAGTGGTAAAGTAGACTGTATAGTTAAATAAAAAAGTTTATATTCTCATTGTTTTACAACTTAACCATTAATATCAGTTCATAAATTTGTTATCTCCTTGTAGGTATTCTATATTATACTGCAGTTCTTTAGCCCACACCCTGAAGCAATAAAAATTGAAAGAAAAAAAAGAGATGATCTAAAATGGGAAGACTGGCAATATTTTGCTAGAAACTGCAGTATTTTTGGAATGGAGAACAATGGATCTCTGGAAAAACCAGACTCTGTCAACTGTCTCCAGATGCATAGGTATGAGTGGGTATTATCTGCATAATACAGGTGCTTTGAACAGGTAACATCCTGACACAATTCATTTCTATGTCCCAATGAGACAGAATCTTTTAATTTGGTACTCATTTGTTATATAATACATATATATAAGATCCTAAGCATGTCCTTTTGACTCAAGGTTGCCAAAAAGTCTTGTGTAATTTTTATCAGATTTTAGTTGTTTATGAGTGTGACACAATTGATTCCTCCATTAGTTTTGAGGTGGAGTTTTGAAATTTTGTATTTGTGTTTTGATGGCTATTGTCAGTAGAATTACAGAACAGTGAGATGACAAGTGGGGGAAGGTACTGATATAACACTCATTTAAACTGTCTGGTGAATGTGAAAGTCTACCTTCTGATCTCTGGGAGTGCAACTTGTTCTGAAGCTTAGGAAAGACCCAAACTGAAGTACAAAAGCTGATCATTCACCCCTGCTAGTAGTCATGCAACACATGTAAGAAATGGGTTGAAAATGGTATCTTGAAGCTTGCTCATTTTTCTAAGCAAGAACCAATATAAAATGTGGGAGGAGGGGGCAAGAAGGATTGTTACCTTTTAAAAATATATTGCAAGCCCTTTTACATCAATTAACGTGAAAATTTAAAGCTGTATAATATATAAACTTTTCATAAATATAGTTTATAGCATATATAATAGATAGTCAATACATATATTCAAATGCATTATCTCTTGTCTGAGTTCAGATGCCAGTCAGTATTAGGTTTGTTTAGTACTTGGCTGGAAATCAGTGAAAAAATACATTACCAGGTGCTGTAGGCATTTTGCTTTTCTTTGGTTTTTTTTTTTTTTTTTTTTCCACTTTTGCTACCTTTATAAGACTTCTCAAGTGTCAGCAGCTTTGTCTGTTAGAGAACAAACAGTTCAGAGTTCAGAATTCTGAGGAGAGGAGCATAAGGTCATTTGAGTTACACCACTTTTCAGCAAAGGAATCTGAGCTTTATAGCTGATCCTTGGAGCAGAGGGTAGAGGAGAAGGGAAATATCATGTTTTTGGATAAATAACCCAAGGGAGGTGTAATGCCTCTTTTAGCCCAAAAATATGTATTTGTATAATTTTTAAAAAGAACTGAGGGGTTAAATATGACTTGTTTCCGTAAATGTTTTCTAAGCAACACAGTTTCTCCCCTTCAATTAAAATGTAAATGATTATAGGAGATGATACAAATGAATGATTTTTGGTTACAGCTGATGTACAGAAAGCTTTAAAAGATAAGAGATATAGCCTGTAATGGTGAATATTCTGTGTGCTCAAAGAGCAGTAACAAAGCAATGCTCCAAATTTATGTCAACAGTGTAACAGAGTTCTCTGGAGGATTTTACTGTAAAACAAAATTTGTTTCTCTCTCTTTCTCTCATACCCACAAACTTGTAACTGCCAAGGCATGTCCAGATTGTCTGTCCAGGATTTAGACACCAGTGTCCTTGTGTTCTGGTGGCCTCTCCAGGAGTCCCTGGATTTACATGGAAGGCAAATGACCTTGGCTTTGAAATCCTTACCATAACTTGATGGTTCTTGTTTTGGTGATCACATGCTAGTACTGAATGGACTCTTTTTTGTGTCCTTTAGGAAATGAAAGTGATTAAGGTTTTTATTTCTCCATCCTGTACCACCTATGTAAGTTAGGAGTTGGTCACTATTCTTTAGCCCCATATCAGAGGCTTGAATCTTTGCTTAGTCCGAATATTAGCTGACCCTTATTTTAGAATCTCCTTTGTTTTCCTGGTTTCCTGAGAAACTGCATGTAGATGTCCTAAAATCTTCATGACCTGCTTAACTAGTTGCCATCAGCCTTACAGTCTTTCTGCTGTTCCTTCTGATGCTTCTATACCAACATGGTGTTGTTTATCTGCCATTTGTACCTGTCTAAACATTTCCATTACAGTTCTATATGCCATAGAAGAAAAATACTTTATTTTCTGTGGAGGGAAAGAGGAGACATAATCACCCAGTGAAACATATAGGTATATTCCACTGAGATTTTTGTGAAGGACTGACCTGGATTAGGAGCACAGGAAATTCAAAGATCCTTCATGAAATCAGAAGAGTATGACTCAGCAGACCTAGCCTAACTAGAAATCTCATCTTTCAAAAACTGACATATTTTGAAGTGACATTTTTTTGAATGTTGTATGTCAGGTGGCAGGTGATAACGTGGGATACCTATTTTTAATGATCCCATATAGGTGTGCAAATAAGCAGGCATCTTTCTCTCTTCCAGAGGCTAAACTCTCCCTAGTACATAGACCAACATGACATGATTCATATCAAATTGCATAAATGTGCAGTTTATATGTACCTGTTTACTCAGCTTTGCTTGAATTCTCAGGACTGTCCTTCCCCGACTGGGCTTAAATATGCAGTTTTACTCTCAGTCTTACTGCTTTCCATTAAATTATCTTGCACTTCACTTGCTGGAAGGTGGCATGTGTTTCTAACTCCTCACTCATCAAGTGAGATGATATGGTCCCGTGACCCTGGAATTCAAAATACAACAATTGTTTCTGTATGAATTTTGTATGTGTTTTGCAGGTGTATTACTAACAATGTGAGCCTAATAATTATTGTGTTAGTCATCTGAATGATCTTCTTAGTGGTTCAAGCCTAGTTCCTGTTTCTCAAGGACCGTGTATTAAACATTCCAAAAACTTGTGCAGATGACACTTATCAGTCACACTTCAATCATATTTTGAAGTTGCCTGCTAGAGGCTTTACTTTTAATTCAAAACTCTGGGTCTGGAGAAGACCATGGTAGTTTAGGGCAAAACGGACATAAAGAGGACATTTCTCTTCCCCTTCTTGAATTCTGGTGACTGGGAATCCACTGACATAAGAAATTTTACCCAGAAAGCACAAAACCACAATGTACAGTTAAGTGGAGACCCTCTCTGAGAAACAGGATGTTAGGAGATAGGTTCTTTAAAATATTTAATATTTTGATTTTAATTTTTTTCCCTCCTTGTTTAAACAGCTTTACACCATATTCTCGTGGTAACCTAACTTTCAGCGTTCTTACTCCGGAACCAAATCACCGACCTGGTTACAATGATTTTTATAATACTCCATCTCTCCAAGAATTTGTAAAAGCTACACAAGTGAGGATTCATCTCCATGGCCAGTATCACACTACTGAACCTTGGGTAAATTTTAGGCATAGGTACTACGGAGTTAATGAAGTTACAGTCAGTGGAAGGTGAGTGTTCATGACTCTTCCCACACCTAGCACTGCCTCTGACTGTTACAGCTGTGCACAGCATAGAAGGACCTGCCTAAAATTTGATCAACTTGTTTTGCTTTTACATGTATGATTGAGAAAGGAATTGGGTCTGAAGCAGTGTATCAAGTTGGAAATGATTGGTATACTGTTTTTCAGAAACATTTGCTCACATGTTATTTTACAATTAATTACACTTATTACACAAATCTGTCAAAAGCTGTCTTTTCCTTGGAATTACCAATGCCTCTAAGCAAAGGCTTATGATTGAAATGATGGCTTGTGCTTTACTTCAGTAACTCTTCCAAGCTATAGATTCCCAGACACGGCAATTTTAACAGTCAATGCAGTGCTCATTCTTTGTTTTAGTTGGAGTTTTCTGTTCAAAATTAGGTAGCTGTCAGTAAAACTGTTGTATTATCTGTGACTGACAACTTTATTGTATATGATAAGTGTGCTGTCTTGTGAAAGGACTAATTATGCCCCGTAAATAATATGCAAATTTGGCAATGAAATAGTTTCCAAGAAGCATATGGTGCAGATTTGTAAGTATTATTATTCCTGAAATTATTTTGGTAGTTCTCATTTTGAGAGAAAGTACCCTGTTTGAAGTCATGTTTGCCTTAAAATTTTCTATGTTAATATATTGTGGTTATTGATTTAGACGTATTATGATAATGCATTTACTGAAAGAGATGTATCTTGGTGACAACGTAACGGTAAAATAATTTCAGCTGTCCTTTGCAAAGCTATGCCATGCCTCCAGAAGAGCAGCCCTTCAGGTAGAGTGTATGGTTATTGACTATTAATTAAGACTCTATACAGATTTTATTGTAGTAAGAAACGGACTTTTTAACTGAGGTAAAATGGGTTAAACTACAAAATTATTCCTGATCTGGTTAAGATTTCTTGAAAAACTAGAGCTGCACTTAAAGTTTTAATATTGATGAATAATTGTATTTTATTTGATAAAATTTTACCTATCAAAGTTGCATATTGAAATACAGTTTTCAGTATATAGTTTATAAGGCTCTATTACATGCTGGTTTTTATTTTTTTGGAAAGCAATTGTTGATGCTTAAAAATATATTGAGTGAAGTAGTCTTTTGTAGGTTACTGCATCTCAGAGCAGTCTCTTTGATGACTTTTATTTGTTCTTAATAAAAAACCAGACTATGTTATACACAAAAGTGACTTTGTGGCTGTGTAATATATTGATGGATGGATGTGTTTTCATGTTTTAACTTTTGACACTCCCTATTGTTCTTTCAGGTGTAATTGCCATGGCCATGCTGATGATTGTGACACAGCTATGAAACCATACAGGTGCCTATGCATCAAGGAAAGCTATACAGAAGGAAATAATGTGAGCCTCTCCTTTGTCTATCTATGCCACCTATGAATAGCCTCAAAACTGGGATTTTAGTCCTGGGAAGGAGTGTGTATATGTGCATTAGTGTAGTCCTGTCTTTTATAGGGACACTTTCTGTAGCAAATTTGTATCAATTAAGGAAACAAATATTCCCCCCTTCACCCTCACCAAAGGCCATTCCAGCACAGACCATCAGGAGTGTTGTGTTCAGGGATTTGATTTCTTGTTAGTGATTATGCCATTTTCAAATATTAGATTCAAATCTGAGTTTAGACTGTGAACATCTGTTAAAGATTGTCTCTGCCTGCTGTAGCAACTAGCAGGAGTCCTGTAGAGTGAAGGTACTATTCCATAGTAGTTTCAGTCTGCTCCTATGGACTCCAGACCCAATCAGTAGGTGGAATGCAGTAGGCAAAGTCCTGGAGTTCAGCTTCCAATTTAGTTTCATTTGAAAGGAAACAGTCCAAGTGGTCCGTAATGCAATCCAAAGCACCATAAAAGCAAAATTATAATTTTCCTTTTTTTAATAATAGTTTTATAACTCTTGGCCATAGAAGAACCAAAATGGGGTTGATTACTGTAAGTCATGATATTCTAGATAAATACAAAGAGGAGAGCTCAAAATATTGGTACCACTTGGTACTTATTTCATGCAGCCTTTGGTTTTCTTGGAAGCTGTTCACATACAACTTAACAAAAGCTCTACCATGATGTATGAGTAAAAAAAAAATTGCTCAAAGAAAAGATTGCCTAAATTAATTATTTATCTCAAAAGAGAAAAAAGGAAAAGAAGTTGAGGTTAAGAAAGAATGAGCTACATCAAAGGAATGAATCCCTCAGTCTCACTGAATGTTAGATTTCCATTGTGAATACATGGTATTCCTTGCTCCATTTATGCCTTTTGGAAATAGCCTTTCTAAAAATTAAGAAGGGGTTATGTGGAATATCAACAGGAGTAGCAAAGGGGAGACTAATGGTATATTAAAAAATAACCCCAAGCAGTCTGTGCTTGCTGTAACAGAGTGAGGAGAGTTAACCTCAGAGCATTTGATATAGTGCTTATGATCATGTGAAAGATCTTTGTAAAATTTCACAGGGGATCTAAGTTTTCTCATTTCTTAAGCAGAAGTGTAGAATCTACAGTCTAAATGGGACTTGAACAGAAACTTCAAGTTTTTACATGGGTCAAATTAAAAAAAAATGCAAGCTGACAGTGTCCCTTTAATTAGAACACACACAGTGAGATGTTACTTTGTAAGGATTAATCATAAATATTTAATAAGATCTGGAAGTTCACCAAGCACTCTTGCAAGACTTATGCTACCTTGTGAAAACAAACCAAATACATTTTAATGATGTATCTGCCTTATCAGATATTTCCTGTCAATGTTAACGGGTTGTTCCACTGAGTGTCACATCTTTGATTTGGCATATATGCACTGTAACTATAATTGAAGTTCTTGAATTAACTGGATTAAGTCAGAGTACAATAAGGATGTTGTTTAATTATTTTTCTCATTCTTTTATAACCATGTCAGTATCTATTAAATATGAAATAAAATAGAAGTAGTAATAAAATAGAATTAGTATTTGGAAATATATCGCTAACTACTTTGAATTTTATCAAAGATTTCCATGGAATCCAGTAGCTTAAATATTTTGATTTTTTTTTTTGGTAAGGCTAGCACTTAGAAGCAAAACCAAAATCCATCCTGATTTTTGACTATCACTGGCAATGATAAAACTCCATTTTATAGACTTACACCTGTTTCTCTGGCTCCCACCCCAGTGAATCAGGAATTTTAAAATAATTTTTTTTTTCTTTCTTTTGGTTTAAGTGAGCATTTGATGAAGCAAGTTTCCAAATTTAACTTTTTTGGTAGAGAAAAGGAACATATTTTTTATAAGAAATTGCACTACCAGCAAGCAATCTTTTTATGACTTCAGTTCTGTTCTAGCAGTGAGTAAGTTACCACAGCTGAGGGGCTATAAGAAAGTTTTTGGCCTTAGGGTGGTGTTTTTCAGTATCTTGGACCAGAAATCAGAGATCCTGGAAAAGCTTTTTATATATGGCAGAGTATGTCCTTGTCACATTTACACCTAATACAGCTAATATTACCATCTTGAATTTATCTGGCATATACATCTGGCTGGCTGTTGTGCTACAAAGCAATATCAGAAATGAAAAATTTGCATAACTATTACAAATAGAAATCTTAGTTCAGGTATTTTCATTACTCTGCTATAAAATTTGACATACCAAATGGATTTTCTTTTTTTTGTGAGTTCCGTTTTGGTGAGGAATGATGATGAAACATGCTGCTATGAAATCTGAGATGATGGGAAGAAGGAGTTGCTTAAGAATGGTTTGCAGATGTTGGGGGGCTGAATTATTAAAAAAAAGGATATTAATCCTCGCAAAGCTTGTCTCTTGTGAAAAAAATGTTCAGCTTCTTCATTTACAAATTGTTCTGTAAATGTGTTGGGTACAACTTTGGGAAATAGCTCTGCCTTTTACAAATGGAAACTGAGGAACTGAGATTGGAGTCCATATTTTGGTAACATTTGTATGCAAAGACTTATTTGTAGACTTGAGTAAGCGTATGTTCAAAAGCTTTCCAAGCTGTGACGTGAAAAGCTGGAAACAGCCCATGAAAGAACAATTCAGTCAAGCAAGGTTAGCCTTACATTGCAACCTCAGAGCCTCTTTTAAATCAATCATAAAGAATTTAATAGAAAAAGGTAATGGCAAAATATACAGGAATAATTGTAGAAATCATAATAGAAAATAGAATTTAAAATAAATAAAGCAACTCTGATAAATTTTTGAGAAGATATGAATGGAAGTGAGAGTGACTGGATGCAGTAAAGGTTTCAGGTCTTCAGAGTTTTCCATGCAATTAATGGTTTTAAACATCTGAGGTCAGAAAACTGGATGTGACATATGTTGATTTATCATGAATTGAATAAATAAGACATAAATAAATATTGTTACAGAAGAATCTATGTAAACCTTAGTTAAAGGCCAATCTATATCATGTTAGATGTTGGAATTAATCACAAATAGTACATGAGGAGCAATAAATATTAAGTACAGTAAGTGGTCACTCAATAACAAAGAGTTCTCACTTGCAGAAACAAGCACGCCAGCAAAAAATGCACTTTTTGGTACATGGAGCACTGGGATGGAACCCCATAAGACAGCTTTCATTTCTATTCTGTCTTCCATGGTCTCGTGGAGTCACTTATAGTGCTCTAATTTTGGTTTAGTTTTGTTGGTTTTTTTATTTCTTTTCCCTTCCCCTAGTAAAACCTGGCTTTTAAGTTTAAAAGCTCTTTGGTCTTTGGGGAGTTCACGAGAGACAGATGTGGTTCACACGTAGTCTTGGTAGATATTCAAATGCTGTAGTGAGGGTGCTGGTGAAAGCCATGAGGAAGTTAAGCCTGTCTTTACAGCAGGGTGAAGCTATGCTGGAATAGATATTCTCTAGAAGCCGTATTTATTTGGCTAAAGAAGGGAAATGGAGTAAAAGCATAGTGGTTGGATACAGAAGAAGATCTAGTAGGAAGGAAAAAATTGTGTGTGGTTAACTATCTCATTACAATCAACACTTACAGGGCAGCATAAATAAATGTGGGTGCAAAACATAATGCAGCTTTTTAAAGACAAATCAGCTTTTTAAAATGCCTGAGAAGGTGGCATTCTAACCTTGGTGTCACTACTTCAGATTTTTAAATTGTGCACTTTTATTGTCCACGTCTATTACAGAAGCATATGTATAATACAGGTATTATAGATGTGTATGTATACCATCTATTGCAGCTGAACTTTGATGAGGGTGGGATGCAAGCTCCTACATAGGTTACAGAAAGAAAAAAAGGAATAAATTCCACATAATATATATATAAAAAAGGGATGCCACTGAGAAGCAAGCAGCAGGATATTATTTAAAAAATGTTGGAGTAGGAAGTCCTAGTTGGTCATGACTTATTGCAAGTTTTATAGTATTGTTACTGTTGCCTTCTAAAGTATTTCTTTGGATATTTGTTGACTATTTCTTCAGAGGCACTGTCCTCAGCATTCTTAGGGACTAAAAAGGAACTTGGTAGATAAAGGCTTAGAATGAAGTCACTGGTGATCTTTCCGTAAGTGTGCTGGATTCAGGAATGTAGAAGTTAATTTGTAATAATAATTTTAGTAAAAAGAATATATTGAATTCATTATTGGAAACCAGTTTTTAATCACAGTTTTAGGCTAATGAATTGGGCCAGGTTAGGATTGGTGTTTTGGTCACCTGGCTCCACGTGATGTTTCCTCAGGAAACTGTTTTCACAGAAGGTGAGGAGTTCAGATACTGTATATCAAGATGGCATGTTTGTAATTATCTGTAGGGAAAAGCATGTATTTACCATGTTTTCTGAAGGGCCTAGATGTAACTGAGAATAAGGACATCTGCATGTTTCTGAGTTTTACAGTTACCGAGAAAGGTTGGTTTTGTTAAGCATTAACATCCTTTGTAAATCTACTGCTAGACCTTTTCAAGGGCGTTTTGGAAATGTACCTATCCATTTTACATGTGGTAGCCGAGAACTAAACCCCAAATCTCTTGATTTGCAAAATCACAACTACTGTGCTTTGGGCAAATGCAGAGTTTACATTTGGTGAACGAAGACCTGAAGATGCCAATATGTACATTGTTGTGCTACCAAAAGTGAAAGTTCAGCCCTGGACATCTGGAAGTTAAATGCAATTTTTAACCTAATAAGGGTGTGACAAACAGCAGGGTGAAGTGGGGGTCCAGTGCCCATTTTTATTGCATGCAGGTGTGACATCTACTAGGAGAACAAATGTTTCACGTTTACTGCCAACTTCTGAATGACTGCTTTTTTGCCAAGAGTTTTAAAAAGAGATTGTAGATGGGGGGAGTCAATCTCTTCTCCAAGTGATAAGAGGTAACAAGTGACAGAACAAGAGGAAATAACCGGAAGTTGCACAAGAGAAGGTTTAGATTGGGTATTAGGAAAAATCTCTTCACTGTAAGGGTTGTCAGTGATTGGAACAGGCTGCCCAGGGAAAGTGATGGAATCACTGTCCCTGGAAGTGTTTAAAGGTGTGTAGATGTGGCTTCAGGGATACGGTTTAGTGGTGAACCTGGCAGTGTTAGGTTAATAGCTGAACTTAATGATCTTAAAGGCCTTTCCAACCTTAGTGATTCTATGATTCTTAAAAGTTTTGTCAAAGTTTTAAAAGTCACAGAACTTTTCAAACTTTCAAAGATGTTTCAAAGAGGCTCCTTGTTCTGTGATCAAATGCCATCTTTTTCTCTCGTACTCCTTTGTGCTTGCATGTCATTTAACAAGAGGTGCAAGCACAGGTGTGCATAAGTAACTGATCCAAGATTAAATCTGAAATGAGATGATGAATGCTTTCAGCTGCTGTGTGGCTGGCCATGCACAAATGGAAACTCAGGGCTGGCAGGTTGGTAGCTATTCCTGCACTGTTTTCGTTTCAAGGAGGGCATTTTCCATTGACATGCTGGGAAGAGGGAGCTGCATGAGGTGGGTGGCTTGGCTGGGAGTTTGTTTCTTTGTTGTGCTTCCCAAGTTGTGCCATGCCTGAATGAACCCTCTTGTCTCATGTTGTTGGGTGATGTGTAATGCTGATTTTTCTCTATGTGGAGAGGTGAGATGGATGTAAATTAGGGAAGGACTTGAGTAAGTTTGAGCTGTGTAGCTTGTGTAAGAGTTACGGTGAAGGTGTTCCCCTTAGCACACTTAAAGAGAGGTAATCACAATTAAACAACTATTGCTCTGTTAAACAAAGGCCAGAGTTCAAGGTCTCTAGTGAAACCCTGCTAATTTTCATCCTGAAAACTGTTTTTTTCTGTCACTGTGGTGATAGTGTGGTTTTGGTGTTTTGTTTTGAACAGATTAAAAAAAAGGTGCAGTGGTTATTGCAATCTTACCACTTTCTTTTTATATCTTGTATTAAAACTAAAATTCAGCAGGTAAGTTCTCGTGCTTTCATTTTCACTCCCAAGTGGCTTTTGTTACAAGTTATGAGGGGTCTGCAATTCTTGGACAATCTTAAGCTTATGCTTTTTAGTTCAGTTTATTTTACACACAGCTGATGCTTTCCCAGCACCAGCTGTGAGTGAAACAGTTTAGAAACCTCAATACAGTTCACAAGTTTTCCGTGTATGGGTGATACAGACACACTAATAAATAACAAGTAATTACAATAGTGCTTGCAATAATAGCCGTGAAGAAAGGTGAGCATGCTTCTCAAACTTAAGGAAGAAGTTACCCAAACAAGGAAGTAGTTGCCCAAATATTTTACAGAAGCAACTTATTTTGAAGCATTTAAATTCTTTCTGAAAGACAGAAATTATAATTGCAATAGATTTTGTTTCTTTTGTTTCACTTACAAGGTCAAATGGTAATAGTACAAACTACAGTTACTACGATGTTAGAAACTACAATGACAGACATTTTTTTTAAATGCATCCAACTGGATGGATTAGGTGAATGTCTTCTGTGCCTTAAACACAGAAAACACTGTTTTTGCATCTTTAAAGGTTTAAGTAAATCTGAATCTTAGGATGTTAGCCTCTGTTGAGTATCTGAGTTCTTAAAATTTTGTTCTTCTGCCCACTTTCCTTGTTTTCACTCTGTTTTTAGAGTGACTTAAAGTGGTTAAAATAATAATTAAAATGTTGGGTTTGTTATTTTCCTTTTTGCTTTCTCTGTTTTTTTTTTGTCTAAAACCAATGTTATTAATATTTAAATTGCAAAATGCACATAGAAAAAATATGAATATAGAGAGTTTAATCATGTAATTGTGAGATAAAGAAATATTCATATCTAAGAAGCAGTATTTTCTTTTATTTGTGATTGATTTCAGTGTGATCGCTGTTTGCCATTGTACAATGACAAGCCTTTCCGTCCAGGTGACCAAGTTCATGCCTATAATTGCAAACCATGTCAGTGTTACAGCCATGCAGAAAGCTGCCACTATGACTTAGCAATGGATCCTTTTCCTCAGGAACACCACAGAGGTGGTGGCGGAGTGTGTGATAACTGTCAGCACAACACAGCTGGTAAGTCAAAGAGAACGGACTTTTTGACTGTCTTGTGTCAGCTGAAATTAGTAATTCTCAATAATTGACAGTCCAATAAATTCTCATGTATATGTATTTTAAAACTATTCAGATAGTACAGTAACAACAGTGGTGTCAATTCTTAAGCCATGGGAAAATACTGTAAATTTTAATCCAATCTTGTGTAAAAACTTCCATGCAAAACACATTCTAATAAATAATTAAAACATATAGTTTCAGAGCTATTCCCATTACATATGCTAGAACATTTCAATCCAAAATATAAATTTATTGGACCAATTTAATAGACAAAATCGAAAAAGGTTGTTAAATTTTGCTCTAATGTCAGTTTCTTGCTTATTGAATACAGGTTTTTGTTCAATTTAGGTAGTATATTTGAATACTTTTAAAAAAAAGTTCTATTTCAGTGTTCTTGGCTTTATCTAATAAAGAGAAAAAAGAAAAGTTTCAGGTTCAATTTTTCAAAAAAAAAGTATAGGCATTTGTGTGGCACAGCTTTTATATAAGTGTGGTATTATATAACAGATGGAAGTTTAATGGAGTAAAACATAGTTTGTAACAGGTTCATTGTTTCATATGCTCTGGATCACTAAATTGGCAGGTAGAGATGAAAGGTGCATTAAAATGGACATCCTGAAAATTATAGAATTCTCTCAAAGGAATAGTCTTTAATTTTGAATTATACAGCTAATTTTAATGAATTGGAAGCCATAATGCATAACCTTTCTTTCATGCAGGAAGGAACTGTGAGCTGTGCGAGGTTTTCCATTACAGACAAGCAGGTGCAGATCTTTCAGCCACTGATGTTTGCAAACCCTGTGACTGTTACACAACAGGCACCAAAAATGAGAGCCTCCTGTGTGATAATGTAAGTAGCCTCAACAGAGAAAAAGGAGAAAACATTTCAATCAGCTGGGTAGACAGCCACAAAATTTTACAAAGTGTATTCAGATGGTAGCTAGTCTATAAAAAAATGCTTAAGTTCAGCCTTTTCAAAATGATAATCAACTTACATCAGACTTTTGAAAGCTGAGAAAACAGAGGAATTTGAGATGTATTACTTGAACAGTTTGTAGATCAGCCACAGACATAAAAGATGCTGTATGAATAGTAGTTTTGGGATGCTACCTCTGCACTTAGTAATGTTAAAACATCTAAGCTTTGAGTGTTTTTGAAGGTCTTCATACTATCTTAAAGTTACTAAAAGATTTTGAAGAGTCAGGCAATAAGCTGAGCCTGAAACTGAACTAAAATTAAGCTACTTTTCCCTGTAATAAGACATGGATTGATCTCCCTTTTAATTTATGAAGTCCATTAAAAATAAAAGAAGCCCACAAAGTGATGCTGAAAAGAGAACACCATCAGCTATGCTTTTTAAGCCAGTGGACCTCATTGACATGCAAGGCTGTCTAGTCCAATAATAAATGTATCTGTAACTTCTAAAACATGCATGTTGGGAAAAAAAGCAGGAAAAATAATTAAAATCTTGAACATATACTAAAGATACATTGTTGTTTGTGTTCTATTCACATATGTCCTGTTCATTGCCAAAATCTAAATTTTCTTAGGAATAGGGAAGAAATAATTGCTTTGAAATTTATTTTAAAGGTAGAACTTATGGGTAAATGTGATAGAACTTCTTCAGCTTATTGCCACTTTTCCTATCTCTTCTCCTTTTAAGACTTCTATTTGTAAAGAAATCTCTAGCTTTTTTTCATCATATGTCTCTTTTCACTGCATTGTATTTAACAGTGAACTCTCGTGGATCCTGTTGTATTTTCACCCTCAGTTCTACAGTGGTACAGATACGTGCCCAGTTTGACACAGTGCACCTTCACAGGACTCATGCATTGGTGCATATTCTGAGTGACATGCACATTTAACCCAATGTGTTTTTTAAAATAGTCCACTGTATTAAAAAGAGAAATTATTTTATAATTTTCAGTCTTCTGAAGTAACACACTCTGCCAGTAACACAGAAGTGGAGGGGAAAAAAGCTTGCAAAACACAGGTATCATGTTAGGACTATTTTTCAAGACAGGAGGAATGAAAGCAAATGTTAATTTATGTATGCATGGTTTGTGGTGAAATGTTAACCTAAATCAGCTTTAACTGTGATTAGTAATCAGAGGAACAGTAGTTTACAGAAATCAGTGCTTTATACTTAAATATACAAGAATGTTGATGATGCTTGACTATGAAAGTATGAATGGGGAGATAAAATGGGAAAAATGGGGAAGACAGTATTGCTCAATAAAGCAACAATTGCTGCAGTAGAAGTAGAGCAGGGAGAAATGATTGAGAGGCATTAAAGAATAGATTAATATGACTGGGAACTAAAGGCTGAAATGAATTACGTGAAATAGAAAGGCATCATTGGAGGAAGTGTTTCCAAATTTGACCTGTGGAAGATGGAATCATAAGGAATAAGGACTCTACTCATGAAAATTAATTGTCACATCACATTGATAATTTTCAAGGAAATTTGCCAAAAATGGGGCAGAATACACTTTTACTGCATAACTCATCACTTTCTTCAGATCATCAACACCTTTTTCTTTTTGCAAAATGCCACTTTAGTCACTGAGTTCCAAGAGGTACAGAGTTCCAAAATTAATCTGTTGAATCACAAAATAATCTATTGAATCACACAGAGCATTTACTCATCAAATGAAGTATTATTCATGCTGATAGTTTGCAAGATGTGTAGAAGAGCTTACTGTAATACAGTTGCTCCTATTTCAGTTCTTTGGACTGATTATGAAAACTTTATGCCTCTTCTGTTCACCTTTTACACTCTACCCTTGGTCTGAAATGCGTGTAGGTATGGAGAATTTCTTCCTTGCAGAGCTTCTCAGTTCTCATACATCTGAAGTTCATGTCCACTTACAGATCACTGTGTAACTTCATTTGTATTTTAAAGTGTAAACTAACATAGTAAAACTTCAAAATTGTAACTTTATGGCTTACAATAGCAAGTGGGATTTTAAAACAGTGGTGCAGCAGTGCATCCACGAGCAGTTCATTAGGTGCTTTTACAGAGAAAGGTTTTCCTTTGAGACTGGTGAGTACAGGAGAGAATTGCTACAGCCTGATTCAATTTGTCCACTTCTGTGCTGGTTATTGATGTTTAATCGTTGTAGAAAAGATGGTTGCATCCTCTTTGTGAGCATTTGTCACAAAATATTTCAAACAATCAGAAAGTCCCAATGAACTATTTGAAGCGCCTGATTTTTATCAGAGTGAAAGAAGAATTGGTTGCCTTCTTCCTTTGTTCCTAACCATTCACACACCAGAAAATTCTGCCAGAATACTGGTGACATGATCATTCTTGCTCTATTGGAGATTAATTTCTTCTGGCCCCTGTACCAAAATCCTTTACTCATTTTCCTGTGCTTCTTTTTACCCAGACTTCTCTACAAATGCTTACACATTCTATCAGGCATAGCACTTTGTAGTCCTTTCATGGTTCTATTATAATAAGCCCTATACAATGCTGGGGAAAAAAAACACTCTTTTCCTGGGCATTTGTTTTTAGGCAAGCCTGAAAGTGCTGCAATTGCCTTTACCTCGTCTTTTGAAATACCATTTTGGCCTCAGTGAATTTAGTCATCTTTCTTTACTCAGCTTTTGCTGATTTTAAAAAATGTAACATCCAAATAAACATGTATCATGTACTTGTTGTGAGGAAGCTGTATTTTACTGGAGAGATACTGTTCAGAGTTGCAAAGACTTAATTGCCTTCTGTCAAGGTGGCAGCTGTATTGTGTCATCTTGCAAGAAAACTCTTTCTAACTCAAGGAAATGAACGAAATGTTAGTTACTGTTTTTTCTGAAGAGTCACATGAAAGCAGATTCTAGTGCTACCAAGTAACTATCTGGACAGGCTTCAGATTTTACCTTTCTGCACCCTCCCTAAAAACTGTTTTTTAAAAATTTCTAAACTTTTTTCACTCAAACTTTTGAATGCTTGATTTAATTTTATTTTATACATAATGGAAAGTTAGGTAATAGCTGTGTGTGTATATACACACAAAACGAAAATAGTATCTCTATTTCTGTTTTCACTTCTGTGTTAATTCTTTTATCTAAAATTAGAATGAGCATTCTCATTTTCATTTATCCATCTACACAGTTTTCAACCTGTTTATTGTGATTGACAATCAATAAATACATAGAACGTGTGTTGCAAGGGAAGAACATAGGTTAAAACAGTTAATTAAGGGCATTTCAGTCAACAGATATACCAAAGAGAGTAAGGAATGTAAAGGATGCAAATGTGTCAATGAAAAGCATGTGCGTAGTGGAGTCCATAAAAAAATCAAGTTATAAAACACTGTCTGTATTCTGAATCCTGAATTTCCCTTAATGGAAGACCTTTAACCTTTTCATTAAAATGAAGGAAAATGATCTCTTTTATGTTAAATAATCCTATGGCTTTATTTCTGACAGATTTTGTAAAGTGGAAATACTGGTTTTCTGTGAGAATTTGTTATTTTTGGGATTTGTTCCACTCCCACCCCTTGGAGTGTTGTGGGCAGAGGGTAAATGCCTCATTTTACATTTTGAGCAAAAGTAGTAGAAAGCTACTGACTTTTGAAAGTCATCATACGTGATGACAAGAAGAGATATCTGGGGAGTGCAAAGGAACTTCATTATTGCTGCTTATTCAATTTTCAGTTCCCAAAGCTGACATCCTGAGAATACTCTCAGGTATTTGGTGTCAGCCCATTAACCTATGTGAGCCAGCACTCCATACCATTCTCATTTCCTAAACTGAAGAAAAGGAAAAGAAAATAAAAGTCCTCAACCCCCTTGCTCCCCCTTCCTGAGACTGCAGACAACTGAATGCTGGGGTCCTTGCTAGATTTGCATCAAGTAAGAAGATAGTGAGAAATATATGATTAGCATTTATATCAAAAAGGCAGAATGTTGAGACTGGTATCAATCAATTGCAAAACTGATGATGGCAGGATGAACAGAAAGAAATTCATGCCGACCTAAATATACCCCAGAGTCTTGCAATGCCCTAAAACTTGCATTTTCAGTGGGTCAATGGGAAGATGCTTCTGCTGTGGCAGAGAGTAACTAATTGAAATTAGTAATGACTTGGCCTGTTGTAAAAGGTTATTTTTGTCATATATTTTGGGCTTCAAAACTGGAAGTTAACTTTAGAAAAAGAAACTCCAAAAGTCAGCTTTACATGTTTTATTTAGTAAGATCAAGCCTCATACCACATTTATTCTCTAGAATTGGAGAGACTTACTGGTTATATTTCTGACACTATGTTGCTTCTATTACAGACACCAAAGAATAGCAATTTGAAATTATAGGCATGTCCAAGGGGAAGATTATGGAGGCCTGTGGGCTTGCTGCCCAAGGTCAGAGAAGCAGATCCCTTGTCCCTTTTGCCACTCCTTCAGATCTCCCCATTGGCTCTCGTATCCTAACCCCGCCTATGTACTGCCCCTGTGCCTTTAGGCCATTGGATCCCTTATGTTCTCTCCACCCCCACCAACCCTATATAAAATCCTAGACCTCTTCCTTGCGTTCTCTCTTGTACTCATCTCCTCACATGTGTGGCTGGAATAAACTTCTCCTGTGGACCCTTCTCGCCTCGCTGCCGTCGGGCATTTTATCAGCTATCCACTGTGTGCTTGTAAGCATGTTATACGTAGCAACTTTGCCGAGTGGCTTTGCTGCTGAGATGTTCTTGGAAGGTTGCATCAGTTGCTACCACACACTGCAACAGAAGATGACGATTTTGACTTTGAAGAAGGCTCAGGCCAACAATTTTTTCAGCAAATTCCATTTTATACAATAAGAATACATATGGTAAACAAGAGTTTAAGTAGTCAGAAGTTACATTTCTGATACTATGATGTGTACATGTTGAATGTCTACTAGATGAGAACTCTGGCTGAATAGTTTGCTGTACTCTAACCAACAATTAAGGCAATTCTTTGGAATATATCACCCTTTGTCCTGGGTGCTTAAATCTCTTTTTAAGTCCATTTATCAATCCTGTAACAGGACATTGGAAGGGTTCCTGAACAAGTTTCACTTTGAATTTGTCGTTATAGATGTGATGTGTTAAAGTGTCTCCCAATTAAACAGTGGTATCACTAGAGTCTAAAGCAGGTGAACTGCTTGGTATATCTAAAATTCAGAAACCTTAAGTAGTTGGATTACTTATTAAGGACAATAAGGCAGCAGCTGTAATTTGGGCAGGAAAGGGTTGCTGGCACACCTTTTGCAACTGTTTACATTCAAGGATATAGGGATAATATGTATTTTGTACGTGAATTATAAATGACACAAGGGATGTATGTGAACTCAGAATCAGTGATTTTCTGTATCAAATAACAATTGTAGTTATGAGGTGCCAAGACACACCACCAGTTGGTGGTAATGCTTAACCAGGTTCATTTTCAGAGGGAAAAATCTAGGCAGATATTTTCCATCGGTGATTTAGTACCAAGATGGTTATGTTAATACACAGGCTGCTTCTGTCTGCCGACTGTTTGGGTCAGAACCAGGCCTCTCAGGCATAAGTAACAGGAGCACAGATAGCTTTCTGCTCTTCTGTAACCAGCATAATTGAAATATTTTTCTTTAAATGGCAGATAGCGTTTGAACCAGAGGAAGGGGGGAAGTTTCAGTAATATCTCCAGTGCACAACTGATGAAATTCTGGTTAATAAAATCTTTAAATATTCATTGCTACCAATATTTTCAATGATATTATAGTTTCCAGAGTAAGCTGGATTTACAGAATGTCTTAGTTTCGAGACAAGTTTAGGAGGAAAACATTTCTACTACGTGCCTCCC
Organism: Dasyornis broadbenti; assembly: GCA_013397935.1. Classification (NCBI taxonomy): domain Eukaryota; kingdom Metazoa; phylum Chordata; class Aves; order Passeriformes; family Dasyornithidae; genus Dasyornis; species Dasyornis broadbenti. Next base: position 769,848 of record VZRN01003889.1, on the reverse strand, counting down.
CCACAGGAACAGGCCTCCGGCACCTCCTCCCCCCAACACAACAAACCTTCTTGGATGAAAGTGAAAAAAACCCTATTTTATTTAACAAACAAAACCAAATGCCCACAAAGCATGGGAAAGAGAAAAGGACTTATTAGACCTGACCGAACAGTCTGATGGACTTTAGTGTCCGGTTTTCCCTTGGGCGTAGTTCTACCCCCCTCCACCAGGGAGTACTGCGGGGCTGGGCGAAGTCCCTCAGCTGGCTTCCTGAAGGATTCTCACCTGCTTCCTCTCGGGTGTTGTCTGATGTCTCAGATGTGAAAGCAAGTCGAGAGAAACAGTCCCAAAAGATAAAACCGAAGAAGGAATAGGCCTTCGCCACTGCTGCTTCTGCCGCCGCTGGAAGCGTGACAGTGAGAGAGGGAAAAAAAACAAACTGGACCTCCTGGCCGTCTTTCCCCCCCACGTTGCTTCAAGGCCAGACACCTGGGGAGGAATTTCAAACAAACCGGGCCAGCAGCGTTTCTCCCAGCTTCTTAAAGTTACAGAACACATTGTCTGAGCAGAAAGCAGATGATATGGAATATAGGACTTTCATAATGTCACCTCAAGACACAGAAATAATAATAGTAATAACAGCAATAGCTGCTTGGCTTCAAAATTCACTTAGGTTTTTATGTAGTTATAGAAGTGCTTTGTTCTCCCCATTTTTATGTAGATTTCCATGTTATAACCTGTGGTACACCTGTTTCTGCAGCATTATAAACATACATCTGCTTTTAAAACTGCTTTGAACTAGTACTCATTGCCTAGCATTTCATAGATTCTTTCAGTGCTTCTCTGTCTGTATAGAGAAATTAAAGATACTAGTTTTCTATATTACTTTTTTTTAAGCCAAATTTCCCCCAGATTAAGGCAAAATATTCTTTTTACAGGGAGACTGCAAGTGATTTTTTTGGCTGGTTCCTGGATAAAATTTGAATTTTTTTAGTTGGCCAGATATTTCTCCCTTATTTGAAGAGTTATATTGAGTTATATTGAGAAGAGCATAAATTCTTTTTTACACCGTTAAGTTTGGAACATACATTTTCTGCAACTGAATGCAGTGAAAATCACTGCTTCTTGTAGTAGCTGGACACAAAATTCTGCTGAAAATACTAGTATTCTTTGCTTCTTTTAGCACTTAGTAATCTATGTTTCACTTGTTGCATCTGCAAATACCTACCCTTTGCCCACAATTTGCCTTGGGAACCGTGGATTCAGGATAAGAACAGCTATGCTGGATGAGCTGAGACTCATCAATCACAGTATCCGCTCCGATAGTTACCAGAAGCATGATCCTGCTGTGATGTGTTTTTCTAGATTTCAGTTATTTATGGATTATTTATAAGTTTAGGGCTTCCTGAGCTAAACTCTGGATTTTCATCTGAGTAGCCACGTATTTGTTGTCCACATATGGAATTAATCTAACTAAATTTTTAAAGCAATTCATTCCTTTAAGTTTAATTTCCTATGATTTCCTGGGTGTTCTATCTTATAACATGAGGAAAAATTAATATTCATTCTGTAAGACATTAATGATTTTGTAGCCATATATTCCCTTCATTTCAGTCATCTCTTTCCAGACTGTAAAGTCTTTAGTCTCTTTTCATTTGTATCTGCTTATTCTACTCACTCTGTGGCCTCTTATTTTAGGGAGGGTAACCAGATGTACAAATTATGTAAAATGTTGATACGAAATAGATTTTTATGACAGAATGAGATTTCCGTTATAGTTTTCAGTTCTTTTCTTGATAATCCCAGTATTCCTATTGCCTTTTTAACTGCCTCAGAGCTTCCAAATGATTTGTAGGGGAAATAGAGCAACTTTAACAACTTCTTTCTTGAGTGGTAATAGCTAGTTTTGGACTTATCACTGTCTGCCTATACTCAGTGTTGGTTTCCCCAAGGCATTAAGTTTGTACTTCTTGATGTAGAAATTAATTTGACTTTTTGATCATCCATTTGCTTCTGTATATGTGATATTTTAAGATGCAGCTGACTTATAGAAATGCGGTAGTATCAAGTTACATGATTTTTCCTTGGAAAAAAAAAAGTACCAATCTTTTTGAATATATCACTGTAACTTCTAACAGAATGTAGAATAATAATACAAAAAAGCCTACTAGACTGTAGATCTCAGAAACTTCCTTAAAGCCTTTTAAGGAGATTGATGAACTTCTGTAATTTTTTCCTCTTTTACTGGTGTTGATTTAAGCAGTTAGTATTTCAATGATTTTATATTTTGGTTCATCTAGAAATTTAGTCTCATGTGTAGACACTTTTCAACATATGAGATTTTGCTAAAACCTTTTCCTTCTAACATTTTTGGTTTGAAATCTTAAAAGTCGTTCCTAAAATAGAAAGGCAGCACCTCTTTCACAGTGAACAGCTGTGAAATATTTCCTTTGCAATCTCTGTTGTGATTCTCTTTCCTGAATGCTACACATAATCATAAAAGCATTAGTTGGTCATCTGCTCTCTTTAAAGCAGAATTGTCAGTGCTATATCCAGTCAGTCATGATTTTGTCTGGATAAATCTTAATACCTCTAGGAATTGAGATTCCACATCCTCACTGGGTAGCCTGTTACTGATGCTGCACTTCTCCTTTATTGAAAAGTTCTAATGTCCACTCTAAATCTGCTAATCATACCACTTAATTATTTATTGCCCCCACTGATTCTCTGGTAGTCTTCCTTTGTTTCTGACATTTAATTTTTTTTTCTTCATGCTTTAGGCATGTTGCTTGTTAAATGCTCATTTTTGTGTTGCCTTATTCTAGTTTCAAAATTTGTTAGTGGCTATTCTCTCTTATTTAGCTTCCTATTTTGATCTGATTTTCACTTATTGAAGACGACATTTTGCAAGTAACGCTTTCCTTCCTCTGGTAGCTTTTGGAGTAACTTCAAAGTTTTTTTGGGTATGAGTTGAGTGCTGTTGTGTAACCTGTGTGTGCTGTGGTCACTTAACACAAAAATGTTTCTTTTACAGTTAAGCATTAAACTACATATTTTTCTTCATTTAAGATTAAATTCAGAGTTGCTTTTCACATGTGAGTTCTCTGATGAATGGCTGTGATGCATGACTGGGTCTCGTAATACACTAAATATCTAGATCAAATCCAGTATAAAAGAGAATTAACTTGAAAATCCTTGATGTTGTGTTTTCTGCTGTTGTGGTCTTTTAACTCTTTTCATACTCTCTGTTGACCTGCCTTTTTAATATCTACATCTTCCTGAAAAATAAGGCTGACACATCAGTAATAAGTCTCTATCAACAAATCATATTGAAGAGGTTCTATGGACTACAGAATCCTTTTATGAGGAAGGGGTAGGAATATATGCTTCTCTAACTTTTATTCAGTATTTTCTGCACTGAGAATTCACTATTAAATGTTGAAATACTCGATCTTGTATTAATAAAGCTTACAGCTTCATTTTAGATTTGAGGGTGAGATGATAATATTTGTTTTAAGTGGAACTTCCAAGTAGCTTTGTCTCTCCTGTTGTTTCAGCTTGGTTTGACTCATGGATTAAAGATGAAAAATGCAACTGTTTAGAGAAATTTTTGTTTCAGTACCTAATTGAAAGCAAAGTACATTGCACTACAGCAGCTGATGTCATAGATGAATACTGGTTTTGAATGACTGTACTTTCTCATATTTGTAAATATTTGCACTAAAAAAATGCACTGACCCAAAGAAAATTCCTTATAACACAGAGTTTATTTATTTGCTGCCAACTCTGCAGAACGCTTTATTTAGAAAAGTTAGATTTTGTTCCTTCATTATGGATCCTAAGCCTTTTGCCAGATCCCATCTTTGTGTTGCTTAGACTCCCTGCTAATGTTTTTACGTTCTACATTTACCGATGTCTTTGTTTCTCCATTCCTGTGATGTTGCCCTTTCCCTGTGGTTGGTTTCCCCACCATATTGGAAACTGTTGAATATAGAGATTGGATTCTTTTCCCTGGCTTTCAGGGGTCTGAAACGTTTCGGGAGCTGGCTTTTCAGGAGCCCTTTAGTCTTGCACAAGATGTGAGACATGTACTCGCAGATCATGGCCCTGGCATAATACAGGATGTGTCAGCTCCTTCTGGATAGCAATGCTACACATTTAGGGAGAAGGTGAGGACCTTCACAAACCCCCACTGAACTGGAATATTTTGAATCCCAGCTGAACCAAGAAAAGAGGGAGAGGGTTTCAGTTGCTGAGCTCTTGGATCACATCCTTCAGTAAAGGGAGAGGAAATGTACCTTGGAAAGGAAAACTTTCAATTTTGTTTCATTCTTATTTAACTAACATTTTCACTAAAATAAATAAGCATATGGGCAGAAGTGTAAACTTGACCTTTGAAGATGACAGTTCTTTATAGTAACTGTGATTCAAAAAAGTATTCATTTTAATAGAAGTCACCATGTGTACAATGCAATTTTATAAATATTCTTTGCAGGTTCTGTCCAGATGGTAAATACGGCTGCATTGTTTACTCACTCCTTTTTCCCTTCTGTTTTGAAAGAACAGGACTTTTAAACACTATTTAAAAGTCCAATAGTTACACTCTGTTCAATATTTCTCTTTTTTCTCTCTCTCAACAAATTAAAAAAATGCTCACAGGCTTTTTTTTTTCTGTTCCATTTAAAATTTTCTCCTCCCCAACTCATACCTCCCATTTTTGTTGCTAATGAATGTATTACCTAAAAATAGATATGTTCATCATTCTATAATATTTTGTATCTTTCTAGATTGGAGGCCAGTGTAATTGTAAGAGACATGTGTCTGGCAGACAATGCAATCAGTGCCAGGAAGGATTCTACAATCTGCAACAGTCAAACCCTGATGGCTGCAGTCCCTGTAACTGTAATACCTCTGGGACAGTCAATGGAGATATTACCTGTCACCAAAATTCAGGACAGTGCAAGTGCAAAGCAAATGTTATTGGTATGTGTAATGCAAGAGTTCGGAGCCATTTTTCTTGTTTTCTCTGGAAATAAAACACACTTGATTTCTAAATGAAAGGTGTAGAAAGCTTCTTTGCTGAAGGCAGATTGCAAAAACGAATGAAATTAGCTGTTGAAAAATTATTAATTTAATAATTCTATCAAACTACAGCTAGAAGCTTAGTTTAATCAACCCTTTAGAAGTTTCTTTATGGCATAGCTACATTAGCTTACATAGTTCCATACTAATAAGTCACAGAAATAATGTAATTTGCTTACTGCGTAGATATTTCTTTTAGGAAATTAACACTTTTTCAATGTGTTTTATACTTAATGAGTTCTAAGCAAATCGTTTCCATGCTAGTTTTCTTAATAGACCAAAATAAATGGATTTTTTTTCTCAAAATATTCTGTGCTACAGGGTTGTTTGTGATAAATCCATCAATTTTTTTCTATTATATTTCTTTGAACTGTTCCTATGAAATGCAAAATAAGTCAACATAATTCCACAGATCATGTACATAGCTAGGGTTAGTTATCAAGGGCCACATAATTTTAATTTTGTAATTCAATGCCAAGCTGATTATAATAAACTGCTACCTTCTGTGTTATTTATCATTTTTTTTACAAGACGTGCTTTTTTGTTTGTTACTCCCACAGGTATTTTTCAGAAATTAGATTTGATTATAGCAATTTATTACTTCCAGCGTATTTGAGGGGAGCCACAGCCACATAAGGACAAAATTTATCAAGTGCCCAAAATACACAGTATATATAATACACTTTGAAATATTGATGTATGGGAATATTATGCAAGGAGAATTTCCTGATAAAGTGAGCCTTGCATGGTAACTGTACATGTCTCAGACTGTACATATGTCTCAAAAAGAAAAATTTGCTTTTCTGCTTTGTTATTAACAGAATTAGTAATCTACTTTTTCTTCACCCTAACCATGGTTCTGGGTTGCATTAATAACGTTCAAGTACATGTTAATATATTTGATAGTATATATACTCTCACTTGTAAATGTTGACTCATTTGTAATGTTGCAAGTCTTTGTTGCTTTTGGAAATTAGAAGAAAGAAAAAATGCAGAATAACAACAAATAATGAAAGAAGAAAATAGAGTAATGAAAATAAAACAAGTAATGAAAATAGCTCTAAACAGATTGAAGCCTGAACAGTTTTAGTCCTTCTTCCTGTGGAATGCCATGTTTTTCATAAAATAAAAAGGGTGCTAAGAGTAGAAAAATAATCTCTCTGCATCTTAAACCCTTTCTCTACCTTCAAGAAAAAAGGACTTCAGAGCATTCTTAATTATATATTCTTTGCCCACATTTTACATTTGAACCTGTGAAAACCTTTCTTAACTCGGTGGCAATTTGGCAGACAAGAAGTGCACTGTCTGGTTCTCACATATTTGGCTGTCTACATATTGAACATTTTCTCCCCTTGATGAAAAGAATAAAAATTATTTTTGTTTTCACTGAAACAGTTATTTCAGTGAAAAAAAGTGTGACTTTACGCTTGCTGTACTTATCTATAGCTATGGCGATGGGCTGTAGTTATGCAGGTGTTTGCAGGATAAAAGCCTTATGCTTTCTAGACTATCTTTTTTTGTTTTCCAAACCAATTGTAAATAAGCTTCTATATATAGAAACATGTGCAGCAAACTTTAGCAGAGAGCTTTCCTCTTTGGATTTCTAAATTGCTTTTTAGAGCAATCTGTCTATTGCCATTTTATCTGTTTAAACAATGATAACAGAAAAATGCAACTATGGACTGCAATGTTATGAAACATGAACTGTTAGAGTTAACACAACTGTTAAATCTTACTAATGATTCTATCACCAGTAAAATACATTAGCACCAATAATTTTATTAAAGTAGGTCATTCATCTAGAATAAAAAGGTAGAAGAATGTGAATTAAATGCCAAGCGTGCTAACTCCCCTGTACTTGTTAACATTGAATGTGATGCCCTGTAGGCCTTCCTCAGTATCGTTAGGAATAGATTACCTGTCAGGAATATGTATGGCATATTCAAATAAGCACTGCGCATATTTTTAAAACTGATATGATATGAATCCATGTAGACCAATTTTAATAGTTCAAAATGAGTCATAATTCTTGTTAACAATACAGTTATTTTTAAAATTTGCAGCAATAGTGGTCCTTTTTTATTTTCCTTATTGAAATTAAATGATATGCCTTAGGTGAGTCATTCATCACTGTTAAAGGAACTCGCCTTCTGTTGGAGGTTTTCAGTTTTTTATCCATATATATAATGCATTCCCTACCATTTTTAGTTTTATTTTTCTACATGTAAGTTGCTAGATGTATTTTTGTGTGGTTTTGTATTTTTTTTAAATTATGACAATATTTTGCTAGAACATTGCATTTATATTTTCCTGTATGAAACAATTAAGTCATAGCTTCATAGTGAAGGATTTTCCCACTGCAAGGGAAAAATACATAACTGAATTTGCATTTTTCATATAATAATCTAGTTTGCTTTCTTGTAATGTACATTTTACAAACTAACATATAAATGCCATCCCTTGGGGCAGGGATAAAGCAAGTGTTGACTTTGAAAACAAAGCTAATAAAACTACAAGATGAAGCATGAGGAAAACAGTTTAGATTTTAATGTACTGTAGGAGTTAACTAAATCATACATTTAGATAAAAAGATTTCATTTTGGATTATGGAAAACATTTTCTGTAAGGGCTAACTGTAAAGACTAACATAAATGTAATCAATGGTAAAACTGAAGTATGGTGTTAGGCAAATAATTTGTTGTAATTAGTCTAACTTGTGCTGTCCTAGCATATTTAATGTTTTTAATATAATATATAAATCTATTATCGAAACAGATTGTGAGCCCAGTGCAATTCTCTGTGTATTGCATTTCTACAATATAGGGTGAAGAGTTCACGTAGGCATTGATTGTGCAACAGGTGCTATTCTGGGAGACAAAGAGATTAATTCTGCTCTGTCTTAGAAATGTTACAAAGAATCTCTTGCAGAAGTATCTTGAATTGTATTGAGAGGCCAGCAGAAACACATTGCTTCTGAAACAAATTGGAAAAGTAAACAGGTTTTTGGGATGTCACAGTTATTCAATTGATTTGTGCAGGCTTTTCACTCCTGTTAATTATGCTGGTAAAGAATATTAGTCCTTCTTTTTTTTCTTTATTTAAAGGGTCATCTATTTACCCTTTTAAAAAATTAAATTAATAGCTTTTCAGTTTTTTTTTTTAATTTTTTATTAATTCCTTTTGTCTTTCCAGGTCTTAGGTGTGATAGTTGCAATTTTGGATTTAAAGCTCTCAGATATTCTAATGAAGATGGATGTGAGCCTTGTTGGTGCAACAGCCACGGCTCAGTGAACCAATTCTGCAACCCTCTCTCCGGGCAGTGCAATTGTAAAGAACGTGTGAAAGGGCTTCTCTGTGACACCTGCATGGACAACTTTTATGGGCTGGATGTAACTGGGTGTAAGGCTTGTGAATGTGATGCTGCAGGGTCGATTTCTGGAACTGTGTGCGACGCGAGGACGGGGCAGTGTGCATGTAAACCAAATATCGGGGGAAGGCGCTGTGACGAGTGCCTGGATGGGTACCACAGAGTGCAGAAAGGTCACTCCTTTCTTTGTCTGCCATGTAACTGCGAGAAGGCAGGTACAGTAAATGGCTCTCTGCTTTGTGACAAATCAACAGGACAGTGTCCTTGCAAAGCTGGTGTGACTGGCCTGCGGTGCAGTCAGTGCCTGCTGCATACGTACAACCTCAGCATGAGCAGCGTCCACGGCTGCCAGCCCTGTGACTGTGATGCTCTGGGCACATTGGCAGGGACAGTTTGTGACCACGTTTCTGGGCAGTGTGTCTGTCAGCCTCAGCGCCAAGGGAGAAGGTGTGACGAGTGTAAACCAGGTAAGGAAATTGGAAGACAATCGATTTGATGTAGTAAGTTTTGCTTTGGTGTCATTTCCTACAGTTTTTAATATGTGTTTAGACAGTTCATGTCTGACATGTCTCTGACATATGTTATTACTTTTTTTTCCCATTTCTCCCTAACTGCATGAGTGAGAAGGAAGCATTATTGTCCTGATCACCATCAAATATTTATTCTATTTCCAGATGTTGTATAATTTGTATTATTACTGCAGTTTCCAAAATCAGGTTAGGCTACTTCTAGATATTGAGAAAATATACAAATAATCATGTCCCAATCCCTGAATAAGAGGTAAATTGGCACAGTTTAATGAACAGCAGCTATCCTCATAATGAAAAATGTGGATTTGGAAGGCAGAGTGCATGCTCTTCAGGAAGGGCACCTCATGCATAAAGCTGAGCATGGCAGGAGGCACAGAAATGGTTGCTTAAACTTTGATGAGTCTGGCAAACGTGTCCCTTAGAAAGCATTCACATGCCTTGCTGTGTTGGGGGTGTGCTGGCTTGCACAAGGACTGCTTACAGTTTGGCCCTACAAGTAGATGATATTTGCAGTTTGCTACATATTTGTTCAAGATTTTGTGCCATACTTGCAAACAGAGGTTAAAAGTTCATTACAAGTGGGGAGCTCTGTAGTTATATTTCAATATTTTTGTTTTCAAAAGTAGGTGGGTAAAGTGAAACTATAGGTAATATTAACCTACCCTTCATAATAATATTAAGCAGATAGATTTAGTTCAAGTTAAATACATATGCAATTTATTCAAGTAGCAGGTCACATTAAAAGGTACATTATAGCTCCATTGGTTTTAATATGCCATTCAATAATTTGAACAGAGGTTAAAAAAGCTGCTTAACCTCCATTAAGTATTTTTTTAAATGCTTTCATTTAAATTATTTTAGGTACATATACTAATAAATAAGACAGCATTCTGTTTTTCTTAGTTCCTCCTCCAGTGCTATTTGACCTGCTAACCCTCTATAGCAGCCACTTAATCAGAGATCGGCAGAGGAGTGATGTCAAGGCTCCCTGAGTCAGTGACCGCCCTTGTCCTTGGAAAAGAAAGGCCAGGGTTTATGCAGAACTAAATGGTTTAAAAAGGTTTAATTGATAGTGTGAACAGGCTGGTTTGTAGAAAAGCTTACATGGCACTCAGAGGAATAGTCCCACAATAGAGCCTGTTAAATAGAAAAATAATTTTAAAAAGTATTTTTGTAAGTATTATTTTTAAATTTTCTAGGTAATAGCTATAAACATGTCAGTGCTGAGCTCTGAGCCCTCTGCTGCAGGTGAAAGTGTAAATTCTTATCTTTGTTAAAGCAATGTATTGCTCTTAGTAGAGTACAGTGAACTGCACTATTTTCGCTTTTAGTGAGAACTCATTTAGATATTTAATATTTCTAACTTTTATATAAATATTTTATGTTAGTATGATCCAAAAGAGAATTTTCTCCAAAACAGAAAAGTCTTATATAAAAGTCTTCCGTAGAGAAATATAGATTTTAATTGGTTTCGACTACTGTGAACATGTCCTGTGGCTTTGTCTTGGGTCAAAGATAAGAAAACATACTCCATATGTATTAAGAAAATGTACTCCATGTGGTAATGCTGCCAACACAGCCTAATTAAAGCACACATAAATTAGTATGAAAACATACTGAGGACTTCTTAGTCTGTTGGGACATTTCAACTCTGTGACACAAGTAAGTGGCATTTGAAATAATGTCCCAGAGTAGCATATTTTTATGTGCTTTGATGAAATTTGAGAAGTTTCCAAAAGTTACCAAAATCTTAATGCAGGAAGAGTTGGCAATTGAGAAAAAGTCAAACTGGTTGTAGCTTTTGGAAATTGTTTCATAAGGAGGTTTTCTTGCTGAAAGTTTTTTTTGAGCATTCAACCATATGTTTCATCTATTAGGCTGTATCCATAGTGGAAGACCTCCTGTATTCCAGTTTGTCCTCTTACCAGTAACATCTTGGTAGGTTGGTGTACACTTTAATTTTTTAAACTAGTGATGTATGCAAAGAGGGCAACAGTTGATTCTAACCTGAAATGAAATGGAAGCACCGTTTTACCTTGTACATAAACTTGCTTTTGAGATGTCCTAGGTTGCAGTGGTTGAAACACAGGATCTATTCAGCCCCCAATTAATTGTGAACATTTTGTCCCTGCGTCATTCTGGAACTGTATTACTGACTGGGATTTATGCCACACAAATCCTGTTCAGCACAGGTCTTGCATTTTGTTATGAGAGCAGCAAAGCTGTAAAAAGGTGTTTTATAAGTGTGTTACTCAGTAACCACAGGTTTGTGTAGAATGCTACATAGTATGGAAAAGATGAAAAGATTTGAGCATGTAAGATGTGTCTGGACACCAATACTGAGGGTTTGTGTACACACAGCCTGTGTTGGCCAGAAGAATGTGAATTATCTTGTGACAACATTGTTGGTGTGGTTAATTATGCATTTTGAAGCCCAGCCTGTGGTTAAGAAATAAGCATTGCTGCTGTAGATGGTAATCATGTAAAAGTGCTAAGGAATTGGTCATATATTCCTTCTTTATACAGTGGGAGAAATGCTAAGAGGATGATTAAAAAAAAAGAAGCTGAATACTTTGCTATGACTTTCATTCTTCCTTTCGAAGAGTATGTTTGATTGACAAATGTGATCAGTTATGGTTGAATTGGAAAAAAATCTGAAAAAGAATAAGCATAATACTTGTTATATGCATAGATCTCACAGAGATTTGCACTGGCTGTCTTAAAATTGAAAATTGGCTCTATTATACAACAGTGGATCCTTCATAAAGCAACTTTTATGAGCCCTTCTCACCTTGCTGTAAATTAAGCTTGCATTAAGTTGTTACTCTTTCCTAGGTGGAGTCAAATTCTAGATGGTGGAAGTAAATAATAATAATAATGATTATGACAACTGTATGAATTTGTAATCTTGTGTTTGCTCTTTTTCCTCTACATTTAATCATATTAATTTGCTTACAAATTAGTTGAGGGAAGAAATTCCTCCCATTTTCCTATTCATCATTTTTAAAAAAAGTTTTGCTTTTATCTACTATTTCAGGAGGGGAAAAAATGTAATTGTGATAGTGTATTTGAAACTTCTAGAGCAATTCTAAAAGATAATAATAAAAAGCATCCTACCAAACCTTTCACTGCTCTACAGTGGTTTAGGCAGCATGACTGTAGGACAGCCAGAATGTTTAACACTAAGGTATAGAGTATAATTAGTCAATTCACTGCTATGATAAAAGCAGTGTATGCTGTAATAAATGATCCTGCTCAGGGAAAATGAATTTATTTTCTAGGGGTTATTTGCCCATTTTAGACTTCTCTTAGATGTTAGTTTATAGAATAGAATCCTAGAAGCGTAGTTCCATGCAAAACTTCAGATGGAAAAGGATCTGGTTTAGCCTGAATGCTTAACATTTACTGCAACTATTAAGTGGGTCCTGAAGAAGTGCTTTGACCTTCCACACGAGTCCAAGGCTTAAACGTGTTTCCAACCTTCCTGTTGCGTTCTGTGAGTGGAGTCGTTCATTGTGCTCAGGAGTGACATTGCTGGGAAATGGTCTCCTCTATTTATGCACAGGATGGGCACTGCACAGCGCAGAGAAGTGCAGTAGGAGATAATACATGCTGCCTCACTAATAACTTCAGGCTATTTGCTCTCTGTGGTGGCTCAGTTCGGGGCCTCTCTGGAATAAAGTGCCAACAGCATGGTTTTTTATGATGCGAATGTATGTTAACTGGAGACTGATATCACTTCACTGTCCACTTGAGATTTATCTCACTGAGGACCAGAGGCTAAACTTGAACAAAGATTTGAGCAGTAAAATTCTAATGTTTTCAATTTGTTTAGTTCCTCTCCTATTTGGATATGAGCTCACAGTGCAACACTGTTGCAAAGACAGAGAATACCACCCTAGGGGTGTATATATAGAGCTATCTCCTGTAAGACAAATAATAAGGCCTTGGGCAATATGACATATTCCAATATAATTTTGGGCTCCTTATTATAAAGCAGGATATTGGGAAGTTATTGGACAGCAAATAATATTCAGTAACTGAGAACATGACTAGGAAACTACTGATTGAACTTGATCTGGAGAGAGGGCAAGTGTCTGTGAAATCTGTGCAAATGCTGCATATCCCAATAACAGCTGAAATTTTTCTATTGAAGTTGTACAATAATAACTAATAGCAGCCAGCTAACGGAGACAGAAACTCATATCAATGGCCCTATTTTAGGATTCATGTTCCAGGATAGGTACTTCTTGTTGTCCAGTGTCTCTTAGTACTGTGCCATCAAAATCGTTTGCAGAGCTTTACTACGTTTGCAGATCGTTTGCATGCATTGCTACATATTTAATAAGCTGTACCTCTCCAAGGTGGGGAGGGGGAAAAATAAAGAGAAGAACAATGTGTTTGAAAAAAAAAGTTAAATGTTTATTAATAATCAGGTAAAAATAGAAACTATTTTAGAAACTTATGTAATTATATTTTTTACTAGTGTGCCATTACTTAAATTGTCTTTTGATCAGAAGGAAATTCATATTAATGGAAGAAGTCCATACACAGTGAAATAGATTATGCAAGTTGTATAGCATGATAAAGAGAATGTGTGTAAAAGCTCTTTTGTTAGAAACTTTAGGTGAGGCTGTGAATAATGGGTAAATTTTTCAATGACCAGGTTAGAGGTGTATAAACTGTATTTAACTGTATTTATCAGTAATGTGTTAAAGTTATAAATAAAGATTGCTTGTGAGGGCAGCAGGATGAGATAGCCTAGCAGAAGCATACCAGATATACTGTGGGGAAAATGAATGCTTCATAATTGGAAATAATACAGGAACAGAAGGTGTTCAGAGTGAAAGCTTTTTAATAGCAAATAATTGACTTTCTTTTATCAGTTCATTAGTTTCTGTAAAAGTATTTGTGTAGGATACATGATCTATGTTAAGGAGAAGTAAAATACAGATTTTACAAAAAACCTGGGAATTATCATGAGACGTAGTTTTTCCAGAGAAACAATATCATGTTTCAAGGATTAAGCCAACCACTGGCTGAGAAAAATTAAGACATTCTTCAGAAGGTATGTGCATTTCTTATCGTTTGCAGCTGGCCATTTTCAAAGCTGGGATCCCAGACTAGAATGGACAAATGTGTCTTCTGTTATTTTTTGTTTCTACTGCTTGTGGTGCATTCGTGAATACTTCTTGTGTCCTTGGGTCTTTACTTTCCCCACAGACATGTTAATGTACTCCCCCTATTTTGCATTCGCTCTGGCTAAAAGTCTGAAGAGAGATAACAAAAAGATTCTCAAAATCCCTTTCTTTTCCAGGTTTTTATTTTTCTCCGTCCAGCGTCACTGGCTGTCTGCCATGCCTGTGCCACATAGCTGGTTCCGTGAATCAGATCTGTGATAAACTAACTGGCCAATGTAGTTGCCAAGATGCCTCTGTAGCAGGACAGACATGTGAGCATTGCAAAGAACTTTATTTTGGATTTGACTCTGTCACAGGGAGGTGAGTGTTCCTTTTTTTTACAGGTCACTTACAACCTTCTTGTTACATTTTTTTCGTGGTTCAGTCAAGGGTTTAGTGACAATGAAAAGATGTGTTCCAGTTATGATAATCCTTCTATGAGTTCATGTGTGAGCTCTGATTTACGTGTGATACATTATAGAATCCTCTGTGCTCCCATGAGCTGAAAGAAATTGAAATTTTGCCACAGATTTAAGTAGAAACAGCATGAAAGGTGTATAAGGCTAAGTTATAGCAATTTGTTAATTGTTTCCCTGTGTTTTCTCTGCATCTTCATAAGGTGTGTTGTTTTCTGAGGTGTTAAACATTGACTATTAAAATGCAGGTAATTTGCCATTCTTATAACTAGTCAATGCTTTTGAAGGCTTAGTAGGGCGTGGGGGGGAAGGGAAAGGAAAGACTACAGATATCCCTGTCTTTCCAAATTTCTTTTCATAACAGCAGTACAAATATTCACTGTACCTTTACTCTTAAAAATCTGTTTTTCTGAAGCAGTGTATTCTTTTTCAACATTTTATGTGCCACAGGGTAAATTGTATATCTAATGTAGTCTGGGATCCTTAGGTACATTGGAAGTATATGGATTCCCTGGATTATAAAGGGAAAACATATCTATATAGTGAACTGTTATTTCAGGTATTGGTCTATCTTTGTTTTCCAGGATCATGTTTCTTGCCTAGTCCTCACAATCTCGATTTCCTTTTTAATTATTGTCCAGAAAATTTGCACAGCTCTTATGCTGTCATCTTTTCATGCAGACTGATGGTGTTAAATTGTTTTGTTATATTTGGTATTTTTGCCTTTGAAAAAACCCAACGCACATACCACAGGCAAAAGCAAAATCTGTACAACATTCTCCTCCCTCTGCTCCTCTCCCCCAGCTAGTGTGGGGTAGGCATGCTTTTAGGCAGTGATTATTGGTGTCATCTTGCATGTATTTGACATTATTCTGCAGATTTTTCACTTTAACTTTTATATTACTGTCACTCATTAGGAGATTTTTAAAATGATTTTTTACTGTTTTGGGTCACAGAGCCATCTGCTAATGGCCATAAAGTAATCTGTAGGAATAAGGACTTCCTATTTTCACTTCATATGATTTCTAATGGCGAGAAATAAAATCTGTGTAATACTAAAATTTCCTTTGAAATATATTTTCCTTATTATTGATACCTTTTTTTTTAGTTACTTGAAATAGATTCTCCCCCCACCCCTCAGTTTTAGCACACTTGTGCTAAGCAATAGCTTTTCTTAACTAAATACTGGCTTTCAATACCTGTATTTTAACCTGTCTTTTGAAATTCAAAATGTGAAAGTATAAATGATCTAGATCCAGACCTTGTGTAAAGATAGAAAGTTTTTAGAGTTCTGGAATTTGAATGTGAGTTGGCTTTAATGCATTAATACTAATTAATCCTCATGGCAGTATTGAAGACTACTCTGGTAGTACATTAACATAATTAACTTGTATTGCATTTTCTTGGCTGCCTTTTCATTGTTGTCTTCTTGGGCAATGTACCTCTGTTCCTCAGGCAGAAACTTTTATCCACTGAAAACGATAATGCAGGTCTTTATTTGTTAATCTACTTTATTCCATTTCTTTAACTGTTAATATCTTCATAAAAAGAGTAATATGCTTTTTCTTTCTCCATAAAGTTGCCAGGTCATTTAAGCCATCCTTGCTCCAAGTGTCTTTTAAGGACAGAAAAGGATGTGAGCTGTCTGTAGTGGCAAAGACATATCTGTCTTCGCACAATAACACAAAAGAAACAAAAGTTGTGATACACAGAGATTGTGAGGCTTTAAAATTCCCCCACTCTGAGGAATGCATATGTGAGCTGATTTATTTTGTGGTGGTTTTGAGCTAAAACAGGAACTCCATATTCTTTAATGCATTTCAGGTTATGAAGCAGGAAAATTTTCTTGGCAATTAAAGAATTAGAAATGTTGGTGTTTTTCAGCAGTCTGAGCAGATCTGTAATGGCTGTGGGCATCTGTACACATTTTAAATGCTTTACCTCTGCATTGTTTACTATAATGAACTGGTCAATGAACATCACAAATTGTTTATCTATTTATATATATATCTTGACAGATTACTGTTTATGAAATCCATTTAGCAAGTGAGGTTTTTCCATAAGAATGAAAAATGAAGATTTTAAACAGATTGCTGGGGAGGCTCTAACTGCACCTAGAGAGTCAATGTAATAAAGGTTTCTCTATATTAATATTACAAAAACCATTTATCCTCAGAAAATCAATATTGCAATTCATCTTGGCATGACATTTCTCTTTCCATGTTTTAAAAGTGTGTTTTCCTTGATTATATATAATTCTGTTTTGATAAAACTAAAATATATTTGACTCGGAGTACCTTGAAAAAGTAGCATTTAGCAAGAATGCTGAAAATATTCCTCACATGATTAAAAGTTACTTATATTTTTAAATAATTGAGGTTTTTTTGAAAATCCCTAATTGACTGAATCCTTAATCTAGACTGAAAAACATGAACTATGCCTAACTACAAATCCAGTTCTAGTTTTCTGCAGGTTAAGAAAATGATGCACGTGATTACACAGAAATATTATCTAATCCCGTGGAACAGAATATGATGAAATATGTGCTGTTTTTTGCAGGATCAAGAGCCTCATTCAGTATAGGTGAAGGCAGGGAGCCTACCCTTTTCCTAGAGGGAAAAGGCAACAAGCAGAAAGAAACAGCCCCACCCTGCCAGGCTGAGAACTGTCACTGTGACTGTATGTTTATTGAGTTTGATTGTCATGTGTGAATGATAATCAAAACTAGAATAATCAGGAGACTCTCATTCATAAGAGGTGCAATAATATCCAAGAACAATAAGAGAAGCTTGTCTTTCTCTGTTTATCTATCAAGAAACTTTTTTAAACACCCCCCACACTAAATAATCATAATGTAATAAAATAATAATAAAATACTGTCTTACTGAGCCACTAATTCTTTTATTTTGTAAGTAAACTATGTTTTTAGTCATGATGTTAAAATACTCTCAATAAAATGCCTATTTTAAGGGGGATTTGGATGCACTGTTTATAGATGAAAAGACTTTTGAAAAAATTGCCCTTTTCTCTTGACTGTAAAAGACAGCAAACTACAGTATAGTGGTTTCCAAGAGAGAGTGTATTTTACTTATTCTCAAAAGGATATTAGTCCATAAAACAAATTTGCAGCTTATTTTGCAGCTTTAGCTTTTATCAGCCTTTTTAAGGGTGTTGAATGATTCCCCAGGAGATCACACAGCACAAGCTGCTGTGGAGTAAAGGAACTCTAATACAGGGAGCTCTGCGATAGGCAGAAAATGTATGTGAAGAGTTTTCTTAAGCTTGTTTTAAAATCTGTCACATTTAATGCCTATTTCACTGATTATTGACCTGAATTTTAGTGTCCTAATGTGAAAACAGTTTCCACCTTCCCCTCCTTTCTCCCTTGCCTTAAAAAGCTGATACCTAAAATATAATTGAATTCACTTTTATTTCTGTTTTCATATAGGTAGAAAGATATATAGACCAAAGTATGATGGTGGTGACTGGGAAAATGGCAAAGTAACTTGCGTAAAGGCACCAGCACGTTTCCTTGGATCTGATGAAACTGACCAAGGAAAGATCAGCCAACTATAAATTGACTCTTGTCTGGTCTCAGGGTTAGCAGAGTACAGGGGACATAGCATGCCTGCCTTGGACTTCTCTGGTGTCTTTTTGCTGCTTCATCACCTTGGGACCTGGCATCTGGAGTAATTTAAATTTCCTTTGAGGCTGATGTTGCTTGTTCCTGAGAATTGGACTTTTCCAGCTCAGGTCCAGGCGACATGAAGTGTAGACTTCCCCATGTTTCAGCTGCAATGTACTTTCCCACCTGTCTCCCAGACAGTGTTTTTTCAGAACTCCTTTAGTCTGTGCAATTGAAAAATAGTGAAATTAAAATCTAAAGTATGAAGTTTTATTTGCCATTCTTGACTTTGTTATGAGTAGTAATGGCAGTCTGTATTGCAATGGGTAGCATAACAGTATTTGTAGTGGTTTGCTTTGCTTAGTTTCTGACATGTTCCGACTCTTTGAATATTTGCACAATCTGACATTGGTATCCGTGCTAGAAATGAATGTCAGGGTGGAAATAGTGTATCGAGTGAAGAACAAGTTGATCACAAGAAGGTTCACATGCAAAAGCCAAAGCATAAATTAATCCTGAAAGTATTCTACTGATGCCAGAGACATTTACAGAATTGAAGTGTGGCATTTGTGTGATACCAATGTTTTTAAATTTTTTGTTCTTTTTAACTAAAAAAATAATTTACTTTTGCACATTTAATTAATTATTTTCTTTGGTTTTATTCAGTTTTGTCCTTCAGGCTGCAAAGAAATTGTGCTTTCTGTTATAATATTCATATGTATGCTGTTTTGTTTCCTGTCACTGTTTTAATCTGTGGTTTTTTCTCCCAGTTTTGGTCACCATTCATTTTCCTTTATTCACAGCATGTTGTTTTTTTCAACTTCAAGTTGCTTTTGTGGACAAGAAATTATTAATTGATTTTTTTTTTTTCCAACAAAAACCTAGTTTCCCCTAAGGTAGAAGGTTGCATATTTTGTGCAGAAACCTCTTCAACTGGTTACCTATGTATCACTGAACTCTACAGCTCTCAAGAAAGGTTGTGTGAATAAGGATGCAGGACTGAGTGCATAATGTGGTTATTACCAAACATTATTATCCAGTTTGAGTACAGATCAATATATATAAAAGCTCTTTAATTCTAAGCTATTCTTATATAAATTAAAATATTATTCTGGCAGTGAAATATTTATTTTTATAGTGGCAACCTTTTTTGTAAGTTTTTTAAATCAGACTAATAATTTTCTGTTCTGTTTCAGACTACTGAACTGTTTATGATGTTTTAATTATGGTGCCCAAGAATCTTTTAAACAAAACCCTACTGTGCTTAACTGAAGTGTTGATGTGTGTTGATCACTTCCTTGATTTGTTTTTGTTTGTAGATGTCAGCACTGTAATTGTCATCCTGCAGGAGCTGTTAGTGGGACTTGTCATCTTGTTACTGGACAGTGTGTTTGTAAACAATTTGTAACTGGCTTGAAATGTGACAACTGTGTTCCCGATGCCAGTAATTTGGATGTCCACAACCTATTTGGCTGCAGTAAAAGTAAGTGGATATTAGGTCTTAAAAGCATATCTTTCAAATTAAAGTTTTTATTGATTTAGTGAGTATTGAATTAGGTCAGCAGCAGTAAAACTGGGGTTTATTACCTCCCCACCCCCAAATATAGGGCCACGGAAGTTCAGGTGATTTTTCACTGTATCTTAGGACTGTTTTCTAGAGAGATGTACAGAATCCTTCGTGTCATACACATGTTCTGCTTGCAGTCTAACCAGGAGGGAAGTAATAACCCATGGTTCCACTTCACGTGTTTTTTGTAGTTACCAATCCAGAGTTCACCTATTAGTCGCATAAATGCAACAGCATTTGCACAAGTTACAGCTTAGCCTCCTTTCCTGCCATTGGCAGGAGGCAGGACACCTGCTTTCAGAAGGTCTGAAGAACAGAAGGTCTGTTGAAAACCTGCTCCTGGTGATTAATTCAAAATCTTCTCAGTGCATCGTAGCTTTGCCTTTCTCTTCCTGGGGTGCTTTTTCAGCCAGTTTGGGAAAATATGTGATGTGATGTAACAGAGCATCTTAAATTGGCGTGTGTGAGGTGGGGCAAATGCTATGCTGAGGGTCAGGTCATGAATTGTAATGAAACAAATTGTAATGGAACATCTGAATATGAAGAGGTGGCATGATTTTAGCCTTTATGTCATAATTAGTTACAACTAAATACTCAGATTTGATCACCAGAACACAGTGTCCAAGCTGGCAGGGTTTTTTAAAAAGAAAAAGCATAAATATGTGTCATAAGAAAATTGAGTACTTAATTTGTGTTTGGGTCAATGTTCAGACACGGGTTTTGAGGACATCATGCTATGCAATGCCAAACCACGTGGGAAGGACCTCAACTAACTCTGGAAAAGCTGTGTTACATTTTGGTGGCATTCCTGCCATACACAGTTAACAGCCTAGTCTTGGAAGTCCTGTAAGCAGTGAGTGAGGAACTCTACAGATGCTAATTGGACAGAAGGCCTAATTAATTATGGCCACACTAGTCATACTGTGACAGCTCAGGTAGCCATGTATAATGCAGCAACAGGGTTAGACGTTCCCAGGTTTTCTCTGGAATATATTTCTGGATCCTCCTTCAATGAAATATTTCTTTGTGTGTTCTGCATGGGTGTTTATATGATATTCATAACTGTGATAGGATATGTGATATGATATGTGATGTGATTGATTTGCAAGCAGAGATGTAAATGCACAAAATGTTTACAGGTAGAGACAGCTCTCACTTTGATATCAGTTTGTATTTCATTGTAAATCAGTGTAAATTTCAAATAATATGCATTGTAGAATGGACAGCATTATAAATGGATATCATAAAGAGATTGATTTGTTTCCAAAGATGATTTTTTAATCTTTCCTCGAGGTTTGGAAGTGTTGAAATACTTTTGCTTTGTTTTTCCTCATACTTTTCTGTAGAAGGCACAGTATCTATTAATTGTTCAGGCAGTTGATTGGCTCGTTGTTTCTTTAAAAAATGTCAGATGTTTCAGCTGAATGTGTACTAATAATAATACATGGCACTTTTATGATGCTGTTCATCTTCAAAGTGCTTTACAAACATAAGCCAACCTACTTATTTGTGTTGGGATACACATTGGATAAAGGTCAATAGCAATTCAACTATAAAATTGATTAATACTAGTAAAACATAGATAAATAATATAATAGATTTTAGTTAGATAAAAGTACATCAGGCAGTAATCTAAATGACAAGCGGAGTCCTCTTCTGGACATAAAGGATATAGCAATTGAAAGTCTTTTGGTTATTCATACCAAAATATTTGAACTTGTTGCACACATATGGAGCTTTGCCTGGCTTGGCATTTGTGGTTATTTTCATTGCAGAACAGTATTTTGTTGACACATTCATTCCTGTTTATAAGTCTTTGCCAAGGGAAGCAAATGTAAGTTGCTGTCACTGTCCAACTAGTGTTCTTTAAGGAAAAGATCTTTTTACTTAGCAGTTTTTCTACTTAGCAATATCTTAGATGCTGCACAAAAATGTGCAATATAGTACTTCGCTTACATACTTAAATCAAACTAGCAAACATATGGAAGCAATATGCAATAGTGTGAGACTGCCAGTGGAGAATGAAGGTGATGCTGGTAAATTTCTGTGATTGCTCAGGTCGTGTAAGTATATATTACATGGAGATAAATTTTTTTAAATGCTATTTAGGCATTAGGGTTTAGGAGCACTTGTTTCTTCTGATTCTCAACCTTTACTCCTGTAGACACTTTAGCATACATTCACCTCCTAAGTGAGATGAACTGAAAAGCTCCAGATTGGCACCAAAACAGCCTATGCTGTCTTTTAAGGGGAGATGATGATTATGTGTTCTGTTCAAACCAGTGAATTCTAGAAGTATTTTGTTCTATTTCTTGGCTGAGAGACAGCAGTAGAAGCTCTTTATCTTACTCTAAATAAAGATCTTTATCTTTATCTTACTCTAAATCAAGAGCTTCATCTCACTTTCTAGATTTGTATTAAAAACCTGTATAAATCATGGCCCACGGATTTTGGCATAAGTCTCTACATCTATCACTTGTGTGGCTTGAGTTCTTCCTGACATTTTCTATCTGCAACTTCGTTCTTTGGTTCTTGTCTCCTGTTAGCTTGGCTGAACAGATTTTAGTAATTGACTTTTGGTGATATAACAAATATCCACATAAGGAAGAAGACCATAGTTTATAAAAAGAAGAGAAAAAAAATCAATGTTTCTGATCTTGATGTTCTCCTATAGTACTTAATGTAGGGGAGAAAAGTTAATTGCGTAGATCTGAATCCACCTCCTGATGGGTTGCTCCATGTGCTGATTTCTGTAATGTCCTGGGCTATTCTCATTCCCTGAGCAAAATGTTTTCCTCTAGATCCACACTCCTTTGGTGAAGAGAGTGGGGAAATGGCACAATCTGCCTTTGAGTCATAGCAGTTACAATCTCTCAAAACAGACCAGTCTTGTTCTGTGCTAAGGCACGATGTAAGGAGGGGCAGAGAGTAGGGCTTTCCTCGGTATGACTGGCTTACTGGAGATCCTACAGCAAGCTGTGGACTCATGCTCTGACCTGAATAATAACATAAATATGGAATCATCTAGGTTGGAAAGGACTTTTGAGATGATTGAGTCCATCCATAAAAATGTATGTTCATGTCAACACCTGTATGTCTATGTATATAAAATTTCTGAGTATTGTCTGTTATCTTAGGGAGGACCATGATCATACATTTGGATTACAAAAGAGATATAGGAGGGACTTTGAATGCTCTTTTTTAAAATATGAGGCACTTGGCTTTTGAACTTCAAGTTTTTTTTTTCTCTTTATTGATACTGGTGCAATAGGTAGCACATTTTCCCAAGTTAATGAGGGTGGTAGCAGAGTAATATTTTGGTGAATAAGCATGTCAAGCTGATTTGTTAAAATGTTAGATACCTTGCTGTCATGGATTTCAATTTCATTGGAAACAAATGGAAGTGAATTGCCTAAATAAATGTACGGTTTTTTGATTTTATTATATTAACTATGCTTCTTGTAACTCTTCAGTAAAATCTGTACTTCATTGGACTTTCCATTTGTATTCTACTAGAGGAAGTTATGCCTTGCCCAGGATGAAATGGAATGAATCCTCTGAAAAAATAAATCCTAGTTGAACTAGAAACTTCAATAATGTGATCAGATAAATATGTTCTTGTTTTATAGAGGTCTTGAAATACATTGGGGGGAAAAAAAAAGTGTTTACAAAAGGCTTGCTTTATTTTGGGGTGGAAAGGGGGATTAAGTTTGTTCATCATTTGTTAAAATAGATACACTTCTTTCATGGATAAAAAGCTTTGTTGGAGAGCATTTGGATGGATGGGTTTAGTCTAACAGCATCTTGCCCTGCTGACCAAGAATTTACTCAACAGGATTTTTTGGTGAAGAAAGTGGTTTCCTTGCATTTTTCTTTAAATTTGTGTGATCATTGATTACCTTCATTTTTACATCTTCAGTTTTTGTGTATGTTTTAGCTCCTTTCCAGCAACCTCCTCCTACAGGAGAAGTTCTCAATTCCTCTGTTATCAATCTTTCATGGAGCTCCCCTGACTCTCCAAATTCTAACAGGCTTATTTACCAGCTGTATAGGGATGAGGAAGAAATTTATACGACTGAAGACTACCATCCTTATAGTAAGTAAGGTCACATCAAAATTTTTGTATTTGTGTGTGTTTATGTATCTATATATATATGTGTGATTCTTAGCTGTTTCTCATTTGTCATTATCATTCTTTGTGGTTTTGAGTACATTATAGCGTTTTCCTTTAATGAGTTAGCGTTCTGTTTTATTAATTTTGCTTGAAAGAAATGAATACACTAGTCTGTAATCTGGCAAATGGAATCACCCAAAATGGCTGATAATTATTTTACTTCTTAATCAGAAAAACTTTAAAATTGATTCACCAAAAGTATTTATTGAAAATATACACAGATGCCAAAACCTAAGAGTCAAAGTCAGAGATAAAGAATTAGGGTGAACAGAAGAGACCATAATGTGCTTTAACTTCTTTTTTCATCTTCCTGGTTTTAAATTGTTAACAGATAGGAAAGCTTTTTGTGGCGTCTAAATTTTAGCACCTTCTGTTAAGCTATCAGTGTGGCTCCTGATTTGTCTTTAGCAGTACCACTTCTCTCATGCTGAGGCTTGCCAAGGGATCCTCAGAAGGCAGTCCTAAAGGATTCGACACTTTATCCGAGCTGGAAAGGCCATTTTGTGCTAATATTGATCCACTTATCGAAGAAAAGGAGATGGATACTGTTTGTATGTAAACATGGCACACAAGTGGGTTTTTTTAAGAGAACGGGTGTGGTTTAATGCCACTAAGGTTTGACCTCTGTTCTGGGAACTTCTTGAGTTTGTTGCAGTTTCTTACCCCTGCAGCCTTAACATTTTGCAGTAGTTGAGTCTAATTGTTGGTGTGTACCCTGAAGGGAAGAAAAAAAAAGCAAAAAAAGCTATTTTTCAGTGGAAACACAGATCCTTTGGAATGCACCTCACATTTCTATATTTTGGCTCATGCTGCAGTGTTACAGTTCAATGCTATGTGGCTTATATTGTGAATTTGGGCATGCTACAGTAAATAGCAAGAGGAAAGATATGTGACCCATGTCACATGCATGGGATTAAGGGATTGAGAGGAAGAAACATTTAAAAAAAAATAGAGAACTGAGAGAGAATATTCCAACTCCTTAATTCGGTTTAAAGACCTAACTTTATTAAAAATACGAGTTAATTTCAAAAGAAAAGCTATGATACTTCATTGTTCTAAATCTGCTGAATAATATACTTGAAACGGGGCATTGTTGAGGACGTTATTTCATGATACTACCTACATACTTTGTAGAAAGCAAAAAAAAATCTGGATGTATTTAGCTGGATAATGAGACATTAACATGTTTCTATTCAGCAAAACATTATCTTCTTAAAAACACTGATTTGGTTTCAAAAGACATTTTTGACATTTCCTGGAAATCCCGCTAATTAGTGATATGAAATTGTCTGCTGAAGTTTGAATACCAAAAACACATTGTTAATGCTGACAGAACGTTTGGTGATATTATTTTTTTTTCTTAGTATAGTATGGAATTTGTAATGCTTGTGAGCTGAGATCAACATTATCTTATGGCTAAATGAGAGTTTTATAGAAACATTGAACTTCACAAGGAAAATTAAGAATAATCTTCTAAATCAGCATAGTGACCTGGATGATGGTATTGCAAAATACCTAATCAAAACAATGTTTTCTTAAACACTGTGAAAAACGTGAGCCTCAGATTTCCCAGAGCAGTCTTTTTCTTGAGGATAAAATTAACTACTTGCTCTAAAATGTGAAAAAACACCCAAAGTTACTAGTAATTCAAACTCCAAATCAAGTTTGTTCTAATTACTTATAAATGTAACTAAATACAAAATTATAAACTCATTGAGGATGGAAAAGACCACTAAGATCATTGAGTCAAATGGTTAACCCAGCACTGTCATGGCACCACTAAGCTGTGTCTCCAAGTGCTACCTCTACCCTTTTTAAAACACTTCCAGGCATCTTGACTCCACCACTCTGCCAGGCAGCTCATTCCAAAGCCTGACTATGCTGTCCATGAAGAAATTTTTCCTAATATCTAATCTCCTAATACCAAATATGAAACCTCCTCTAATGCAATTTGCAGTAATTTCCACTTGTTCCGTCACTTGTTACTTGAGAGAAGAGCCCAACCCTCACATAGTTACAATCTCCTTCCAGGTAGCTGTAGAGAGTGATAAGGTCTCTCCTGAGCCTCCTTTTCTCCAGAGTGAGCAACCCAAGCTCCCTCAGCAGCTCCTCATAGGTGTGCTCCAGACCCTTCGCCAGCTCTTGTAGCCCTTCTCTGGGCCTGCTCCAACCCCTAAATGTCTTTCTTACACTGAGGGGCCCAGAACAGGCACAGGATTTAAGGTGTAGCCTCACCAGTGCTGAGTGCAGGGGGAGATGCTGCTGCATCTTCTGCCTGCTCCCTACTAGCAGGTGAGGAAGTCTCAGTAGCCATTGTTCAGCTGGCAGAGTTGATTTCTGGCCCTGCCTGAACTACCATGGCTTGCAACCCCTGAAGATAACAAAACCCAATCTTGTTACTCCAGGGGTAATTTTGTAATTGCTATAGAGAATTGAAGTGCTGTAAGCCATTACTGGTCTGATTCTGCTACTTTTGAGCTACAGTGTCAAAGGCTAAATATCTAGCAACACTCAGAATTTTGTGGTCCTCTTCTTTAAATTGTATTCAGGACCTGGCGTGCCACAGCGGTTGCGCCAGTGCGGATGTACAGAGAGGATGTAGAAATACCTGCATCCTCTTCATTTGCTTTGGAAAAGTTTACGAGTATCTGTGCTCTGACATAATATATTGCTCAGTGTTCACTATTTCTTAAGGCAAAAGAATGTGTGGTGGTATGGTTGTACATACACGTTCATACTGCGCTGTGCTGATGAAGATGTGTAACTGCTTCTGGGATATGCACAGGAGCTATTAATGACCATTGCTAGTAAAAAGATGCTAAAAAGCTAGCTAAGAATAATGGAAAGAAGGGGTGAGGAAGGTAAATATAGGTTTTGTATATACCTTTTTAAATAATTATTTGCAGTTTTGTTTCTCTTCTCATCCAAAATCAAGTGCTTTACAAATGAGATATTAAACACTGTTGTAGAAGTAAGGAAGTGAAAACACACAAAGTTGAAATATTTTGTCTTATGCCATCAAATTAATCAAAAACAGTGGTCTGAAAATTTGCACAATGGTTTGGGTTTTTTTCGAAATCATATTCACTAATATTGATGCTAATTTACATTTGAAATAATTATTTTCAAGGAAAAGAGGAATGAGAAGATAATTGTATTAATTTTCATGATTAAAGCTGGAACTAGGAGAAGTTCAGTGGAAAAATTATTTCTCTAGAGATGCTGGTGTTCAGTGGAAGGTAATAAGGGGTAATGGGGAGTTTTTTCCTGTGTTAAAAAATGTTGAGACATTACAGTGCTTATAATCTCAAGAAGAGCACGTGAACAGGCATAAATATGACTTGGATTAGAGCTGGACAGACTTTAGGTATAGAAATTAAGATTACATTTAATGTCTTAGGCTCATACAGTTTTCTTCTCATCTTTTTGTTTCAGGTGTTCAGACCTTCACTGATACCATGTTAGTTCCATATACCTTTTATTCCTATTATATCCAAGCCAGCAATGTTCATGGTTTTACAAGAAGTGACTCGGTCACATACAGAACAAAATCCGGGACACCTATAGGAAGCTTGGATTTAAATCCTGTCTTTCCTGTTAGTCACCACTCTGTTTTACTTTACTGGACAAGCATCTCCAATGACTCTGGGCCCATAGAGAAATACATTTTGACTTGTACTAGCTCAGTTGATGATCAGCCTTGTGGTCAGTATGAAGGCTTAAAAACTTCAGCAATTATTTGGAATCTCATTCCATTTACAAAGTATGTTTTTTCTGTGCAAGCTTGTACTAGTGGAGGCTGCTTAAAGAGCCAGCCAGTAACCGTAGTTACTGCACAAGCTCCTCCGGAAGGGCTACACCCACCGACTGTAGAAACCATCAGCTCTACAGAACTGGCTGTGAAGTGGTCACCGCCTGAGAAACCAAATGGTAGGACATTCTGTTTACTTTTATCTGTCAAAGTCTTTGCAAGGGAAAAGCAGCATTTCCTCAAATCTCATTAGAATATCCTTATCCATGTGCCATACACTGAAAAATGAAGTAAGGCAAATTAGGAAAATACCTATATGCCATTAAATGCACGCTCAGAGTCTGTGTTTTATTCTTCCGGAGTCCGGAAATCCTCTAACTGTTGGGTCCAGGATTTAGCAGTCAGTGGCATCTGCTGCAGTAAAAATCATATTTATAATCAAACATTTACAGTAAAATTAATTTTTTCCTAATTTGCCAGATTGCTTAGTTCAGACAGATGTGGTGCTATTGCTTGGGGAAAAAAAAAAGAAAAAGTAGATAACAGTTATGGAAAAAAATCTAAGAATTAACAAGAGAAGTCCGTTTTTTGAAACCATCCGTCATGTCCAGTAGCCAATTCTATTACCACTATAACTTTGTTAGGGATTAGGTGATTGCCAAGAGTTGCTGGTCTGACTTGTGTAATAATATTTTAGGTTTTTGAAACTGAGAACACAGCTGTTGTAGGATACTTTGTGATACCACAGATTTTATTGGTAAAACTATCTTTTAATAGATGAACAACACAGTTTTGTGAACTTGCACTTACGAGCACAATATTTGTGCGTGTGAAAACAAATATTTTGATCTGTTCACAAAATGGACATCTGTCTATGGAGAGCTCAACTTTCACTTTGAGCATCTAATTTTCCAGCTATTAAGAGATTAAACAGGAAGAATGCCCACACAAGAATAACTATTTATCTAGAGGGGCAGTTTCTACAATGCAGGTCATGATAATGTGCTGTTGGCACCTCAGCCTGTGTCATACATTCCTCATAGTCCATAGCCATGACATGCATCTAAGGGCCAGCACAGGCAGATTTAGGCAATGTTCTCATATTTGTTTTGATATCTGGTCAGATTTCCTGATCTCTCCAAAGACAGAGAGAGAAGCTGTTTCTCCCAAGCAACCTATCCAGTTTAGTGCATGAATACAGACCCAAATATATACATTTTATGGACATTATCTCCTGGTGTTGCAAGAACTCTCTGGTCAGATTTCTTATGATCTTATGGTTAAACTACTTCCACAATCCAACCTAGATCATGTATTGCTTCATACAACACTGATTGGTTTTTTCTCCCTGGAGTGGTGAGGTCTTCCTGTGTATGTAAGTTTGTATTGGTATAAAACTGGTGCACATGCATCTCCTATCCAGTAATATGTTCTAAAATGTTGGCATTAAAATGTCACTCAAAAGTTCCCTTCTCATTGTCTTAAAAAAACCCCAAAACAATGTAACGAACTCATAATCCAGAATGACTGTAATCCAGACATTTGTTTTCAAATCCCGAAATGGGAGGTGAAAAATAAACAGTGCAATGCAAGAAATGCCAAAGTGAATATTTGGATAAAAATAGCAGAGAATTTTAAAAATCTAATGCTGATTTTTTTTGTGAATTTGATTGATTCATTCATAGCTTATAAAATATATTGGTGTTGGTAGTTTAGTAGAACTCCAGAAATACTTAAAATTCACTAATTTTTTTGGCCTTTTTCTCTAGGTATTATTATAAGATATGAACTTTACATGAGAAAAAAATTAAAATCAGCTGGGAACTTTCTTCCTCCTGAAATTCGTATTTTCCAAAGCAGTGGATGGCTCAGTCCTCAACCAGTTGTGGAATCTCAGAATGAAAATGCTTTGGCTCCACCACAGACCAGTACCACAGTCATTGATCTGGAACCATTCACTGAGTATGAATTTTATGTGCTAGCAGTAAACATGGCAGGTAGCATATCTTCCGATTGGATATCAGGACGAACAGGAGAGGCTGGTAAGCACTGGTTATTTATTTGATAGAAATGAAAGGAAAAAGTAGATTAGCATTCTTAATTTTTTTTTCAATGAAATGTGTCTAGTGATGATTAACTAGGGATAAATTCATGTTTTTAACTAAATAAAGATAGGTCAGATTATCTCAGAACTTAGCATGTAAAGCAAAAAGCATTTTCTTCACAAAAAAAATCATGTTGTTGAGGAAAATAATTCACGTCAATTAACCCTAAATTTAAACTACAAGATTGCAAAATATACCAAGCAGTATTTTGATTTGAAGAACTCGAGAGGGTAGCCTTTTCAGGAGTATAGTGCTTGAAACTTCTGCTAAGACCCCATTAGTGAGAGATGCCTCTGTCCAAATTAAGGTACAAATGAGACCATATGCCGAAGTCAATAACATGGATATTATTTAGCAATAATTATGAGGTGAAGAGATAGAAAGAAATAGAAAAGGGGTGAGAGAGAGAGTGATCAAGCAGAAGATAGTTACCACCCATGGATCCAGCAGTGTCTTCTTGGTCCTTCTTCCCCCTGGGCTTCTCAGTGGTGGTTTTGAGGTCATTCAAAATTTTTAACTATTTATACATTTTAGCAAATAAAAGAACTAATGCTCATTGGCTACACAGTTCTTTAATTCTGTTGGTTAAATGATTCCCTTGCTTCTAATACTAATTAGTCCACATGCTCAGTCTTTCTCTTGAGTGGTTGGGTTTCTTGGGTTGATGGGCTGTGAGTTGGTGGTCACGACCTCCCCAATGGAATTACGTTTTACCCAGTCAGAACTGATTTCAGCACGTTAGCAAGTTAGCTTTTGTTGTGGCCCATAAATTTTGCTTTCTTTGTGTTCAATATCAGTGATACTTTCTTCTCCCCAAGGTTTGTTAACCTCCAGCTAGGTCTGAGATAACACCTGGACAATAGGGCCATCTTTATCTTATCTCAAGTTCTTGCTATGGTGGCTTGTCTTACAGTCCAGATATGCAGGGAGGCACATTCAGGGGAGGTTTAGTAGTTGGTGTTTGCAAATGCCACCTGTCCTGTAACTTGGGATGATCTTTGTTTGACCAGTGATATGTGTATGAGTGATTGCTTCTTGGCACAGTTTGCCAGAGTGGAAATTTTTGTCTGGATGCTTTAACCAGGGCGAGCAAAGCAGATCTCACATCCACCAGGCCTGAAGTTAATGCCATCCTGTAGCACCCTTCTGTGCTTATCTCGTGGCAAAGTGCTTGTGGCCTTAACAATGTTTGAGACAGCCAACTGTGCTCTTTAACTCCTTACAACTCTTCATGTGCTTTTATAGAGGCCAAGTGTCATAATACGGCCCCTTTTAATCAAAGTGTAACCAGTTAGCAACCTCTCTCACTGTGACCCTTCTGTTCAGATTTTCAAAAAACCTTTGCCATTTGACATATTATTTGAAATATCAGCAATTTATTTCAATGCTTTAGGTAGAAATCTATGATTTTCAGAGTGATAGAGCCCATGATTGGCAATTAAACATCTCTGTTACATTACTTACGCTTTTGTTTGGTGTTAGCTTGAAAATCATGTCTTCAGTCATTTGCTCTAGCAAAACAGCAGGCTGAACTAATTCCTTCTTCAAAATGAGTCTTTGTACTTATCTATTCCTAAATACTGTATGTTATAAAAGTGTTAAATTGTATCTGGGAAGAGGTCCATTAGTGCGGTTGTTTGTACGTAGCAGAAGTGCTATGAGTTGGTATCCTATTATTACAGAGGAATCAGGTGGGGATTTAACTGCAGTGCAAACAATCCTTTAACAGATTTACTATGGAAGACAGGGGAACTGTTTTGTAAGAAGTGAGAGACATGTTAATTTCAAACTGGCCTAGCAAACAGAATCACTTTTAAGATGCTGAAGTATTGAACACTTTTTGCTTTTATCAGTTTTTTCCCATGTTGCATGAAGTTTTTCTTAAAGACCTTTTCATTTGTGTGTACTTTCCTACCTGCTACAGGGGATAGGACTGTAGTGTTCATTAGTATTTCTTTGAAGACATAGGCAGTTTTATTCTACATTCACAGCCAGAGTAGAAAACAGGAGAATGATGAGTGAGATACTTACCAAAATAAGGTGAAAATTCCAGCTAGTCTTGAAAATAAGGTTGGAAAGGGAAAAGAAATGATTGTCTGAAATGATGTTTTACAAGTACAGTAAGGAAGCTTTGCATTATACGTATTGCTTATTAATTTTATGAATATTATTAATTTAACTATATTTCAGCCCCAGCATTCATGCCATCTCCATCAGTAATCCCTCTTTCACCATATTCCCTTAATGTGTCCTGGGAAAAACCTGAAGATAATTTAGCAAGAGGAGAAGTGATGGGATATAGCATCAGTTTGATGACTGAACAACGGTCCTTGCCACCATTTTCCCAGGTATTGTTTTTAGTTACATTTTTTTCCTAACTGGTAATAATAAAATTGATAAAACCTAATGTCCTCTGAGGTGTTGTGATGATTTTTTCCCCTAGTTTGTTGTATATTCTCTGATCTAACTTTTCCACTTACCAGTTTGTTATAATATTATACGCTACTTCTACGTTTTAAGTTGTACTTCTGATCTGACTTGTTTTCAGTAGCAGTTGAGGTTGAAAATTAGGAGAGATGAGATTGTGCAACAACATTTAAAATACTTTGATATTTGTATGTATTGTTTCTGTATTGTTGTTATATTTGCTAATACGCTTAAAGCCATATTGTGTTGTAGGGATCTACATTTTCCTTTAGAAGGTACTTGTCTGGATGAATTTTTGAAGTGGGGAAACTTAAAATACCAGGAAAAAACAGAATTAAAAAGTCAAAATATGTGACTTTAAAATACTGTTGTAACGCTTAAGTGACTGGGTTTATCAAACAAATATCATGGCATTAGTAGTAAGCTAAAAGCTTAGGAATGAGCAGAAACATGATGCATAATCAGAATGTGGGAGTTGTTCTGGTGCTCTCATATTGTATTTCTCTTTCAGAGCTGATTTTGTCTTTTGGTATTACCACAGATGGGCCTTAGTTTATTTGCCTGTCAAGTGGGGATACTACTGCTCCTGGGCCTATTGTAACAATACATAAATGCCAGTTGCTTCATGTAAGATTCTTCATCCAAAAAAAAATCTGATAATGAAGTTATCTAAAATGCTACAGTTTATTCAGTTCCCCTCCCACTGCTATCTTATACTGATGTTGAAGTAAAGCAAATGCAAATGTTTGTAGGTGTTAGTTATTCCCCTCCTTCCTAATGTTTGCTAATCATGTCACTCCTTCAATAGTGGTCAGATTTCACAACTTAATAGTGTCATTTTCATCATCTCGATTGTAGCTGCACTGTTTGTAGTGATAACTGCACCACCGCACAGTTTTATGAGGCAATAACTTTGTTTCCTCATTTATCCACTCAGGAACTGGCTTATTACCTCATAAAACAGTGTGATGGGAAGTATTATCACCTAAATCCCAGCTTGTTCAGACTCTCCAAAATAATCCTCTCCCTCAGCTGGTCTATTCAGGCTTTCTCACATCTGAGTGAAGGAATCAGCAAGTTCAGAGACAAGTTTCCTATTAGTGAACATGTCATCAAATGACAGGAATGAAAATATTATTAACCAACTGTTGTCTTCCAATCTGTTTGCTTTGCAGGTTTTGCATATAGCTGAGGCTCACGAGCTCTCCTATGTAGCCACAGGATTAAAACCTTACAGGACGTACAACTTTACTGTTACTCTCTGCAATCAAATTGGTTGTGTAACCAGTGAGGCAGGCATGGGGCAAACCTTGGCAGCTGGTAAGGAAACAATCTGTAGCAAAGTGCAAAGCTGACACACAGTTTACTAATGAATACCATTATAATCGTTGTAGTTTGATGCACAGTGGCAGGGGTACGTGTTGTATTAATACAAAGTGACTTGCTTAATTATTATTTGTTTGTTTTGACAGATTAAACCCAAAATGTTTTCAGTGGAGGTTTAAGGTACTCTACTATGGCAGTAGGATTTGTGTACTGCTCTCTCACTTGCAAGTTATGATATGTCTAGTTTTTGTTCCTGTTTGTTTAAACAGTGAATGTACATAAATGTGGCTGAATCCATTCATTCATTTATGATGCTAAGAAGTTGTTAATTTGTTGGTGGGTGTTTTCAGTGTGTATGTCGTGTTTGCATAACAAGAAACATAAAATGCATGAGCTGTGCCAATGCCTTGCTCAACACATGTGGGAGGAGTTGCATGGCTTTTCTATTAAGGTTAACATAAGTACACAGTGTATTTGTGTGTCTGAATCAGAAGCGACATACATGCTTTGAGTCTACTTTATTTGAAAATGTTTATTTAGCCCCTGAGATTTGAGATGTTGCTTTTGTAGATATGTATCTACATACCTATGGAAACAGATCTAAAGAAACTGCATGCATGTTCCTGTGCACCTTAATACATTTGCAGTCCTCGAGTTAATTTCAATAGCATTGTCATGGGTTTCAAAGCTACTAACTGTCTACAAATTCAGGGGAAAATATGCATCAATCCAGAACAGAGGCAGAGAAAGCCTGTATTTATTTTGAAGAAGGGACTGGCATAAACACTTCTTGGACATTGGGGGATCAAGAAGGTTTTAAGAGAGAAATTGTTAGGAATATCAGCTTTACAAGTCTCTTTATTCATGGAATGAGGTAGCCAGTATGGTTCTTTAATACTATAAATACAAGCTCAAAACCACACTGTGTGACATACTGGTGGTCATCTGAAGAGAGCTGACCACTTAACATTGTGGTTTCCTTTTGTATAGGCATTTAAAACATATCAATTATTTACACAATATTAGCTAAAATGCTTAACTAAAAATATTAAGCAATTAGCGGTGTTAACATATGGATGTTGTGATGATGATCCTTGTGATTACCTCTCTCATGTCATTTGGTCTCACATAGGAAAAAATCTGAAATTTTCTGCTGAAGTGAAATTTAAGCTGGAGATATTTTTGGGATATTGCCTCTAGTCTCTCCTCAGTTCTTCATTGTCTATTTATTTCATTGCCTTTCCATTTGTTTTCAAGTGGAAGACTGGCCATATACAGAGCCTCCTACTTGTATAAGTATGACTTTATCCCATTCCGCACAGCCATGCAAGGAATGGTGTTCCAGTCTGTGCTGATAACCATGGAAACAAATATCGCCTAAACAGCACACCTTATTACTACAAATGATCCAACTTTGCATTTATACATTTATTAAAGGATTCAGAAACAATAGCTTAGTTATGCTTGACAGCTTGTTTATGACCATCTCCTCCCTGGTTGTGTTAATACTTAGAGACCTATCACATTAGAGAAGACAGGAGAATACAAAATAGCATAGCAGGCATGTCCCCATTTATTAGCTGTTTTGCAGTGAAGCCTTTTTCTACTTACTATTGTAAGCCCTGAAAGAAAAGAAGCAGTCCTGTATTGTGTTTCTTTTATGTTTTTAAAGCATGTTATTGCAATGTCCTAGATTTTGGCAAAAAAACCAAAAAAACCCCAAAAAACCCCTTAAATTTTGCATGCAGTTTTGTCTTCCACCATTCACATTTGTCATTTCTGGAGAAATTTGTTTCATTCTATCTGTCCAGGTTTTATTGTTGTTTTTGTTTTGTTTTTTCTATTTCCTTTTTTTTTTTTGTTTTGTTTTTGTTTGTTTGTTTCTTGGTTGTTTTTTTGTGTTTTTTTGTTTGTTTTGGTTGGTTTGGTTTTTTGTTTGTTTCTTTTGTTATTTTTTCTTTGGTTGGGGTTTTTTTTGGTGGGTGTGCATGTTTCATTCTGTGGAGTTCTGTAAAACTGTGTTTACAAAGACAATTTAAGGAAGCACTACTTACGTGATGACTATCAAAGTGAGTTAAAACTTGAAACAAAGTTAGGGAAACCAATCCCTGTGATTTGTAAAAATAGATAATCAAGTCTTACTCCATTCCTATACCTTCTTTTTTTGTCATTGAACAGTGCAAAATGAAATTAAAATTGCCTTTCTAGGACTATTGGGGAGTTCTTTTTCATGAAGGAATGTCTCCCTGGCAATGAGATAGCTTTCCTGGCTGGATGCCAATCTCCCTCCATGCCCTGGCAAAGGCAGCTTTTTGGATGAAGTCTTGACTGAAATGTGTTCCAGCATGATGGTTCTTTCGCTTTGTAACACAATCTAGAAGCTTTGAATTGTATTTCAAGTTGGGCTAGAGGTTATACTAAATTAAACTAGTTCTTCTTCTCTGATCCTCATGCGGATACTGGAGAACCATAATGGAAAACCGTCTCCATGCCCCTTCTGTGTATGGAGTATACTGGTTTATTGCATGGACCATTTAAATCAATGGCTGCCTTGATGGCTCTGATTTTGGCATGTCCAAACGATGTGTATTAGCAAGGGGCTTCTTTTTGAAATTGCCAATGTCGTCTAAAATTTGCCACTAAAAGTCTCACATAATTTTTAAAGCTTTGTTCAGATCCCTTAGGTTTATTTGAAGACTGGTTATAAAAAAGATACTCTTCTAAACCTAACCTTTTTCTCTGGCAACTTGTGGGTTTTTTTTTTTTTTTTAATTTTTTTTAATACATTATAAGACAGAAAATGAAAACAAAGGCAGAAACAAGGGCATGAAATCACTAGAAACAAAATTGTTGAGGAAGAAAAGTAAGTGGTTTTGAGATAAGATTGAAAAGACAAAGAAAAGAGACTACTTCATGCAGGAGCAGAATTTAAGGATAGTACACAAGGGAGCAGAAGCATCAGCTTCTGATCTTTCAATGGGAAGTCTCTTGGACTGTGACTAGTTAAAATCCAGAAGCAAACTGAATGAGTAGATTCTTTCTAAATTGGTTCAATATAGATGTCTGTACTGGGAATATCTCATGAGTAGCTTTGCATGAGTAGAGTGAAAGAAAACTCAAATTGGCCGTATGCCCTTGTGTCTGTCAGACTGGCAAGAACACTCCTCCTCACCAATACATACACCCACAGTATTTGTAAATGGTAATAAAAGAAGACAAACCAGAAGAATGGGAGGCGAGAGAGTGAGAAAACAAAAAAAAATTATTGAGAATGGAGTTGTTTTATAAAAAGGCTGAATGGTAGCTGTTACAAACGCATATGAAACCAGGAGAGTGTGGTAAATAAAAGAACTTTTATGCCTGATGCTCCAAGAATGGTGAAAAGCGTTGGAAGATCAATGTTATGTGTAAATGTGATATTGGGATGAAAGACCTAAACAAGCATATAAAGGTAACAGAAGAAGAGAATTACCCATCTCTGTTACTCAAAGAGAAGCTGACTAGACAGAAAGAAAACCTCAACTTGGTCTGTTCAGATACAAATACATAAATAGTAGACTTTTAAATATGCAACTGATTAAGAAGTGTTTCATACTTTTTAATCAGTCTTTTAAATGGTAAATTAAGGTGCTGCAGCTTCCTCAGTCCTTGTGGTATTTGAAATACTTTTTATGCACCACAATGTTGTGCTCATGCTACTGAAATCCTTGGCTGGTAGATGAGGCAAAAGTTAATTTTTGATACTTTATTTGAAAACTTGGAATCCAGTTTGGGCTTTGTTTTTGTCTGTGTGACCCCAAGATCATCAAGTGGATCTGCATGTATGTAACTGAAAGCAATATTGGACAGTAATTATACATTTTTCATCTCAATACGTAGGGCAAAATTTTACTTCATTCCTCTGTCTAGGTTCTGCCTTGTTCATATTCCTATTTATTTTTGAGAATGACATTCAGCCTATCGTTTTTATTAGGTCTTAAGCAATTTTTTAATTTTATTTTTTTAATTTCAAAAGCACTTTCTATTGTGTTGTTTTCTCTCCTGTAGGATTCTGAACTGGTACCTTGGAATATATAGAACTGTACTAGCTGATACCAGTGAGAGGCTTGGTTCTTTGAAATTTCTTTTTATGACAGTGTGTCTGCATGAAATTACGAATTACCAATACAAAACATTGCATGTTTTCCAAATTTTTCAGTGAGGCAAAGAAACACCATTTTATTCCCATCAATTTCTGTCATTTCAACAGGATGAAATTAGCCATGTGAGTGCTTGGACCAGGGCAATTGCTTATGCTACTGATCTCAAATCATATAGTCAAAGGTTGCCTTAAACAACCTATACAGCTATGTTTCATTCGCTACTGTGTGACTAAGCTTATTTCTTGTAATTAAGTTTGCCTTTCCTTTGCCCTTTTTTTTTTTTTTAAATTAGTGTAAAAAGCACTTTTTAAGACATAGCACAGTATGGCTTTGTGATTGCTGCCATTTACGCCAGCACATTGTATTCCTGATCTTTTGCTTTTGATGGCGATCACAGGGTTCAGAAGCTAATTTGTAGAAGATACTCTTCTGACACCAGCTGCATCTGGCTTCTTGGCAGACTTCTCAAGCAGTTGTATTTGGGGGCTTTGGAGTTGCCTCTGGGTTTGCTGGGGTAATTCTGGGCTGTCTTACACTCCTTGATTTTGTTTTCTTTTTGATTACCCTTTTAATCTGAGTAATTTGTCCATTTTTTTGGGTGTTTTTATCCATTAATGAGTAAGGTCTGGTGCAAGCCCTTTTCAAAAGCCTCATTTGTTTATGTCTGTCATAGATGGCTTTT
This sequence comes from Dasyornis broadbenti, assembly GCA_013397935.1. NCBI lineage: Eukaryota > Metazoa > Chordata > Aves > Passeriformes > Dasyornithidae > Dasyornis > Dasyornis broadbenti. Next base: position 731,495 of record VZRN01003889.1, on the reverse strand, counting down.
CTACAAAATAGTACGCCTCAATTTTAAAATCACCAATACCCATTAAACAGGTAGTAAGAAATACATAGTTTCCTTTGTTACAGAAGAGAAATACAAGGGCCATTTGCTGCTGGCCTGGAAACACAGATTGTTTTGCATGCATGTACATAAGTCTCTTCATTGTGAATACGACCCAAAGTGATTAAACAAGCACTCTTAATATGTTAATTTATAATTTTAATTACAACAATCTTGTATATATAGTCATTAGTGAATACTAATATAAATATTTTTCTACCTTTTTATTCATAATGCATAAACCAATCATCCAGTTACTTCTCGGCAGTTGCCTGTTTCCGTTTCATAATACAATCTTTGTTCTTAGTTATGAATGCATTTTGTTCATTCCTGTCTTGAATAATCCCTCATTAAGCTAGTCACTTTCTGCTCCATGCTAAAAAGGAAAAATTATCATGCAAATGTGGCATGCCATATTAAAAAGCACATTACCAAACACTTTTGTTGCTGTCCTTCAATTAGTTTCCCTTCTTTGAATTTAATTTCATTTGTTGTTAAACTACTGACTTGATGTATGGACTCATGAATTTGAGGCTGCTGCCAAGAATGTAGCAGGAAAAAAAATCAAAGCCTCTTCAGAAAGCTACAGAGGCAAAGCTGAAATGAATTTGCTTCACCTTTGACAAGAACACTTGAACAGCACTGGAATCCTCTGATGATTCAGCTTGGCTAATTATCCAATTATTTATTCCAAGAAGAAAGACGCTGTTTTACAATTAGAAAAGTGTAAAGTAATCTGAGAAATTTCGTAATGACAGATGACTTAAGTAACTTCTGAGATAAATAGAATCTGCTCAAACTTGTCTTGCCAAGTATTCAAGCTGTAGTTAAACTGCTCTTTGAGTTTCAGGAAATTAGTAGGGACTCAAAAGTTATTTGTTTCTTCTACCCTACCAACCACGTATTATATGTCAGAAAATAGCTCAAAACAGTTCAGTTTGTTCTTTTTCCTCTCCGTCAAATTTGCAATGTTTTTAAGCTATGTTTAAGTTGCATTCCTCTTGATTAAAAGCTTTTGGTTCAAAGCAATACTTTTTAATTGCCTAATAATATAAGTCAGTTCTTAGGAAAGAACCGTGCATTTAGGAGTTCATTTGCAATATAACTGAAAAATTCATTGCATGGCAGTAAAACAATTTACTGTTAATTACAAGGAGAAGAATTTGCTGTACCATGCTCACAGATTGCCATGAATCATGCAGCACTCCTAGAGATTTATAACAGATGTGTAAGTGGGATGAATTAGCAGGGTTTAATAACAGAGACACAAATCATGCAGACTTCAAGGAGCTTTAATTGATATACTAGAATGTGACGGGCATGAATCACTCAGCCATTCAACAGCACTGTAACATATGGTCAGCTCAATATGCTGCATCTTAAATCGGTTGGTGAGTCGTTGGTTGTCCCATATGGTGGAAGCAATATATTTTTCATGATTTTTAAAAAATACAGTGTATTACATCTATTTTAAAAGAAATATGATTGCAACATATCTGTGTTACTAAATTTTCTTTTGATGTCCATTGTGGGTGGGTTTTATTCTCTTTTGGGGAAGAGCCCAAACTGGGACTCTGTTTGAATCTCTTAAAACTCAAAATATTTTCAGAAGACCTAAGTATTATTGCTTGACTCATTCATTTTTGAAATGACTGATACCATTGTGAAGTGCAGAAAAGGAGGAGAACATACTGAAATGCAATGGCAAACTCGGGGTCCTCTGGACTAATAACTGGAAGCAAAAATGAAATGGATGACCCATACTGAGGTGTGTAATTTTACCTGCAAGGTAAACTCCATTATGAAAAGAGAAGATATTTTCTGTAACTTTTTGTCCCCATATTTGCTCCTGTCTTTCTTTTAATTTCTACATATCTATTTTGGATTCAACTTAGCAACAATTAAAAACTGTATACTTTTTGTTGCTGTTACCTTCCTGAACTATTCAGTATCTAATTGAAGGCTTCAGTGGAAAAGTACAGAAATACCTACCTGTGTTATGCTGAGCAGGAGTTACTCAAACATATGTAACCCTGTAAAATTTAGCCACAGTGTAAATACGTTATTCCTGGGACAAGAATCTGGCAGAGTAAGGAAAAGCTTTAGCAGTTGTATTAGTAAACCTGACAGACTTGAGAAAAGAGTATTGTATCCTTAGAACCATGGCTGCCAGAATTTAATGTCAACAATTAAAATTTATTTTGATCCTTACCTAGTGTTTATTACTGTTTGTATACACAACAGACCTTACTAATACAGAGATGCACTATTAGATGGAATTACCATCTGTTCAGAGCGAAATGCTGGCATCTGTCTTCGAGCCTAAAACTAAAATGATATTATTTCAAACAAAACAAAATTAACTGCTCTTTACTTACCAACTTCATTTTTGTGTACATGTGTGTGCATAAACACATGGGAAAGGCTTGTTTGTAATGCCCTGTGTAGCAACATCTATATTTAGATATATGACTTCAACATAAGCTGTATGGACCATCTGTCTTTATTGGTCTTTTCTGTGCCCTCTGCTACACAATGGCATGCAGCAATCATGGGCTTTTAAATACTGTTTTAGCCTTATAATATATTAAATATGTATTATATAGCAAGACATTAAAACTACATAATTAAAATACACAAAAATGTGACTTTGAATCCACTAAAATGCAGTACTCTCATTATTTTGACAGATGTGTCTTAACGGAATGTGACTAAAAAAATTAAATAGGTAAAATTATATTCGATTCATCTTTCAGAAAGTAGCTACAGGTACGACAGTGACACCTTTAGGAAAATAAATACTGTATCTTTTAGTGTTGAATATTTTTAATTTCGGCATTTAGTGCCCTGCTGGGTTAATGCTACAGATTTATTTCAAGACCTGTCTGTTTTTGTGTGCAGTTGTGTTTTTTGTTTAGGTTTTTTGTAATTTTTATCTGTTTTTAAACACTTACATAACCTATTCTGTACAGTTTTCTGCTGTCTTGATGCACAAGAATTCTCAAGCATCAAGGAGACTGTAGTTTCAGTACCAAAGCTATAGCAAGGATGTTACTTTCTGAAAGGGTAGTCTTGTGTTCCATATATCACAAAATAATAAATTGTGTCATGCCAGTGTTTAATGCATGTACACAGTGCATTAACTGTAACTGTAGTACATTTATTTGTGCTAGAGGAGACTTGAAAATGATTAAAAAATCAATACTTCCCTGTCAGAGAAGCAAGTGTTACGATGCATTTAAGTAGTTAATTGCATAAGCCCCATAAAAGCTTCAGGTTTGGGTATCAGAGATGCCATAATTATGGTCCAAGTAACTGCCGTTTATTAATACTAGACTTTAAAGGAAAATGTAGTTATTGTCATCAGTGCTAGTCATCTGTATGTGTTTTAAAAGAATGAATTTTAGCATTTCTATTTTGCCATCAGTAATCTGAACTGGAGGGCTCAACCTCTTCAGTTTGCATTTAAAATGCTGACGTAGGCTGGTCCCCTCAAAGGTGAAGTTTTGATTGTTAAGCCATGTTTTCTATTTAAACTTGTGCATTAATACCACAATTCATTAGTGCTGTGCCCTACTTATGCAGGAAAGCTTATGACCTCACACTGCATTACTTCAATTTTGACATTGTAAATTTCTACCATCGCATGAGATACTAATTAGATTGTGAAGTCATAAATGATACCTAAGCAGGAATTTACAGCACAGAGTGCCATTGGCAGTTTCCCAGTTTCCCCACTCCCTGCTTTCTCCTAGAAGAGTATCTATCAAGTTATGGGGTGTGGGGGACAAAGAAAAAGCAAAAAGAAAGAAATAATATAGTGCTGGCAAATAGGAAAAATGAAAAATATGTTAATGATCTTGGAAATGTGGGAATGTTTAAAAGGATGTTATTAATTCATTTTAAATGAAGCAATCTCTCCTCTAAAGAACTCATGATATGTGCAATGCTGAGCTGTGAAGTAATATGTCAGATTTTGAAGCTCCATATTTTAATTTAGGTTTTATTGTTCTTGAAAGGCGTTTATTGCTCTTTACTGTGTCATTATGGGAACAACTAATTTTCACAAGTTGTCATTGTATTTCGCTTCCTGGGTACAAATGAAGTTTCTGTTGTTAAATCCTTCTCTTTATTGGGGAAAGAAGGGGAAGAAGAAAAGGCAAGATAAGATGTATATAAATTCTATACACAGCAGAGTGTTCTCATACTTCTCCAGATGATGTCTTCTGTCATTTCAGTGATGGTCCATTTCTTCCCACGTGTATGACCATTGTGCCATTATCCAAACAGGTCATGCTGCCCTCCAGTGGCTTATTGTACAGTATTTTATTAAAAAATTGAGTAAGTTTGGTTAATAACTCAGCTATAGAGTAGCCAATGCCATCAGAGTGTGTAAAAGAATATCAAAGTATTGAGTTTAGTGGCTGGAAGATCATCCTAATAACGTAAAACTGTCTTATGCAGCTACCTTTGTGGAAACAATCTTGTTTGGAATCTTGGTGTGCACCAGAACTGGTGGGGAAAGATTAGAGAGGGTCATTTTCTTGAACTGAGTAATTATCTGAACACAAGCTGATGTCTGGAAGGAAGGAAGGAATACAGATATACTTTTTAAGGAGATGTTGATTAATATCTTAAAGATTATGAACAAGAAATATTTTAGATATAATTACAGAGACGTTTCTCTAAAGCCTGAAGAAACAAATAAAGTATTTCTTGTGTAATTGAAAGTAAGTTTCTCAAAAAGATTAAGAATATTTTTTGAGGTTTTTTTCTTCCCATAATTAAGCTTCAATTGATATTTGTGTTTATTCTTAAGAAGATCAGAAACTGAAACAGGATGTTTTGCAAAGATTATGTTATGTGCAATAAGTAATTTCCCAACTGTTATAGACAATGATGTCTAGGTAACTTTTTTTTTTATCCACAGCTCCAAGAAAACTTAGTGCCCCTCGTGTTGAAGGAATAAACAGCACAACAGTAAAGATAAGTTGGAATGAACCTGAAGAGCTTAATGGGCCTTCTCCCATCTACCAGGTGGAAAGGATGGATTCATCTTTAGCTACAATGAGTATAGAAGTAACAAAAGGGATCCGTTTCCCAGGAAATGGGTATTACAGATTTGCTAGTTCCACTCTCCCCACTAATACCTTCTTTACAGGTAAATAAGTTTAAATTACTTAGAAAATGTACTAATTGTACTCTGCATTTGTTTTACTATTTAATATAATGTTCTATAAAATTTTTATGTTAAAACGTGTAGGTTCTAATTTATTAAGGTAATGTAATGATTAGTGATGTATGTGCAATTTTGATTCACACTTAAAAAGCCTGTGGAAACATTGAACATGTGGGATTTTTATTCCCTTCTGTTTGGACAGAGAGATGTACATGGCAGTAAATGTTGTATATTTGACTAGTTTCTGAGTTGTAAATATAGGAGATTTTATTTGTTCTTCTGGGATAAAAACTTCTTAATTAATTTGCTGTTAGTGCTAAGATGTGTTGTATTTAGTACCTTTTTGAAGATTCCTGGCACTGCATAACCACTCAAAAAGCTCTGTCTTCCATGTTCATAACATTTGCATTGCAATCTTGTTTGTTTTTTTAAGGAAAGAAAAAAGCCTGCCACTCTGACAGAGTTCCACTGTTTCTGATCCTTTGGGAGTTCTCTCTTTTTTCTTGATTAGTTACTTTATTTTGGAACTAGGAGATTTTCACACTGAAGTAGACCTATTTCTGTGATTGTCATCATTTGCTGATGCCTTCATTTCTGGGATAAAGCAAATATATAAACAGTATGTTTTTTGTAAAAATGAACTTGTTTGCATGTTTGAGATGTTGTAGAGGTCTGTAAGTGAAATCTTGCGTGTGCATGCATGAAGTATGAGTGTTTAAAAGAAGAAACAGCAGAGCTGAAGACTTAAAAAAAAAGTATGAAAAGTTTATCTCAGGCTACGAGAATGACAGCAGGAAGAGGAAATCCAAAAGGAATCTAGGTAACTGTAAGAGCAAGCATTAACTAGCACACTGATGGTGCAGAGGCCGCACCAGTGGCAGTGACACGACTTAACCTGGTACTAAACCTTGTTTTCCAAGAGAGAGAAGGGCTGCAAAAACCGTGCAGCATTGTTGACACACAAAAGAATGCTGGAGCTTTGAAGAGCAGTCCGCTGACATTCCTTGTCTTCAGGGTCACCACAGGTAGTTCTGGAAAGGATGTTTGAGCACTCAGTACTTGTAAGTGTGTATGTGCAAATTCAGGGTTTTTTTAAACAGAAATCGATTTCTTGCCTCTCTGTGATCACTTGGTAAATCTGACTCAAAAAAACTAAGTTGAAGATGACTTCAAATTTTTTTCTAGCTAGGTGCTTACTTGACTGATAAATAATAACAAGTGATAATGTGTTAGTTAAATATTGACACTGTGTTGTCTGGCAAAACTTGTCTCCGTGTGGGAATCTGTAGGAACAGCTGTTGGACTCCTTTCCTCATCCAAATTGCTCAATGGTTTTCCTGACATCAGTTTGCACTCTTTACTGTATATTTAGAAAAAAACCCTTTGATATGTTTCTTTTGTTGTCGGTTGTGATGATCTAAATACCAAAGGAATTGTGACCTGCAGTTTTTCTCACTGGGGCTTCAGTCAGCCCCATCACTGCAGTATAGTTAAATAATCAAACAGGTAAAGAATTATGAGTATCACCGAATTTCATACTTCTCAGAGTGTTAGGGAGGAGGATGTTGCACTACTGAGATTGTTAATGTACCTGTCTATTTGTAACCAAGCAAGCCCAACACCAATCTACCCAAGTGTAAATTCACTCTGGGGTTTGGTTATGTTCTGTAAGCTGAGACTGATGCCTTGAGTAAAGTTTATTGTGATGGCTGAGATGATTTGAGAGAGTTTGGACAGAAAGGTTGGGAGATGTTAAAATAAAGCTCCCTTCATATTGGCAGGTGATGGCGGATAACACTGTGTGGATAAATATAATTTATCACAGCTTTGGATTGTGTTCTTTCTCTTCTACTAGCTATTATTCAGAGTATTTGGAGACAACCTAGAACTAAAACACACTAGGCAATTTGTCCAGACATCTGCTAGTAATGCCTGACAATCAGATTAAATCAGTCTACCTAAAAATGTGTAGTTCAGGTTTGGCAACTCAATAAAGATTTTGAGAAATATAAATCTGTGTTTTTCTAAGTAGGTCATCTGTCCTTCTTCCAAAACATGATGGAGGGGAAAATGATAGCAAATCCAGGAGAGTTTAGAAAGACAGACACTTAAAGTGGATGAAAAATATTCTTTAACTGCACTCTGCTGTTGTTTTGTTGTTGAGACTTTCTCGTTTTACCCATTTCTGAAGACAAGCAGTTGGCAATTGTGCTTTATGGATGGAACAGCTTTAGTGTGCATGCAGCTGTGTACATTTTTGACACAAAAGTGTGCCAGCTTGTATGTGTCAGTCAGCAGACAGATACTTCTTGGTGCGTCTGGGATCTCCCACTGTTAATCCAGAAAAAGATTGATCCATTTATTCATTGCTTATAAATGCAGTTGTCCTCACTACCTCCCTTGGCTGGTCTTACAGTCCAAGGTGCAAGTAATAGGGGCAGATGTATTATCTGGGAAATTTTCCAAATTCATCTTAAAAAA
>VZRN01003889.1:662252-723744 GCA_013397935.1 Dasyornis broadbenti | reverse complement strand
ATCTTTAAAAAAAAAAAAAAGGTTATTCAATAAACACTGGCTACACTAAGCAGTGTCCTGTCTGTAACAAAGTCTCCAGCTGCACGGGAAGATGTGTTCTGAGTACATATTAGATGAGATGAAATCAGGTAAAAAGATTTTTTTTTTGTGCTGGAACTGTCCACATGCAACTTTTCAGCTCTTCAAACTGTGAGGAAGTGTTTTAGTAATGTATAATATCATTTCCCAAATGATGCAGGCTTGATTTTTAGTACTTACTTGCATTGCTTGAAGTTCCTAGATACAGCAGCATTTGTTGTATCTATCAAAATTCCACAAGACAAAGGAGAGCTGTTAGTGTTCTTGTTTTAGCTAAGAACTTATCCCTCTCCTATCACTAGGATATTTAGGTGTTTATCTTCGTATCTTCCCCACAAGACAACAAAGTGTTGTGATTCTGATTTAACATATGGGGAGCTGAAGTTCAGATTCTATTTAATGTGGGACTTTATATTTAAAAGGCCCTCTAGAAATGGCTAGAAGGTTTTACAAATTATTTATTTTGTGTGGCTTGCTTTTATTGGTCCAGCTTGTGTGCTGTGGCTGTGACTCCAGAGTCAGAAAGCTGTGGTACCACTCTTGTGTTTTCCTTTCTGGTTCTTTCATTGTCAGGAGAGGTAATGTCTATTTTTTACAGGGTGTAGACAGGCAAGCTTGGAGTTCAAATGTCATTCCTCTTGGATGCTACTTGTTTTAAAAGAAAATTATTCATGTAATATTGATCAAAATGCAGTCTACTCTGGAGAAAGTTTTGTGTTTGGCCTTGCTTCGAATCCAAGTTTTCTGAAATAGAATAATACACTTAAGAAGTATATCTTGCCTGGACTATGTAATCTTTGCTAACCTCTACATGATACGTATTCAGCTTTGTAATAATTAGAAAATAACTGTATGAGGTAAGATGTTAATATATTAAGCATTACAAGGAGAACTTTTTTTTACAATGACATTTTTAGTGTTGTAAAGTGGTCTTAAAAATGTGTATTTTTAAAAAAATATATATCTGTGCTAGTGTTTTTACTGCCAGATTCTGGCTCGGATACACAGCCATTTCTCAGAGTGGAGAATCTTTCCAGTAACGATGTTTCTTAATGAGTTTGCCATGGAACACTGCACAAGCGTCATTTACATTTGTTCTGAGCAGAAGTGCTGAGAATGGCTGTGGTCATTCGGTGTTGGATCTCCCCATAGCTCTTCATCACAGTGAACTCTCTTTCCAGTAATGGAAAACAAATTCCACCATATAGGATCTTGAGCAAACATTCGATAGTTAGTCAAAGGGGCAGAAATTTTCATTCGTTTGTGGAGCCAAATAACCTGACCTTTTCCAGCATTCCAAAAGAACTTTATGGGATGCATTATGACTGAATACCAAGAAAATGAACAGGATTAGAGGTCCTAAAACAATGTGAGAGGAGAGGCCAAAGCAAATGGTGTAGTTTAGAAAAATGAAAACTAAAAGGAGACACGATAATGGTGTTAAAGTATATAAAAATGAGTAGTTTAAAAGAAGAGAATGACCTTTTCATGTTTACTGTGAGTAAAGCAGGAATGCACTGACAATAAGCTTAAAATACAGCAAGGTAGATTGTCTTTACTTTTTTCTATGAGATTTAGGCTTGTTGAGCAAAAGAATTCATTGTTGTGAGAAAGAAATGGAAGCTCTGACACTGCAGATTTTAAAGAATAGTTGGATAAGCATTTGTCAGGAATAACCTGGATAAAATTGATTCTGCCTCAGAGTAAGTGGATTGTTTCTGTGACCTCTAAGAATGTTTTCCAAACATATATCCTATTATAAACTCAGACTAACCCAATGAAACTAGGAAAGATGTTCATTTCACCAAATAACTTTTAGTGGGAAAGAGCTGCCTTTTTTTTTCCTGATTGACAATTTTCCATGTAGAGGGAAGGTTGCATGAGTTGAACAAGTTTTGGTTCTACTTTATTTTTTCTCCTCTAGATATTTTCCTTTAGAACAATGTAATAATTTAATGTTGAAGAGCAATCATGTAGTCTTCCTGCTCATAGTGAGTCCAGCTAGATCTGTTTAGGCCTTTGTCTGCTTGAGTTTTCTCTCCATATGTAGCTAAGTATTTTTCCAAATATTGTTCCAGTTTCCAATTTGACCCGTCTTTTGGTTTACTTTCACCCTTTTTATCTATACAAAATTTTCCGCATATGAACTCGTGTCTATTGCCTCTTGTTCTGTCGCTATAGAGGTCCAGGAAAGTTTGGCTCCATCTTCTCTATATCATTTGGGGAGGTAGTTAAAGAAGGTAGTCATTTCGTCCATCCTTCCATACTTAAGACTGAACAAACTCTGTTGTCTCAGGCTCTTGTTGAACATCATGTACTTTGGCCCCCTGACTACCTTCATGCCACACCACTGGGTTCGTTCCAGTCTGCAACTACTTTTTGTATTTGTTTTTGGTTTTTTGGTTGGTTTTTTTTTGTTTTTTTTTTTTTTATGCCAGAGTACCCAAAACTGCACTGTAGGACTTGCATTTATCTCTGCTGGATTTCACAAGTTTTCTGTCAGTCCATTTCTCCAGCCTGCTAAGGTTTCTCTATGTTGCAGTGTATCCACTGCAGCCCTCAATTTTATTTTTTTTAATTGCCTCCAAACTTTTTGACAGCACACTCCATCCCATCGCCTGGGATCCATTTTAATGAATAGAACCGTTAAACAGAATTGGTCCCAGTACCAGTTTCTTGTAAATGCTGCCCACTGGGCTTTGTGCCACTTGTCACAAGCCTTTGAGTCCTGCTGTTTAGCCAGTTTTTCACTTGCTTTTATAGTCCACCTGTGGTCCATCTATTTCTCCAGATTGATGGCAAGGATTCCCTAACCTATAGACACAACTTTACAGCAAATGCAGTTAAATTTGTTTGCGTCGGCCTTGTACTAAAAAGATGGAGAGAACTGGATGAGGAGGAGAGAAATCTGACCTTTTTTGCTTAGTTTGGCTTTATGTATTCTTTGTCTCTCTGCTGGCATTTTCTCCTTTCATAGCTTTTGAAGAATCAGCCTTTATTATTTCATTACATTGAACTGAAGAAAGTAAACAAGATTTTCTGAGGGAGAAACTATTATAAAAGAAATTCTTACACCAAGCTTTTGAGTACTGAGAGAGAGCACATTTGTTTTGTGGGCTTGAAGAACATACTTTGTGTCAGGGAACTTTTAATAGTGCCAATCATTTTTCAGACTTTTATATTAAATCATACACTAAAAAGCTCTTGAAGAACTCGCATTTTGTTGTGTCCTTTCTGTCTAGGTTGTTGCCACAGGACTTGTCCTTAGAAATTCTTTTAATTTTTATGCCAACTTCTTACATTTTCTCCTCTTGTCTTCACAAAAGAATGATTTGAACCCACATCTTCATCTTCTGTGAAAGAAAGATAAAGATCTTCTGTATCACCGTCAAGTGGCTGGCTTCACTAAGAAGGAGAATCATCCTTTTTTTCTGCCTGAGAACTGTTTGCACAGAGATTTTAGGTAGAATTTTATCTTAGTACTTAAAATGAATCCACAGTTTCATCTTGAAAAACGCATTCCTTGCTTTCTTCCTTTTGAATCCCAAGAAGCCTAAAGATAGGGAGCGAGAGTAGAGCTGCACATAGAGAAAAAGGAGTGATCCAGCACAACAAAGTGAACTCTGCTGCTTTATGAACAAAACAACTTAAAACATTTTTGAACATGCACAACAGGGACTTAGGCAACAAATAAGCCAAGCTGATGCTGACCTTGCCAGTGTTACAGGGGTAATATTTTCACTAAGATGAGCTGGTTTTCTAGGCACCGACATACTTTCTGTCGGTATGAAGTAGCTGCTTTTTCTTTCTTTGGTGGTTTTTTTTTTTTTTCCCCCCCCAATTGTAGCCACTACAGAGAAGAAGAAGAAGAAAAAAAGAATCTCACCTTGTGTATTCTTTTTCATATTTACCTCTTGTAATTTAACAGATCAGCTATGCAGCATAAGCTTTGGCATACAAGTGCGGTTTGTTTTTTTTTTCCGCATCTTCTTGGCTTTAGAGCCAAAGTAGATTTTTGCCAGTGTTGTGTGACATTCTGCATTGCATGGTTAAAACCCATTTTTTCTGCTTGTGCTTTTAGAGCACACAGTAGTGTTGTACAATGGAAGTTGTAAAAGCAGGAGTTTTCCCATTATGATATGAAACTTCCAGTGAAAGGCCCTTTCCTAGACTAGATCATAGTTTTAGCTGTCTGTGCAAAACGAGGTACAGAATTGGGTCTTTTGATTATCACAAATATGTGAGATGACATATACTTTTTATAAGAGCAGTTCTTCCCCTTTTGTCACAACTCTAGCTGGGCTTTTGCTAAGTTTGTGCGAACATGATTCACTGTTTTAGAATGTAGTAGGCATTCTCTCTGCAAGTCTCAAGCCTAAGAATTAGCAGAAGAAACAGTTATGGAAGTGCTGTGTTTTGCTTCAGGCAGACATCTTCTGGGATTCCTTTTGTTCTTGTGTACTGCTAAGAAAAGGGGCAAGATGGAGGGACTTGTTGAGGGAGATTTAGGGAAATAAAGGTTGCTGAAAATAGTGAACAAAATGAAAAAGCTAGAAGATAAAAACTGCACAAAGGCATAATGTTTATTTAATTTAAAAAAAATAAAAATACAGGAGGTAGTGGAAGGTACCAAACATCTCTTGAAAGCTTAGCATGCCAGAGACCCATGTACTCCATGTTAAATGGAGGCTGATTTCACTTCAGTTAAAGCAAATAGTACAGACCAAAGAAAGAATTTGAAGCAAGTTTGAACACAGAAAAGAGTAGTTCAATGGAAGGTCTCCTTTTGGAGTGAGTGTGTGAATGCTTCTAGAAATTCTCAAACTCAAATACCTGATGGTGCAGAGAGATGGTGCTGAAAGAAAACGGACTATTTCCAGTGATTTTCATTTGCTAGAGCAGTTGTGGGTCTTCCATACCAGTACTTCCATACTTTATAAGATTTTTGTGAGATTCTTATGTGCTGGTATAATAAACTTGCAACCCAAAGTACTTTTTCAGAGAGGGATTTGATGAGAAATAATAGCCAAAAAGACCGAGATCATCTGGTCCAACTTTTCTGTGCAAAAGCACAGTCTAGACAAGATGGCCCAGTACTCTGTCCTGCTGAATCTTAAGTGTCCAGAGCTGGGGAATCCACCACTTCTTGGGAACATTAATCCAATGGCCGATTGTTCTCATTGTGAAATTTTTTGTCTTGTGTCCGCAGGAGTAACTTGTACTCATTACCCCTTGTCTTTTCGAGGTGACTCCTTGTAAGAAGGGAGTCTCTACCTTCGTTGTGGGCACTCGTTAAATACTGGAACATGGTGATAAGGTCTTCCCTGAGATCTCTTTTCTCAAGGCTGAACAAACCCAATTTTCTCAGCCTTTCCTCACATGACAGGCTTCCCAATCCTTTGATCATCTTTGTGGTCCTTCTCTGGACTCTCTCCAGCCTGTCCACATCTTTTTTTGCACAGGAGGGACCAAAAGTGAACATGGTGTTCCAGGTGTGGCCTGTCAAGAGCTGAGTAGAGTGGAATAATGACTTTGTCTCTGCTGGACATGTTCTCGTTGATACAACCCAGCATCCTGTTGGCTTTGTTTGTCGCAGCAGCACACTGTCCACTCATATTGAGCTGCTTGTCCCCAAGAGCCCCTTTTCCACAGAGCTGCTCCCTAGCTGGGTAGATCACAGCCTGTGCTGCATTCTTGGTTTACATTTTCCTAGGAGCAAGACCTTATATGTGTCTTTGCTGAACTTCATAAGGTTCTTGTTAGCCCATTCTTCCAGCCTATCCATGTCTTCCTGCAGTGTGCCTCTCCCTTTTAAAGTGTCCACTTCCACTCACTTTGGTGTCATCATCACATCTCATCAAGATACACTTGATGCCATCATGCAGATCACTTATGAAGATGTAAAACAGCTTTAGGCTCAGTATTGGTCTCTGAGTGACCCCTCTTGTGACAGGTTGCCAGTTTGAAAAGGAGCTGTTTACCACCCTCCTCTGGGTGCTGCCTGACAGCCAGTTCCCCACCTGTCCCCCAGACCACTTGTCTGGACCATCACACATCGGGTCCTCTAGGAGTAGGCAGTGGCAAATTGTATAGAAAGCCTTGGTGAATTTGAGGTAGACAACGTTCACTGCTTACCCCACATCCACTGAGGAAGTTACTTTGTTGTAGAATGCAGTCAGGTGGGTCACGCATGATTTGCCTTTGGTGAATCCCTGCTGACTTTTCCCAGTCGTGCTTCGTCTGACTTGTGGCAGTCTCCAGGAAGCTTCATCCCATTACTTTGCCAGGGACTAAAGTAAGAGTGATGGGCCTATAATTTCCTGCATCATTCTTTAAGCCCTTCTCATAGATGGGAGTGACATTGGCCTTCTTCCAGTCTTCTGGGATTTCCCTCCATCTCCACAACTTCTGAAAGATTATGGAGACTGACCTCGCAGCCATGTCAACAAGCTCTTACAACACCTTCAAGTGGATATTATCAGGTCCCATCAATTTGTAGAGGCCAAGCTCCTGTAATAGTTCACATACAAATTCTCCCTTTACTGATGGTAAGCCTAAGTTTACATCAACTTTGATTTTTGTGCTGGTGAAGATGAGGGTGAAGAAAGTGTTTCACTGTTGTTACTGACTAATTCACTTCTCCTGCTTAACATCAGGCCAAAATTTTCCTTCTGATTCTATGGAGAGTTTTCAGCAAGGTTGCAGGAAAGAGACAATTACCACTGTATTCACTGGAGAGATACTTGAAGTGAAATTAATGCTTTCTGGTACATGCCTGGCCCTTACTTAGATTATTTCAATAATGGGTTATTTAGTCCAATGACTTCAGACATTGTGTTTTACTAATACTGAGCCTTTAAACTATTTCTACTTTTAAGATACAGATTCCTTCCCATATTGTTTTTTAAAGGGTGAAGATGTAACTACTGAATTATGCATTGACTAAAGTGTGTGAGGTGTCATGCATTGATTATGATTGCATTGTGAATTTGATCAGGAAATTTTCATAATAATAATATAAGGAAGCTTTTCACCTTCTAATTGATTTTCAGGGCGATTAAATTAAGACCTTGTCTAAGTACTACTGTCCTTATCAATTACTGGCAGAATAGAGAAATTAAAGGATTAAAAATTTACGTGTGTTAAGATTCAGTATTTAAGGTCTAAAATCAATCAGATCATAGACTGAATAATTCCATTATGGCAAAACTATCATTCAGGATTAGACTGGTAATTTGGAGGAAAAAAAAAAGCTGTCTGCACTAGTACATATGGGAAAAAATAAGTTTGCAAAATTAAGCATCTAGAGCTGAAGAAATGAAGTTAAAATAAGCAGCATGAACTTCATTCAGCTGTGTTATATTTATATGTTATGATGGCATATAACCAGTTGATTACAAACTGTTTTCCATAGGTTCTGTGTATGGTATGTACCAGCTGTTCTGAAAATCCTTTCTCTTTCTGTTTTGTATATGGCTTTCTGTCTGTCTTACTGTACATGTCTACTCTTAAGTATATGCAGATTTAATTTTTTTCCTGTGCTATTTTCACTGGAGTACAAGAGTACTTTGTAATCACTGATATACATTTTTACACTTATATTACCAGTTTCGTTTTATGAATAGGGACTTTGTGTAAAAAAAAAAAAAGAAAAAGAGGAATTATTGCTAATTTTGAGTTTTACACAGGTAGGACCTGAGTTTTCAGAGTAGTTCATGTGTTTAAAGTAGTGTTTCCGCCAACTCCTTTTCAATTAAGAGTACTTAACACTTCCACAGATCTCCACGGGGTGTTTAAATGCAAGCACTCAAGAAAATGAAGAGTGCATAACAAGTGAATAACTCTGAAAAGTTTGACTTAAGTGGTTTACCTCACATTGCGTAAGAACTTTGTGGCACAGGTGGGGACAGATTTCTCCAGAGTGACTGCGCTAGCTGTGAAACTGTCCGTTCACTTTTCATACTCCCCTTCCTCTTTCATTAAACATCCACAGAGCACTACATCAAAAAAGACAGGCTTCTGTGCACAAAATCCTTATTTGCTACATGAATTCTGTTTTAGTTGCTGAACACCATAAAATCCTAGAGGCAGATATCTTATGGGAAATGTGTGTTTGTATAATTGTAGACTATATCGTTATTTATCCTCTATTTGGGTATGCATTAATTTCTTGCAGACAGTTTTGGTTTTGCATTTTCTAATTTTTGGTGTTTACTTTTATCTGTGTAATGTGGCCTAAATAGTTACTCTGAATACTAATTAAAAGAAATTCCAGTGTGATAGGAGGATCCCAGACATACCCATTATTTGGAACATTGCTGATGAATACAGATGTCAGTGGGTAGAAATCTTAAATATTCATAAAATCTCTTTCTGATCTGAACTATGAGGGGCATTGACTGCTGCACTAGATGCACATCTGTATGTGAAGGGCAGAGTGAATGCTTTTCCACTATTCTGTGTTTACAATAACATATGTTTCAATAGGATTTATAAGGAGAGTTCTTAGTAGTGGTTATAGGCTCTCCTCAGTTTCTGTTTACTCCTCCCTCCCTTTTTTTGATTTTTTTTTTCTTTTCAACTATTTTTCCATAATTTTGTCACTGTCCGTGATTTGTTTCTTGCTTCTTCCTCTTCCATTCTCTTTCTCCCTCCTCGTTTTACCATTGTAATGTCCTTGATTGTCTTCCTTCTATGTTCTTCAAAGTGTTGTCTTCTTTTTTTTTATATTGCCTGTCACAAAGTGGTAGAAAATTAAGAGGACAAGAAAAAGATCCTTTGCTTTCCTTTCTACTGTTTAGTGAACCATCAGAATTCGGTGTCCAGGATGAATTTCATGGAAAAGTCTTCTTAGCCCCTAAATTTCTAAGATGCAAATTCTCAGTGCAAATGTAATTTTTCTTTGAGAATTTTATCACCATCATTCTCTAGCTAACCATCCTGCAAAGAGCTGTTTCCAGACATTGATAAATTTAGGCTTCTATTTTTTTTACTTCAGGATAGCCACTCTTGAAAAAATTCATATGTGTGATCCATAGAAAGAAGGAATAAAAAATCTTAAAAACTTTCTTTTTTTTTAAGATTATGAAAAGGATGGAAATTAATTCTTCAAAGTGATAGTGAAAAAGTATTTGGATGAAGAAAATATGGTTAGAAAAGATTTCTTTTACTTACAAAAGTATATTTTAGAAACAAATCAAAAAACCCGAAATTGTCCATCGACAATAATATTGACAGAATAACTGCAAAGTTATTGTGCAGTATAATAACTGAGCATCCAGAAAGCCACTGTTAGCATAACCATTAGAATGAAAACACAAACCTGCCAAATAGTACTGTTCTGGTGTAAGGACCATTTAATATACTGACAGAAATGTTATAAACTAAGTTACTGAAGAATTCATGATCTCGATAGCAAATTGTTGCATGATTTTTTTAAATTAAAAGCTATTCTAGAGAATTATATACTGTATTTGTTGTAGAAAGATCTCAAAAAGTAACTATAATCTATCTCTGTATATACCCAAAATGAGATTTGATCTAATGTAGTTGGATCTGTGCTTACTGACTTAAGATCTATAATACCTTAAGATTAATTGGGAGCATAAATGGAGAAGCTGACAACCTGGAACCTTGACTGCTTAAAATTGCTGACCCAATTACTGCTAAGCCCTTTGCTGACATGTTAATATGTCTGTTTAAACTGGTAAATCACCACCATTTGGATGCATGCTAGAGTTGGTCCATCGGACGAAGGAAGATGTAAGTTTAATTTAAATAATTATTGACCTATTATGACCTTTTCATTTCATTTGCACTGCTCCTCTCAAGGTAAGCAATTATATTTTTATAGTGTTGGATGGTAATCAATGTACAGGAGCTATTGATTTAAGTAAGGCCTTTGATCTGGTAATCACTAACTATTGCTATCTAGACTGGCCTTAACTATATTGGATATTACTACAGTTATTTGGTTTTAAAACATACAGAATTTAGAATTGCATTAAGATACTGCAACCAAAGTTAAAAATTTGGAAATCCAAGAGATTCCACTTCAAAAATCTTCCTTAGAAATTAGAAACAGATTATTTTATACAACCCATGCAATTTTTTTTGAGTTATAACTAATTTTAGGTCAGCAACCTGATTTTATATTTTTTTTTAATATCAAGTAGATGGTCCTTTTGGAATAGAAAAGCCTGGCATTTAATTTTTTTTAAAATTTGCTACCCCTATTGGACATTTTTAGATAGAAGGTTAGAAGGTTTGGTTCATTGTTTGTTTATTTTGGTTCTGCCTTATACTGTGAATTCAGAGATACAAACTTCTGTTCTTCTATTTGTGGATAGAAAACAATCTGAAATTCTTTTTTTTTACATTTAGTGAATTTTTTTAACCAATATTCATGTCAATGTGTTAGGTAAAAAATAATTGAGGTCTTGGACCTTAGTGATACTTTGCAAGTGGTACCTGACTATCTTTCAAAATATACTCAGCTAAATTGTTCTCATTTTTTTTCCTCACTCCTCATGTACCCCCTTCTTTTATCTCTTGCTGTCTCTAGATAGGTTTACTTTTTTTTTGCCTCCTCTCTTTTGTTTTAACATATGACTTGGGAAAGCCTGACTAGATCTGGGTTCAAACTGTTTTTAGAAATATGTGAAATTTGTGATAATTTCTGATCTGCTCCTCTACTCTAATGAGTTCCAGGGCCTCTATCCTTCTGGCAGAGGCTGTTCAGTCTTGCTCTGGTGAGTCTTGAAACTAACAGCAGTTGTTCATAGAGGTCACCAACATAATGAAAAGGGCACTCTTGCGATATCTTGAACCACTTCCATGGATGGCCAGGAAGATTAATATTGGGACCTTACATTTGACCTAATATTCTATGGAGAGTCCATGTAGTGAGCAGAGCAAATAGGATGATGTGCTTGTGGCAGAGAGTGTAAATAAAACTGCCACATTCTCTTTGTCTCCTTTTTTTTTTTCCTTTTTTCCCCCCTCTATTTTTTGTTTTTGGTATGTAAGCTAAAATATTACAACTTATTCTTGCTTAAGATTGTGAAGGTGAGAGTTGTGACCAGGTGCACTCCTGAGAAGCAGTGGCATAGTCTCCTTGCTGGTCACAGGTGGGAGGAGGCAGGTTTTTGTATGCTGCTGCCTCTGCCAGCCTGTGCTGAAATGGCTGGAACTTGGTGTTTTGAACCGTGCTTGTGAAGAAGTTGATGATACAGTAGAACTGATAATTAAGTACAGCAATGTTCTTCCCAGTCATCACATTTTGTGATTTCATTATCTGTAAATCCTGTGAAATTGTTATTTTGAAATAATTTATTCTTTCTTTGTTCGTCTCTTGACAGACCATTTCATTATTTCCTACTTGCTCTATTTTGGCTTTAGGAACCATTCTTTGTTTGTAATTTCAAAATTCTTCTGCCAGCATTCCATATTTTTATCTTGTTTCATATAGTTTTGATTGTGCAAGCAGGCAGTACTACAGTTGGCTTAGTCCCAGCATTGTTGTTCAGCCATGTTCAGTTCTCTTCAGTCTGTTGGTCAAAGGCTGAACGAGGTGGTGGGTAAAGGTTGGGACTGGTCAGCAGGCATAAAAATTTAACGTTAAGTCTTTATCATGATCCCATTTTAGGCCTGCAGATGTTCAGAGTGGAGTGACATATACATGTGTGAATCTTTTATCTCTAAGTGCTTGTAGTAGCAGCACATTCAATAGAGCATTTGATTTTAAAATAATGTAGGTACTAAAAAAAATATCCCTGTCTGCCAACATGGCTAAGAACTAAAAATAAAAATGACTCAATGCTGGGATAGCTAATTTTATGCTGGTCAAAATTATGGGGATTTTTTTCTCCTCTGTGGAAAAAAAAGTTAAATTCCTTGGAACTGTGTTAAACCTTGAAGTCATAAAGGACATTTACTTGTCTTTTGTGCTGCTGCTAAGGTTCTTTTTTTTGTTTTTCCTGGGGAACCTGCCAGACAGAGGTCTCTTTTCCTATCAGGACAATTTTTTGTGCTGCTCAACATTATCTCTCCGTGCTATTCTGCTTTCTTTGGGAGTACTATGCCAAAGCTAAAAGACAATATGAAAGCTTAAAATATTTCTTGTATAGCAATGACTTCACACTTGGTGTTTCACACAGCTGTAAATCTTGTGTCAGATTTTTTAAAAAAAAATTTTGTATTAAATAGCTATAAATGAACAAAATGCTATTTCATTTTGCCCAGTTATGAAACAACATGCTCTTCTAAACAACCCTAACCGCATATGTGCTCCCTTGGCCCCCTATTGTACTACATAGTGGTTTTCAGATTTCAGGAGGGAGTTGAGATAAAAAATGTCACCTGCTTTTGGTACAGCACTAGTTATATGATAGGTATTTAATATTGATGATAAGAAATACAGATTGCCATGTTTCAAAATAAAAAAATTGAACCAGGTCATATCCTGGATCTATATAATAGGACTATACTTACTTGTCTGAATTTCTGTCTTCCCAAAAAAGTTCAACCAGCTTTCACAGAATGCCAGACCAGTCGACATTCCCTAATATGCATTGTAGATGGCAGGTGCCAGAATCGTTTGTCATTGTGCCCCAAGAATAAGGCACTCTGCCCGAAGATGTTAGACCTGCCGATTTTATCTGTATGTAAAAAGCTGGAATTTTTATTTTCTCAAGTGTTTCAGGTAGCCAGAGTTTTTTTTGTTTTTATTTTTTCCTTTTTGTTTTACTCATGGGATATTAACAATATGAAGTTATTTGATCAGTTTAAAAATATACTGTGCTGCAGTATATTTTTAAACTGATCATATACAGTCTGCAGGAAAAAGGGGAGGCATAAGCAACGAAAGAGTCTCTTGGTCCATCGGGTAAATTTTCAGAACAATATATGAGCATTTAGTCACGCAAGTCCCATTAATGTTAATGGTCCCAAGCTTTCTTTTATTCATCACAGTGCTGATTGCACTTGGTCAGCTCTTTATCAGTTTGAAATATTGACAGTAGGAGGAGGCGTTCCCTTAGCCAGGCCTGACTGTTGCAGTGCTCTTTTAACTTAGTCATCCTGCAAATGCTCCTATAAATGGATTTATTTCACCAGATCCAAAATACATCAGCCGGATCACCTTACCCTGCTGTTAGCCCCTTTGCATTGGCTTCAATTTGCAAGAGCATTGATTTTAAACATTGATCATTACTTATATAGTACTCCATGGTTTTGCACCATGCTATTTATTAAACTAACCTGTTACATGTGCTCCTTTTAAAGTCCTATCTTTATCTTGCTAAGAAGTAATTATTTGCTTGCTATGATTATGATATAGATTATAAAACAAGGCTATTCTGTGAAAAATGTGTTGGCTGCACTGACTCAAGCTTTCTATATTTTCTGTTTTGTAGCTCCAGTTTTCCTTAGTGGTCTAATTAGGACAAATGTAATGTTTTTTAACTAAAAGAGGGTAGATTTAGACTAGTTATAAGGAAGTTGTTTACAATGAGGGTGGTGAAACAGTGGCACAGATTGCCCAGAGAAGCTGTGGATACCCCGTCCCTGGAAACATTCAGGGCCAGTTTGGACGGGTCCTTTGAGCAACCTGATCTAGCTGGAGATGTCCCTGCTCATTGCCAGTGGGGTTTGACAAGGTGACCTTAAAAGGTTCCTTCCAGCCCAAGCCATTATATGATTCAAAATTCTTCCAGTGCTTTCTGCAACTGATGATGTACTTACTATAGTTATTGCAAAAGAGATTTTTCTTTTGTTGGCCATATTCTTATATGGCTTGGGTTTTGTGCTTGGGTTTTTTTATTTATTAGAAAAACAGTCTTTAATTGGGGGAAAACTAGGCTTTTGGGGGTCATGCCTACTACTTTTTAGATATTTTTAATGTGTCTTCCTATGCTGTCCTATGAAATCTATGCAATGTTGGTCAAGAAAGTAGTTGTAGCACAAAATATTTTCCAGTACTGAGCAAGGTGGGGAACTACAAAAATATCTTGCTGTTCTTTAATTTGATTCAGAGAGTTATTGTTATTTATACTGATGGATTGATGGCACTCTTTGGTGACATACAGAATGGCATTCTTGCAGAGTTTGGAAAAGAACATGCTATCTACCTCAGGGAGGTAAAAAAAAAAGAAAAAATAAGAAGAAATAATCTGGTTTTGACCTGATATTTCATATCTAAGCCTGCCTGCTTAAAATTCTTTTTTCTTATCATGCTTATATGCTTAAATTTGAATTAGAGTTATTCTGGGGTGGTTAGAGTTATAAAACTTGATCCTTGGAGCGGAATGTGTCCTCAGGTTTTCTCCCAAGTAAAGAAAAGAAATACTTCAATAATAAATAGTATCACATTTTTATATAGAGGTTTTTTCCTTTGGGTTTTTTTTTTGTTGTTGGTTTTATTTTGTTTTGTTTTGTTTTTTTTTTCTCAAGCCTAGTAATTACTAGTGTTCTTTTATTCTGGTTTGCTTTAAAAGTTTCTTGATTTACTAAAAACGAAACTTCACTGGTTAGAGGGGTTACCATGAACAGAATGCATTCTTTTCTGTAGTAAATAATGGGAATTTTTGGTGTAGTGGAGTTTCAGCCCTTGGGAGATTTTATTTTATGCATTTTCAAGTTGTTCGGTGACTTGCTGCAGAGACAGGGAGCGAGGAGGGGGAATCTATTCACACGAATTAGAGTCTTTGTTCTCATCAGCCTTCATAATTGGATGAATAAAATGAAGGCTGGACTGAGAGGTGCAGCTATCCCAGGTAGTATCTTTTGATCCAGAAACAAATTATGAAGTGAATTGTAGAACCAGAGTGAAACCTTGTTGGGAAGATTCAAGAGGGTGTGGGGAATAAGTGTTTTTGAGAATGTCTGCCATTGAGAAGACTTGTAGAAGGAAATTAGAGTTTTATCTTGGGATGAAAGTGATCCTTTCCACAGAAGTTTTGACACTATTCTGAGTGAGTTTCTTTACAAAAGATTTGTACAATTAATTATTATTATTTGAACGTTTTGTTCATTATTTTTAAAAGATGAAGTTTGTTATAATAACACTGCCTCTGCACTCCAGCTTTCAAAATAAGGTGTTTCTCCTGTTTATTTTCCTCCTTTAGTTTTCTTTAATGTTTCTTTCATCTATTTTATATTTTTCTCTCCCAAATTTTTCCAATTCAGTGGTTGAAATATGCCAATTCAAGCTGCTTATTCCAAACTCATGTTAAATTGTCACCTTAGCATCATTAATTTTCAAAAAATTAGGGGTTTTCTGTGTGAACTTGAAACTGCATGCGCTAAGGGGTAAAAACGAATTGAATGGGAATCCTGGGTGAAGCAAAGACTGCATAATTGGTTTTATGCCAGACCCTCTGCCTTTCACATAGGCAGGAAAGGGCCAGGGAAATGTCAGAGGTGGAAATCAGGGCAGCACAGTACTCCTGCAGAATTGCAAAGTGACCACCAAATGCAGCTAGCCTGAGAAGTGGCCAGGGCTCAAGGCTGCTTTAAGATAGAAATGCCCAGTTGTCCTGAAATCTTTCCACCCTTAAGAGCCTCGGGATTGCTACTGCATGTTTTGGGAGGAAATATGTTAATAGCTCCCAAGCAGCCTCTCCCCAGAGCTCTTAATATGGGACAGGGCTGAGCTGGTTGTAAGGTTTCATTCTTGCTTGTCTGACACTGCCTTTTTCCAGCAGTTTGGGGTGTGGATTTCCTGATTTCCCATGTCTGGAAGCCCTGCTCTCACTAAGCTGCCTGGTGCAGTGGCAGCATTCCTGCTCTGACACAGCTGAGAGACTATTCAGGAGCTGTTCAGGAGCCTTTGCCTCCTCTATGGCTATGCTAGTCTGTACTAGGCATGCCTTGCTACTACAATTACACAGTTCAGCCTCTCAGACGCAATTTCATTTAAATTTTTCTTTTTATTTAGTATTTTAAAGTGCATCTATAAATAAGAGTTTTTGCATTATTAAGGATGAGGTAATTTTCTCCCATTTCCCTTACACTGCTCTAGCATCACAAGCAAAACTTTAAAATCATCAGTGAGAGTTAATCAAGCTGCTGTCATCTGAATCCTCAGGCAACATAAGGGACAGGAAAAAAGGTGACTCGTTACGGCACATAGGGAAGGGATTGTTGCTTTTCTTTTTTAATATGAGTGCTTTTGTGTGAGGCATTGCAAGTGGT
The DNA here is from genome assembly GCA_013397935.1 of Dasyornis broadbenti. Classification (NCBI taxonomy): domain Eukaryota; kingdom Metazoa; phylum Chordata; class Aves; order Passeriformes; family Dasyornithidae; genus Dasyornis; species Dasyornis broadbenti. Next base: position 707,472 of record VZRN01003889.1, on the reverse strand, counting down.
AAAGATGCAAAAATGATCACAATGGAAACAAAAGAATATAAAGTCTCATGTTTCTTAGTAATGTTGTATGTCCAATCACCCATTTTTTTATTTAATCTATTACACTATTGTAATCAATAATAATTTTTCTGTTGCAGTAAGTCTTATATTTTGAGAGAAAGGGAGAGAAAGAAGAAAGAAAAAATTACCTGTGAATTTTGCAGAAGAGGAGGAATTCCTTTATTGTCATAATTCTGAATTAGTCATGTATTCTGTAATCACTCAAGTTTTAAGCAATTAGTGTAAAAATCAACATAAAGGCAGTCTACAGCAAAGTGGTCTTTAATTCAAGAATCCCGTAAGGAATTAAAATTCTGAAAAGATGACATAGGCTCAATCAATACCTGCCTGAAAAATATCATAATATATGGAGGTTAAATGACATCATGCTATGTGAAAGAAATTAAAAGAAAGTATTTTCAGTGTTGGCTTTATCTCTTCTTATTTGGATTAACTAAATTATTTGAATGTTAAATCTTTGCATGTCTGTTTTGTATTAGGAAAAAAAGTTGTCAGTGGTCTGCCCTAAGGAGTTTACAGTCCAAGTGCAAGACAGGATGAACTACACATACACAGAAGGCAGAGAAGGGAAATTTTATGGAAGTTAGTAATTTTTTTAAACCTTGGGCCTAGGTAGTTTCTTTCTTTGTTTAGTGTTGCAATTTAACTTACATTGAACAGAATTAGGATGGTATTTAGTGTTTTATGGTCTATCCATTAATTTCTGACACTGTATTTTTTAATCTTACTTTCTTACCTTTCTTCTCTACTTGAAGCTGATTTTTTTTATACTTCATTCCCTTTATTAAGCCCTTACAGGTTGAGTTACATCGCTGTTCATACCACTGTTCATACCATGCAATGTCTTTGTTCATTCTTATTTCTGAATCACCTTTTCTACTGGTTGCACCAGTGCATGTAGTTCAGAATTTAGATAAACTTAATTTCCTCTGAGTATTGATTAGAGCCATGAGGAAATGACAAACTCCTTACCATACATGAAAAAACACTGAAACACCAACAGATATCACTGCTGGTGCTGTTGTGTGCATTAGTTGGCTTTTATTTGCATCTGGACACATGGTCAAATTTATTTGCATCTGGACACTCAGCTCAAATCCTCCTCTGTGGAGCATCTCCACCACCTGGGTAGAAGGCACGTGTTACCTCTGTGTTCCATTACTGCCAGCATTATTATATACCATCCTGGTTTTCCTGGTAGGTGACTGCACACTGGACAGAGTACCTGGATATATCTGTCCTCTGCAAGGTGTATTGAACACGTTAGCTTGACTGCTGGATGTAGTACAGGAGCTTCTCCATGTCCACCACATACCACAGGACTGCTTTCTTAAAAACCAGAGCAGAGGGAGGGTTTGAGTTCTGTTTTTCACTCTGAAAGTATTTCATATTGTGTGAATATTCAGCTCTAGATAAATGTGATTTCATTGCCCTGCTAGTTTTGTTTTATGCTTCTGTACATGTTTAATGCTTACTGTGAGTGCAGGGGTTTGGTTCTTGGGAATAAGCCAGACTACAAATTGATGACACAACCTCCACCACTGGCTTACTGCACTGGGTCATGTTTTCTATGGCACACGCTGTATAGAAGCTTGGCAGAGCAGAGAATGTTGGTGAATTTGGTGAATATGACCTTAACATATGATAAATAGCATAAATTCCCCTGTTCAGTTACTGGGCTGTATATTGGGCCATGGCCTTCCAACGAAGGAAAAGGAAATTATAACAGCAGCTGATGCTGAAGAACTACTTACAGGTGGTTCTCCCCTCTTCCCCAATTCTATTTTCAAACTCAGTCCAGGGATTGTATGTGCTGTATCAATGACAAAATCTTCCTTCTGTGCATTGGGAAACATTAGGGAGAGTAAGCAGGGATCACACATATGCTAAAGTAATTTCTAAGAGAAAATTGCTGTTTCGTAGCTTCTCATGCAGCACTTACCCCTGTTTATATTCTAGATAGTACATAGTAGTTAACTTTTCCAGTAATAGCCCCAGTATGCTGGCTTTATCCTGTTGACTTTCCTGCCCTGACATGGTCTTTTTAAAGGCAGCAGGGCCAAGGTGGTCTTTCAGAATTACAACTAATGGAGGAGGTCAAGGAAGGTTGGGGAAGGTCTAAGAAAGGCAGACAGAGCTGGATGGACAGGGGGCAGAACAGTGAAGATGGATGGAAAGGAATGGGGAAGAAGGAGAAAGGAACAGGGTGAAAGAGAAGGACAGAGTGTAGCAGAAGGGCAGAAATGGGCAGGATAGATAAGGGCAAAGAACAGAGAAGATGGGCAGAGCAGAGGGGCAAAAAATTGCACAAATATTTGGACCGATGTTAGGGTGGAAGTGGACTGGAGATGAGCAGAACTGCATTAGTATAAATTGCAAGTTGCACCAGGAAATGACATAGATATAAACCAATCAAGGTAAAGATAAAAGTCATAACGTAAAACCAGTTCAAAGTACAACTACAAATAATACAAAATCACCTATGAACTGGCACTGACTTAAATGGTCCACAAGAAATGTTCTGTGAAAGGAAAGGTAAATGGTATGCCTTTGGCTTTTTTCTTTTCTCACTTCCTTCAGCTGCAGCTTCCCTTGCATATCCTGCATATTATCCTTCTTCAGTAGAATTTCCTGCATTTGAGACTTGAATTTGGTAAGAACTTCTCAACTTGTATCCCTTATTTTTTGTGTAGATTATGCTTTAGCAGTCTTCTGCTTTGGAATTTATTTTGCATTTGTCTCATGAAAGCAAATGTAAAATAAACTCTGCCTCAGGTAGGTTACTCACTGAAGTGACTAGGTCTTTTTCCTGATTAAGCAGATACAGACTCTGGTCTATTCTGAAATTCATAATAAGGACATAATTAACTGCTAATACAGACTGCTAATCTAGGCTAGGCCCTAACACTAAAATGAAAAGGAGTTTACAGTAAAAAGGAACAGATGGACTTTGTTCTCATGTTCCAGGACTACATTTTGAATAAACTGATTTCACCTTGTATCTGAATCCCAAACTGAAAAATACCATCATCTATATGTCCAACACAGGAGAGGTTGGGTTAAGCTTTTCTATTTCTCTTCTGTCCTGATCTGTAAGGGCTTTGCTTTCACTGAAACTGAAGCACTGAAGACAGTGTTTTGGTAGCTTGGATCATATTTTAAGTAAAATATTCTATGTAATTGCTACAAAGTGTTTGGATATGTTCTCAGTGAACATTTCATGCCAAACCCCATAAAGCACTTAATTCACAGAGTGCAGGTCCTGGATACAGAGGCACAGGGGTAACAGAACAAAATGTAATGGAATATTATTAACGCTTTCAAAGCAGGACCAGCTGCACTTTCAATGTGTAGTTCCATTAGGTGGTAAATATCTTAGAAGGCAATGAGAGAACCTTCACAGTTACCTATATATCTATACATAAAGCTTGCACCTGATCATTCCTTTGAAATCCTTTTCTGGGCTCAGTCTCTACAAATAAAACCACTTTCAGGCTTCCTCTGGAAAAGGATATTATGTGAAGAATACTCAGGGGAAATACTGCTGCAAATACTACTAGATGAAAATATTATATATTCCTTTCAGTTAATTCTTAATTTGGCAGTTTTGTTCCAGTGTACTGCTCTACCTTAAATCACTGCATTAACGTAGATATGTTATCTTTTTTTTTTCCCCCAGTTCCACCATCAGTAGCATTTGTTGCTGAGTTTGTAACTTGAATCTATACTTTTTGCTGAGTGTTTGCTCTGCAGTGTTGTATTTTTGTCTGTAAGGTTTTTTGGGTTTTTTTCTCCTTGTTACATTTCCATTTTTGTCCTGTAGTATTCCTCCAGATACTCATTAGCTTATTTTAGTTATTCTTCTGTTCCTTGTGTACACTGTCTAATCAATAATCCTCCTCACTTGCTGCAGGATTTCTACCTTACTGTGCTTTCAGCTTCTGAGATGCTGTGTGATGGGATTCTGCCTTGGCTAGTGCCCGGTTGTCTAAATTTGCTGTGTTTCAGATCATTACACTGACTTTAATTTTGATGTATTTGCATTTTACTCAGTTGTAGTCTAAGACTTTTCCCTTGATCAGTTAAATTACTATCTGTGCAGTGTTACATTTGTACTATTGCTGGAAATACTAACTAAAGGCTTATAATTGAAGTGCTATTTACAACTACTGACCTCCAGCTTGTTTCTGATTTCACTGTGATGTTGACCTTTTATAGATTGCACTGTTGTAAATCTTTGAAGTGATTCTTCTTGTCATCATATTTCTAGTAATTATGATTTGCATTGCATTAACACCTAGTATCTATCACCTTACCCTTGTTGCATAAGATGACCCTTTTTATGCACATACGTATGTCACATACGGGTAACAGAATACAGTTCTTTAAAGAATTTATGCTGAAATGAAGAAAAATGCTTGTCTCTGTTTTCATTCTTTAAATATCAACCTTTGAATTAAAGAAATCGCTCATAAAGGATTCTTAGCCCTAGAAACTATTTTCTTCCTTTTCTAACAAAATCAGAGTATTTTGAACTTTTCTAGGCTACGAAAAAATGAATTAATAAAGAGAAATAATTAAAAATGTTTGAGAGAGGTCATATTTGAGTAAAATTTTCTCATATTTTGCTTGCTGGACACTAACATCAGAAAAAGTATTGTTTGAATACTGGGCTGAATTTTCTCTTTGTTCATATTTCATCTCAATATTGAGCAATACAGAAACTAACTTGCAACTGATCCTCATACCAAGCAACATTTGATTCTGTGAGTTTCAGGATTACGGGTTTATTTCTACTCTGGTAGCTATGCTTTAAGAAAGTAAGGCTGGTTGGATGGCATGCTCATCTCATACTTTCCCAATGTACACAAGTGGAAGACAGTTATGAATTCTGTTCACAGACTTACTTAATAGATTAATTTGAGGCAGGTTCACTAATTTCTTTAAGGATAGTATTGCTTCAAAGTCTATAAAGAGCTGGCTGTTGACTCTAATGACAGAGGATGCTCACAGATAATGGCATCACCTGCATTTTTTCATATCTGGTTTCACCCTCATTTCTCATATGTTTTTCTGAGGCATTCATTTGTTTATTTAGATAAATCTAGGTGAGCAGACTGACCAGTTGCTTTTTGGTCTTGCCAAATTCTCAGATGATATGCCAGTATTTTGAAGATTGTTCTAATTATGTTTCTGTATTCACTGAGAAAGTTGTAAAGTACGTGTGAAAAGCCACGTTTTGGCTTTGAACTTCTTCCTTTTTACTTTCCTTAAATGCTCTTATTTATGTGTTGAGCATGTGTTGGAAAGCTTCTCTGCTCCCTAACTGCCTTTCCTAGGCAATCTTGAATGTTTGTATTACATCCTCTTCCTTGTGCACTAATTGCAGTAAATCAGTCTTTTTCACTTCATGTGAAAGTATTCTCATGCCATGATCAATCTTGCCCTGAGTAAGCTTGCTTTTCCCTAAATGACTTTGTATAAATATAAATTCTTTAATGTATAAAGTATGGGTTATTTATTTCTTTCATTGTATAAAGAAGTGATAGGACAAGTCTGGAATGGCCAGTCAATTCTGAACTGCACCTACTGATGTGCAGAGTAATATTAATACAGACTGAGAATTTGCCCTTTAGGGAAGTCTTGTGATGATCTGTATTAAAATGCAGTATTTGAGGAAGCTAAACTAATCCCCTCTTGTTGTGGTTTGACTCTGGTCAAATGCCAGAGGCTCATGAGCTGAGATAAGGAAAACTGGGAGAAAAAGACGCACCCGGCAAAAACAGGCTCAAAACAGGCCTTTATTGTAACAGAATTAGAGAAGTAAATGAGAAATTAAACAAAACTTTCAAAGACACCATTTCTCCACTCACCCCCCTCCCTTCCAGCAGCTGAACAAGGGAACAAGGCATGGGGGTGGTGGGGCTAGGGTAGGTCAGTTCATCACTGAAATGTTTCTCCACTGCTCAGGGGAGAGGAGTCTTTTCTTCTGCTTAGCCGCGGGTCCCAAATCTCACATATGGCAGTCCGCCCAACCCTGCCACGTGAGCTCACTCCACGGGCAGACAGTTTTTTCCAAAAACTGCTGCAGTGTGGAGTCTTTTGTCCACGTATTACAGACTTCCGAGTCAGCTGTCCATTTTGGGAGCAAGGCTTTTTTCCTCTTTGCTGAACCACAGTCTCTCTCAGGCGTCAGTATGGGGCACTTAATTCAGTCTGTAAAAGCCTGTTTCTCCACTGAGGCTCCTGCTGGAATCCAGTCTTCCTCCAGGCATTCACCCGCTCCGGCGTAGGCTGCGCGTGAATTTTAACATTCCCTGTGGACTCCATGGGCTGCAGGGGGACATCCCGCTCCACCATGGTCCTCACTACAGCCTGCAGAAGATTCTTGGCTCCGGTGTCTGGAGCTTCCCCTCCCCCACCTTCTCTGCTGACCTTGGTGTCTGCATTGTTGTTGTTTCCCCTCACATATTTTCACCACCTCCTCCTCCTCTGGCCAAAAGAAGTGCATGGCCCCACCACCTTGGTCTCTTCTTAAATATGTTTTCACAGAGGTGTAACCAACATCTCTATTTGGCTCAGCCTTGGCTAGCAGCACGTCCATCATTTCAGAGCCACCAGGGATTGGCTCTGTTGGACATGTTCACAGGAGCCATTTTATGTGCTCCCCTCGCCACTAGCAAAAACTGGAGCAAGCAAAACTAACACACCTTTCCTGGAAGTATTAATGTTTCTCAAATGTCAGTAAATGCCTAGTCTCTAGGTAATTTTTTTGAATACATGTGGGCATTTTGCTGATTTTTTTATGTGTGTTAAGGCTGTGGAGGACAAAACAATAATGAATTTCTCAAACATTACAGAACTTTACACAAGTTACATTGGCCACCTTTCTTCAGGAAAGAGGAATATGGAGGGAAGGTGGTTTATGTGATGGCTCTCAGGTGACATACCCAGTCATTATCTGAGCACAGACCCAAGGTCTCCTAATTTTGAATCTCTTCATTTAACCACTAGGTATTGCACTATTCCTGACAAAACATCACTCTGTAAGTGAGAGGATAAAGTGCTACTAATACATCAAATCTTATCAAATGACTTTAAACTTATCTTGGCTTTCTTTTCACTAAGGTTTGTTGTAAATCTTTCCTACTGGGGAGTAGCAGGACTTGTGTCCTTGCTAAAAGAAGATTGATTTACTGTATTCATATGGAACTAGCAGATTCCTATGAGTATGCAATAATGAATTGGAGTACCCATAATTTTTTTCCTGCCCATGCAACACTTTGGGAGACCTTAAGCCTGGAATATGTTACAGAAGTGCATTTGATAGAAGCTTATAAATGTGTGTCTTCTGCATAGAATAACGGCATAACAAATCTTTTAGTATGAGCAGTATTCTTATTCTTCAAATAGTCTAATTGATTGTTCATTGGGCTCAGTCAGCCAAAAGTGGAGAGAAACTTTGTACAGACATCATTAGTTTTTCTCCATTTAAAGATTAATCATGAAGAGCTCTGGCTCTTTAATTCTGTAATTTGTATATTTAATGGGCTGCTGCAGAATCTATGACAGTAATTAGCATAGCCTGAAAACTCATTAATACGCAACAACATGATTAATGCAGCATTAATGCAAACATGACTGAAGTTATTTGGGTTATGTAGTAAGAAGATTAAAGCTAAAATGTCCTGTTTGTTTTACCAGTAGTGGGTATAATGGGGTAGCAAGCAAAATAAGAAAAAACAGGTATCAAATTAGTCATTTTAGTGTAAAAGAAACACTCAGATCTCATCAAGATGATTTGGGGTTTTGCTTGATAGTGGCTTTCCACAAGAAGTGTTGCGTATTTTCCTCTTTCATTCACGCACCATACTCTGTTTATGCTTGCTCAACATTTTAGTTTGGGTTAGCTTTTTAGCTGTTGGAGGTATTAAGAATACATAAAAAAACCTATTTGAATTGGGCCATTCTGAATAAAGTAAGACATTTTCAAAATACAGGGCTTTTGTACAGTCCAATTTAGAAACTACGGATTTTTAGCTTCTACTGGTTTTATTGTGATCATCAAAGAAAAGGGGGTCCAGTTACAGTTTGGGAAAAAGTTTGGGAACAGTCTGTGTGTGAGTATATACAAATATATGTGTGGGTGTACTTGTAGGTATGTACATATGTATGTGACTTCTAAGTGTATATTTTAAATTCCTACTAAAAACCTAAAGCAACTTAAAAATGAAGAGAATCAGCTTCATCAGTGGAATTACTAACGTAGTGTAATGTTTCTGATGATGAACTTTTAAAGTATTTTCAAACACATTAAGGTAACAGTAAAAGATGGAGCCTGATCCTGTATGAAAGGCAACAGATCTTGGACAGATTTGGGAATAAGACTTTCTGTCTTCTTCTCTCAATAAAATCCAGGAAGCTATAGGCCATCACAAAGTGTGAAGAACTCCTTGTACTGAACAAAGGATCTTCCTAAGTACGCCCAGGGAAGTGTCCTCTGAGGTCATTCTTTTCCTCAAATTGCACTATCCATGAAGTGAAACTGCTTTGAAAACTGCTCTGTTTTTGTTGTCTTCCTTCTAATCTTTTTTCTACAGATGCAATTTCTTATATAAAATTAAATCTTTTAACTGTTGTGATGATATAAGGTGTCGGTCTCACAGACAAAATAGCAACAAAATGCTAATTCAGTAATCTCCATCTATCCCCTCCCCAGTTAAAACCAATTTTTGGTTTCTAATTCCTGTGGGAAAATGTATTTTGATAAGGCAAAAGCATTTGTACACAGTCTTCAGGTTAAATAAACACTCAACATTTGTCATCCTGAAGGGATTGCGGAGAGCCTAGTGCTGTAGTCAAAATTTTATATACAATTTGTATTCATTTTAGCTGGTATTATGCACAAATAAGACTCTCAGTGGGCATAAAGTGATCCCTTTCTTTGCCAACAATTTTCTGTTCATTGGAATGTGCAATTATGTAATTATTGAAACCATTTCATATAGCAATGCAAGTAGAATGGAAATGCAAATAGTATTTTTAAAATTGTGCAATTCTGGGAAAAAATGTCACTGAAAACGGATGTGCTTCACAGATTATGCAAAATTCATTTCTAAAAATGCTTTGTGATTTTCAAGATATTTGACAAGTTTCTTCTCTTTTATTTTTCCAGTTGTAATGTACTTTGTTTTCCATTGATTTTTTTCCTAAGTCTACAAGGAAATGGTTCATAATATGCTAAGATATTATTATTGTTATTATTAATCTTATGCACATGGGTTGGGATCTGATGTATTTATGAAAATTAAGCTAACACTAGGCTTGCTGATCACTGAGAAGGTTGGAAATAGATTTATTTGACTGTTCTTAGCACTTTTGCATAGAGTTGTTCATGTAGTTGTGTATAAGTTTTGGTGGAAGGTCATCAGACTTTTGAAACCCGTAGTTAAAGCGTCTTTGTATTTAATGAGTATAATAACTTCTACTTTTTAGCTATTTTCAACTGGGTTCTGAACATCTCATTTTAGAGAAAGCTGCTTTACAGATGTTTGTGATGAATGATTGGGACAAAACTAATTTTTAAGTAGGTCACTTTGCTGACATCTCTTAGCAGTTATTGCAAAAGATGATTTCAATTGTCTTGCCTCTCTGCCTACATTTTTCCCTCCACTCTTCCCCAAAATTTCAAAAAGTTCAAAGACAATTTTTGAATACTCTCAATGTTTTTGTATTTTGAAATATTTTTGATTTTTTAAAACTTTTTTTTTTTTTTTTTTTCAGAAAAACTAAACTCAGTTCAGTTAATTTGGAAAGATATGTTAAAAGTTGTTACCGTCTGTATTCTGGATGAATAGTTTCTTGGACAAACAAAACCTATTTGAAACTTTTATTTTGCAAGATGAAATGTGTTTTTCATCAGTCAGAAGTGAATTTTATTGCTGTAATAATTATAAATTATTAGTATATGTTATGCTAATCTAGGAGATGCTCTAATTTATTAATATTTTCCTGCTGACTGCCAACTGCTTCTTCTACACTCAAAATAATCCCATGTGCTCTGCAAACTTGCCAGAAATGCAATCAGCCTCTCAAGAGCATTTTCCTGCCTCTTAAATACTTTTGTGCAGGTCTTGTAAGTCATACTGAAATGTGCTAGAAGAATCTGAATCCAGGTAGTCTGAATCTGAAATGTTGCTGAAGTTCTGACCCTAAACTTACATGAGGGAGACAAAGAGGGGGTAGAAAAATCCCACCATATACATTTTCTTTATTAGACAAAAACTGTGTTCTGGCACATCTAGTATTAGAGTAGTAGTATGTAATTCTATTTGTAATGTCAGCCTGTTCCTAAAAGGGACTCTCCAAGCTCGGTCCTTTGCAGGGTAACATGCTAATATTGCATCTCAGTTGAACACCTTTGAAGATGCCTGCATTGGTCACTCTTCACAGCCTCAGTCCTCTACTAACTTGGGTGTGCCATCTTTGAAACTAGACCAGAAATCTAATCCCGATCCACTACTGCATAAATTGAAACTATGTAGATCCTGACAGAAGGTTAGTCTGCCCTAATATGCTTTGGGATGCCTGAAAACACTAATGCTAATAATTAGTAATTTATTTCACTTGTCCTTTTTATTACTCTGTGTTCTTTTTGTCTTTTATATTCACTATATACAATGCTTGTATTATTTTTTGTACAATGCCATTACAATTAAAGAAATTCAATTACAGAAATTAAATAAATTCCTTTATTTATAATTAAAGGAATTCTGACAGCTTCTCCAATTGTAACTATAATTTGAAATGGAATTAAAGAGTTTATTTGAATGACATACATTAATGTTTAATTTGTAGTAGAATTTCCTGTTGGTTTTTATCCCAGAAATGATAACAAGTTCTTGTGGAACAATCATTTGTGTCAGACAAGCAGGCGAGTTAGGTGAATTCTTGAGTTGCAATTCAAGATTCACTTGATTAAAAGTACCTTCCTACTATGCCCCACAGATGGTCATGTTTTCCGTCCAAGATTTAGTAGCATGAGTAGTGTGGCTGAGATGCAGTTTCTGTATATGACAGATTACAGAAATAATTGTAATGTCACCACTTTATTTATGTTTCTATTTCAATGTTATATATAACATTGAAATTAAGATTTTAGACATGCATACTCAAAAAACAGACCCAAATCTTGGGGAAACTTTCTTGCAAAATGTCTCACCCTCCCCCATGGTAGGTAAAACAAAAAAGGAAAATTTTTTGATAATACAGTGTGGTTTTCAAGTTCTGTGAAACTTTTCAAATTTTCAAAGGAAAGATTTCTCTGTTCAAGTGAAGTAAATCCATTTTCAGTGTTCAGTGTCACTAAGAAAAATGGCATGCATGTAGTTGTTACAAGTCTGAATGGGCTTCTGGTTATGCTTTGTGTTGACCATGAGGTCCAACATTAATTAATATGTTCTTGTGAAAAATATTAATTTCCTAAGTTTATCACATGGTGAAAATATTGTCTGTGGGGCAGAAGTTTGCTTACTATTTGGTTTCTCTATAGTACTCACTTCTAGAAATGCAAGAAAATATTACTATTGAGGTATAAAAGTATTTATTTAGAGATATCTCCTATGAACTTCCTTAGCTCCTCAGAAATTCCAAAGATCCTTGAATTTAAAGGGACAGAATTCTTTTCTCAGTTCTTTAATAGGTGACAAATGAATTTAGAAGAAAATAACGATTCCTGACTCATCAATAATTTCTGTAAAGCTGCAGCTGTTCTACAAACCGGGCTCTTCAAAATCCAAAGAAAAAATAAGGCTTCTGCATAACAACTGAAAACTTCTGTAATTACTGCAATTTTACTGTTATGAACCATTTTAATTTATATTTTCTAACACAATGTTATATAATAACGTATTTGCAGAAACTCGATTATTTTGTTTCTGTTTGTCCTTCTGAATTAGGTGTGAGGAGGGATCCTCTGGTCTTCAGCTATGTCTTTTGGCAGCTTCATAAAAATACTGGCAGCTTGTTAAATTAACTGTGCTCCCCACTGCTGGGATTAGAGGCCATCACTCTCAGCCTCTCCAGCAGGTACTGCAGCTGGAGGTACCTGAAACCTCACAGTATTGGAAGTGTTTATTTCTGAGCCAGGCAAAGCGATGCTTTTCTGCTTTTTCCTAGGGACTAGGGACACTGTTGGTTAGGTTTTTTTACTTGCAGTGGGTTACTTGTGTGCAACTGCTTTTTGCAGGTGTTTTAAGAGTAGGACTGATTTTCATTGCCTCAGGAATGTTTCATATCTGTGACTGCATCGTGTGATTTCCATGAAAACATATATGTGATTAGGTAGAAAGGCCAAAGGATATTTCTTCCTGGTATAAGTAATTAACAAGCATAATCTAATATGAATGTATGTCAGAATTCTGATTTTTATTTTTTTAAAGTGTAGGTTCTGTCTACAGTAAAAACTTCAGTAATTTATTGTTTTCTGCCTGACATAAAATAGAGAAAATACTGCATGGTTTGAGAGTTGGGTAAAACCCAATAACTTACCTTGTTCTGTAAAAACACCTTATACAGAAACATCATGAAAGTGTATAGAATAGGTGGATGTTGCTATTACTGCCTTTGCATTTCCCTTTGCAAAAAAAAATGGTACAGTAAAGGCATGGCTCTACCATACACTCAGGGATTTTATCAGAAATGAAATGGAGAACTATTGATAATGATCTGGAAAGTTCTTAATTAAGCACAGTTCATCCATTATTCCTTGGGATATTTCCAATTTTTGTTGGAAAACTACTACTTTTCCAAGTATTCTTTGTGCATTTATACCTAATGTTTATAAAAGAATATATATACAAATATGCATATGAACACATACATATGTCTTTTTGAACCAAAACCCTACTGTTGTTCATAGAAATCCTTGTGTACCGAAACCTCATTTCTGCTTTACCTGTAGAAATGTTAAGTGGCAAGTAAAAATCCAAATGTAAAATATCAATAATTAGAACAGTATCCTAATATCTGAATTGTATTTTGTTGAGAAAGAAGTTACTAAACAACATAAGTCACAACTGCAATCTTTTTCCTCTTAAGGGTTGCCTCATTCTGGATAAGTAAAATTTCTCCTGCAATGACTTGCAAGGGTTTTAGGTGAACAATACTACAGTGATTTTGCTTTGCAATATTGCTGCTGTTTTTAAAATTGTATTTTATTCGTAAATTTTGTTAGAGCCTACATGAACCACTTTTGTCATTAACCATCTACTTGCTTTTTTCTAACCAGGTATTAAAGTGAAATTTAGAACTCAGGAGCCTGATGGTTTGATTTTTTTCTCTGCATCACCTGGCAATCAGGAGGAATACATTGCACTGCAGCTGAGAAGTGGGCGTCCTTACTTTCTTTTTGATCCACAGGTACAACAAAAGACAGGATTCTATAAAAATAGCTTATATTATTTACTTCAGTACTTATTATATACTTACCCCTGGTTGTTTTGTGTTTTAATTTTTTTTATGTAATTGATACAAGCTAACTTGCTTGTCAGAACCCTTAGGTAATTAGAGCTTTTTAGGAGAGAAAAACTGAAACACTAAATCTTTGCTCTTTTTATTGCTATGTATGCCACAACATAAGACTGTATTTTTGCATTTTTATGGGTTGGGTTTTCTGTCAGTGCCACTAAACATCACTACAGCTTAAAGTACCAAGATTTCAAAGGTGCGCAGACCTAGGTTTTGAATTAGGCTTTATAATGTTAGGCAATTATTTTTAAGACTTCCATCTTGAGACTTTGTGTTTTGCTGTTGAGATCAGCGTGTCACTATTATGCACAAACATAAATAATGAGGGTAATATCAACAACATGAAAAATAAGGCCACATTCCTTGCATTTCTTTTTGGGTATTTTGTTTTTTCTCTGCACCCCAAAGCTGGATCTCCTTATGGAATTAAAAAACATGATGACCTCACTTATATTACATAAATATGCAAGAAACTGTAAATAATGATCAGATTTTCTAATCCACTGTTAACCTTTGCCTCCTGAGCTCTACCATAGTAACTCTGTGACCATGTGGGAGTGTTGTGCAGTAGTGAAGGTCCCGTTAAACTTTGGAGCATCTATAGAAGAAGCAAAGTGCTACACAGAGGCTGGCTTTCATGTGATCCCCATGCTAGAAAATATTAAATCTGCTTTTCACCCCAAGAGATAAATTTCTAATAATTCTACTGCATTTACACACAGTCTTTATCTTATCTCATCATGTACTTCAGTTTTCGGGATCATGCTTAATACTGTTAATGTTGTCCTCACCCACATTTTAATAGGGACTAATTCTGTTTTATCTCTCTTACACCTACACCTTCATTTAACTTGAAAGAAAGTTTTATTTCCTTTGCAAGATTGTCTGAGGTGTATTTAGTTTTTTTGTTGTTATTTGATGGTTAATGGAGGGGATGTTTTTCTACTAGCATTTTAGTGCTTCAAATAGTTTTCCAAGTCCTTCTTGCAGATTTGCTTCTTCTGAAGCAGCTTTATGTCAGCTTGTTTGGACTAGTTCCCTAGATGATGTTTTATTTGTTTGGATCCACAGTATCTGGGGAACAGGAAGGAAGAGAGATGGAAGAATGGCTGCTTTGGAACTTTAATTCCCCTCCCCCCCCTCCTTTTTTACCTGTCTTTTAACTGTAAAAAAACCCAGCATGTCTCATATTCAGTCCTTAGATCTTCTCAGTTCACTTAGTGTTTCCAACAGTTACTATCTTGAATTTTAACAGATTACTTGTTTATGAATGTATTTTTGTTCCATTTGAATCAGGCAACTCTGTCCCGTGCTAATTTTTAGGATCATCACTTTGATATTGTTTCCTCTTATAAAATAGCCTATGGTGCTGCTTCAGTGCTTCAATGGCTGTTTAGAGAAAAAAAAAGCTGTCATTCAAGGCATCCAGGAACAGTGTAGGTCTTAACAGTCGATTTACTATCTTGAAAGCTAATGCTTTCTAATTTCTCATTAATAATGTGGAAGAGATTCCTGTACATTCTCCGACTCAGAAGTAGGGTACAGTGGTACCCTACATCAGTGTATTTTGTGTAGTAACCTTTTCAAAATCTTTTACCTATGAAAATTCAGTTATCAAAATGTTCAGTCTTCTATAACCTTAACAAGCTGTGCTACCTTACTGTCTTTACCTTTTTTTCTATGTTTTCATCATAGTTTGTGTTTTCCTTTTGTCATTATTTGCTGTTCCTATCCTACAATGTCAGGTATCATATTCTGTAGCAGCATTTCTTAATCTTTCATTTGTGCATCACATTCTGCATTAGTGTGCAAATGCTTTAATTACTTCTTTTTGTCATCATGTGGTGTCTTAGCCAGGCTATAGGCATTGTTGTCTCTAATTATAGTCATGGCATGTACAGTAAGCATTTATGGCCCTTCCTTTGTGCTCTTCTCTTAGAAATTGCAAAAATTCTTTTTGATGACAATTGTGTCTCTGCTGCTTTTTATCTGTAGCAGTGTGGTGTAATATTCTGTGCTCCCTTCCAGCTGTGTCCTGTTGCAGGTTAATTATTTGTACCCTTAGTCCCTTTCAGGATGCTGGTCTGTATCTTTGCTCATGATCAGCAGTGCGTTTTCTCTTTGTTGTGCCTGCTCTGGGGATTGTCCTGCCAAGTCTTCCTAGTGGGGAGCCTTCAGCAGCCTCACTTCTTCCTTCGCTAAGTGTTAATTTCAAATCCTTTTCTTCGTGTCTATTCATACTTCTCTGAGCTTCATGTTCCCCACCGTTCATCTGGCTGTTGTCTGACCATCCCTTTTGTCTTTCTTTTGTGCTGTTTAACTGCTCTTTTTCCTTCATGATTGTTTTACTGCCATTCTTTGCAGGTTTCTGCTTATGGTCCCGGAAGCACGAGGTTTTTTTTTGCAAACAGGTGCCTTCCTTAGTCTTTTTGGAGCAATCAAATTGTTCCATAGATCTTACTCCAAACTCAGAGTGTCTGTAAGCCTTCAGCTGTCTATGGATTTTTTTCTTATCATAATGTCTTTACATCTACACCTAAATTGCACAATCAACTCCAGCTAAATTTATGGTTGTCTTTCAGTGACTACAGGTAATTTCTTTATTTCCCGGGGAAGCACTGAATATTTTATATCAAATGAAATCAGTTACAGTGGAAATATAAGTCCAGCACGGAGCACCTTTCTTAAGTGATTAGGAGAGTCTGAGGAGAGTATTGAGATTCTTCACACAGGATAGAGGGAATTACATCCAGCTCTACCATTTTAGAAGATGATCTATTTACTAAATTTTACAGCAAAAAGGAGGAACACCAGATTTCCTAGCTGTGTGTTTGCCTTGTTGGTTGTTCTTGTCATGGAGAGCTCAAAGTACTAGGCACAGTCTGAGGCTGAGCTGTTATTCTACAAAAAAGAGGAATATGGAAAATACCTGGCTATGAGCCCCAACTAGACCTTCCTCCTTGGCATGGCTAAACTTCAGTACTTGTTCACCTTCTTAGTGGTAGGAGTTTGGGCATTGAAAGAACTTGACTGGGAAAAGTGTCGTTGCATTCAAACTTTGGCACCTGAGACAGCGTCTTTGAAGATTCATATTTGTGATGTTCCCCTGTATTGTCCATATAAACATCAGTATGACAGAACCATTTATATTTACTTAGTTATTTCTGACAGCAACCAAATATTAAGACTTACTGTTTGGCATGGCAAAATAATCCAGATTTCAAAATATGTGATTTTCAAAGTGCACAACAAGCCATCTCACAGCAGGCTGTTTGAATGGAATCCCAGCATGTGACTTGGGTAGTTCTGGATAAAGTGTAAAGAGGCCTCTCAAGTGCACCACATGCTGAACCCTGTGTCTTTTCTTGTCTTCTCCCTTCCCTCCCCCCCAAAATTAAGCACAGGTTATCACATATGCTTATGCGGTCCCAGATTAAATTGGTTACAAATAAATGTGGTTTCTGATGTATAAAACTGTTAATGCTCTAGACTGTTGCCAAACATAATATGAAGAACCACTTATTCAGGCACCTGATCTTTAGAATGCAGCATCGTTTGTAACAATTTTAACGCTAACTAAGTACACTTTGATGAGACAGCATTTAATAAAATGCTCATTAATTTCATCATTAGCAAGGGTATGCTAAGAAGTAAGCCAGTTTCTTATGTCACGCCCAATTAGCATCCCATGCTAGTAATCCCATTAGTATTGTTGAATTCACTAATGGAAAAACTAATGGGCATGCTACCAGGGCACATTAATTGGGCATGACACCAGTTCTGGTTTTAATTATTAAACTATGATAATGAAATGTGTGTGTTTGTAAAATATTAAAATGTTGAAATAGGAGAGAAGACAATAAAAAATAGTATATGAAAAAGTGCCATTAGGATGTAAGGATATATAGCTTTGTATTTTCATGGAGCATGGAGGACTGCTCTACAAACCTCCTCAGTACCAGGACATTGGCTGAATGCAGTAGGAAACATGCTGAAAATATTCATAGGAAATAATCTTTTTTTCAGTTGTGTACATATGTAGCCATACATATATATTTTGATACATAGGATACACAGTGACAGTCCCCTATACAAAATGTGTTGTAAAATGTATTCAGCGCTGATAAGTCTATTTGCCAAAATGCAATTTCTAATGGGTGAACATCTCTAAAGGCAGAATACTAAATGTTAAGAAGAGGGTTTTAGTATTAACCAAAATAGGTGGCTGTTTTTATCAACAGGTTTTCTCAATGGGCATACATATAAGATCCTTGGGCCAGAAAGAATACTAGAAAATCTGGAAAAAACATTGCTGAGCTGTCTGACTTGCAACTGCAAAGTTACAAACTAGGCCCCCAAATTATAAGGAACCAAATTTTTCATTTATGTACTTTTTGGAAATTTGTTTTTGAAGCCATAAAGTAACTCCAGTGGTTGAGATTCTTTAATATATCGCAGTGCCTATGCAAAGAAATGTTTTCCCATCAGCAGTTGCCTGCTGTACAGGAAACTTCTGTTTTGGGAATTCAGCAGAATAACTTTGAGTTCTCAGATAGTTCAAGTATAGTACAAAGTCCTGAGACAATATTATGGGAATTATTAGGAAGGTAGATGATTATTTGGATATAAATCTCAAGAAAATTCTTGAAATCTATTAATTTTATTTTTATTACATCATTATATTACTTTATGTGATATTTTGTTTGGTTCTTTACTGTCTTGAGATTTAGTTTGGCAACTGCATCTATTATACTCCCCTTACTCAGCAATTCAGAAAAGATTTCTCTGTATTTGTAATAGACGTCCTTAAATTCACCCCTTTATATCATATTTTTCTTTTGTTTTAATAAAACCAGTTAAAAATTCTAGTCAAGTTTAAATACATTTTTAAAGGCATCCCTTTTACCATAAAAGCAACCTCAATAACTATGTTTTGGGGTTTTTCTTGCTTGGTTTTGTTTATTTGGTTGGTTGGGTTTTTTGTTTGGGCTTTTGTTTTGGAGGTTTTTTTTGCTTTGTTTTGTTTCCCTGAATCTCTTGGATTCCCTCCCTCCCCATAAATGTATGGTACTCTCTCACTTAGAAATTTAAGTCCTTTTGATACCAGGTTAACATGGACAGAACATGCGTCTACTGTGCTACAAATGCACCCCTTTTTTGGGTCCCTTCATGTAGACAGGTGCTGCAATTAACAATCCTGATATTTAGCTGCTCTCCATTGAACCACAGCCATCAAACTTCACAGCCACAGCAATCTACGAAGTAGTTAAATAGAGACATAATTTTAAAAAATGAATTAAAAAAAAAAAAATCTGAGTGACATGACCCTCAATAATTTGTGCCTCATCCTTGTCTTTATCAGGGGATCTACACAGGGTTTTCTATTTTTAATAGACACTGAACTGGATCCTTGATCCTTCATTTATTATTTGAGAAGGTTAATTTAGTGGGGAAATAAGTCCTAAACATAATTCAGCAGTCCAAAAGAAGTTAAACATAGGACTTCTGTCTTTATTTTTAGATGTTATATGCTATAAATTGTTATAAAAGAATAAGGTATAATTCTAAATGTTACCTTCAAAATATTCTAAATCAGATTCTTCTATTAATAAAAAGGGATCTGCAGTAGCTGTCACTCCAACTAATGATGGTGGAAAAGTGTATCATGATAACAGTTGGCACCAAATAATTGCTACAAGAATTCAAGCACTGGGAAACATCACAGTGGATGGGCAGTACACAGGTAATCAATTCATTTAAATAACTTTGATATTACTAAGGGTATTGCTGACCTGCCTTTTCACTACCTGTGTTCACCCACAGAGAAAAGAAATTTGTTAAATTATCTGACTGCTTTGTCACCACTGTTTTGTTGGTTCATCTGAGGGATCTGTCCACGGTGAACCTTTGATAATTTAATACTAAGTGTATTTTTGTTCTTGCAAATCTATAATTGTGTTAATCTCCTGTTGTAAAATAGAGCTGTAAATATTTCCTGGGTATGTATTAGGAAAGCATTAGGATATTGTGTCACATTAGCCTCTTTTATAAAATATCAATATTTTGTTATTGAGTTGAAAATTTGTTGAAAGCATTGAATATGAGAATAATGAACTGTATTGTTCAGGTTCTTCCTTAGCAACTAGTGGCAGTACCATTATTGGAGAGAACACGGGAGTTTTTGTTGGAGGACTTCCAAAGGCGTATACTGTTGTAAGAAAAGATGTAGGTAAGTATGATAAATAACTCTCTACAGTTTCTCAGATTTTATCTTTTGGAATAGACTGAAATGTCTATATAGCTGATTTCACCAGCATTAAAGCAGCTTATGAGGTCTGTGTACGTTTTAATGAATTTTATACATAGAACTGGTATGAGTGTGACACTTATGGGCATGTTTTACATACAGATTCCCAAATTCTTTTCCAAAATTCCCATGTGAATTGTTTTTATTAGCTTAAGTACTTGGTTATGCATCCCACTTTGATGCAGGGATACAACATGCTGGCCTTTTTTGATGTGAGTTTGTATCCTTCAGAGGTTGTTGCATTGATTTCAGAGATATATGAATATACCTGTATTTTACAGACATAGAATTTATGTGGAGCTGGATCATATCTGGCTTCTTGGAGAATCAATAAACAGAAGTTTTCATATATAAACTTAGTATGCCAAGTATATAAACTGGCATTTGATGACAGAGGTGACTGTCTACACAACCAATATACAATCAGCTGTTTTCAGTGAATTCATATCCAGAATTTTGGCTTTTTTCATATTACTCTGAAAGCCAAATTGTTTATTGAGTTTGTGTTTCCACCTCTGACATGAAATCTAGTTAATGACTTGATGTGGGGTACACTAGAGTTCCTCTAGTGTACTAGTACACTCCCTCTTTCCTTCTTTATTTCACCGCACTAAAACCAGAAATACGTACATATGCTCTTCTAAAACATTGGTTCACAAAGTAATCTAGGAAGCTTTCTCAAAAACCTCAGCTATATATGCAAAATGAGAGTGACTGTAAATACCTTTGAAGAGAATGGCACCTATAAAACCTGCTTTAAATTTTTGCCCCAGTAAAAATGAAGGAATAGCAGCCATATATAATTGTTTTTTTGTTTTATACAAACAAACAAAGAAAAACTTCCTGATGAAGCCTCTAAACGTGTATTTGTCTGCCTCAGCTTTTGCAACACTATTTCTTCCTATTCAGCACATGCAAGCCTTTCTTCAGAATTATTGTTGTCTTTAAAGAAAACTTTTCTTGGATCTTCATAGAGGAGATTTATGCTATTGATTTGAAAGTACCTGTACGCAAAATCTCAAAAAGTTTAATATTTTCCAGCTACATAGCAGTAGGTGCTTGTCTTTAGTGATTAGATCTATGCCGAAATCTGGATTTAGCTTAGAGACTGGCTTTATGAAGGGATTGGTGGCTGGTTTTCTATGCACACACGGACATATGTGATAGGGACAGCATGTATAAAACATAAATTAATTCCTATGTTTAGTTGCAAGTGATTGACTTAAAAAAATACTTTCCTTTTTTTGCAGGGGTGAAGACGGTAGTCCAGAAAGGATTTGTGGGGTGTCTTAGTGACATATTTTTGAAAAAAATGCATACTCCCTATGAAAACTGGGAACCCTTGAACTGGCAGAACGCTGAAGAACAAAACAATGTCTATCATATTTGGGAAGGATGCCCCATTGGACTCTCAGAAGGAGCACATTTTCTTGGCAGAGGTAGTTTGCTGTTTGTTCTATCCAAATATGTTCTTGAGACATAAGAGGTGATTGTATCAAAAGTATTGCAGTGATCTGCTTCTCAAGGCAGCTTTAGCTGTATGGGATTATTTTTGGTGGTTTAAAATTGTGTCTCTTGCTGCATGGAAGAGGAATTCCAGGTAGTGCTGCTGTAACTATATGCAGATTTGATGCGTGTGTGAAAGGTGAATATTTGCTTTTGTAGAGAGAGAAAAAATGCCTATAAAGCACGGGGAAAAAAAAAAAAAAGCCAGGTAAAAAATTCCGGGTGTTGCACCGGTTTGGTTTCTTACAGTACATTATTCATAACTGTTCTCAAAGCTGAGTGATAAAGTTGTAAACTATAATCTTGAAACCTGAGTTCTTCGTGTCAGAGTAGAAAGTGGCACCTGGATTTTTACTTTTCGATTTCTTGAACCTATTTATTTATTTGGTTAACTTATGTATGCATTCACCTTCTTTCAAGGGTTCCTGGAATTGCATTCAGGTGTTTTCAGTGGTGGACTGGAATTTGAGATCTCATTCAAATTCAGAACAGATCAACTGAATGGATTGCTTTTATTTGTTTACAATAAAGACGGCCCAGATTATCTTGCTGTAAGTTCAAAAATACAGTAACTCTATTCAGACATAACCTGTGAGTTTTGTTCACAAAAGCCAAAGTAGCACTGAAGGAAATTTCAAACCGTAAGTTTGAAATGTTTTACTAGTTTTGAAGTGCTTTGTGCAGCGCATTGTAAAGGAGAAAAAATGCTTGAACAGATGTTCAGTGTTAAGTTGCTAGTGTTATTTATGTCAGAAATAAGAAACATATCAATACATGAAAAACAAAATTGTCTTAACCAGATCAGAAGTGATCAGAAAAGAGAAAACAAGACATGTATTAAAAGCTTTCTCTTCACTTCTAGGAAAGCATAGAGTTTACCCATTTTCCCAGTTCTCATATTAGAACAAAATCCATTAAATTGTAAATCAAAAAGGTTTTTTAGGAGACTGGACAATTTCCATCACAACCTTTCTCTTCAAGGTATATGTATATTTTTATAATCCATAATTTTTTTCATTTTGATTTGAAAAAGTTAGACAGAAATTAGTGGTCCATCTTAGTTCCATGTCATCTGTCACCATTTTCCCATCACTACAGAGGAAGCTGCACAAATCCTGTATTAGGCAAATTTGCGAGGTAGTGCCTATGAACTTTCTTTTTGGTGTATGTTAAATAGGACTGTTTATGCTCAGAATTATTTGTGCTTCTATTGTTTCCAATATTTTGTTTAGGTTTTAATGTGTTTGGTTTAGTTTTTCAAATTCTTTTATTAGCTACATGACTCTGGATTTTCCTACTTTTCTTTCCCAAGTATTTTGAGTGTAATTAGACTGTGGTTACCACTGCTTAATGGGTCAAATATAGTTATTACTCGCACCAACTAGTAGCTATTACAGAGGATTACATGGAAAAAAGTAAATTTTTTTGATTGGTCCAGGAAGCAATAATTTACTTTTAGAAATTTTTGAGAGCATTGTTATTCTTTATGACTCAGTCTACTCTTTCTGCACTTTTATTGAATTTAGTTTATTTATTTATTTCTTATTATGCAACTGTTTTGCTAATGGCTGTCATGTCACAACCTGTTTTATTGTGTGGCATTATGTTAATAGGCCTTCTCTTTTAAACTTCTGACCTAAACCATATAAATATATTTTTCTCCTTTTCAGCTCAATTATAACTTACTGTGTATTTATTTTTTATACTACTGGCTTTTCCAGCAGATAATTTTTTCCTGGGTTCTGAATTATGCTATATCTGATTGCTTCTTCTTTTTCAAGCAGCCTTAGTAAAAATTACCATGACTTCCAATAGAAAGTCTTGCTAATTACAGTTATTACTTTAATTTTGCCCTCAATTAATGACCAAGATCATGAGCTAGTAGCACAAGATGTTACATGTATGCTACTGCCCCACGCTAAAAAAAATATATATGTGTGTAATTCAAAGTCCAGGGGCAATATTTACTTGAAGAGTATTCACAGGGTTCTTCTGGAGGTTCTGGTAGTAGGTGATCCTTGTTGCCTCTCTCTTGCTCTGTGTAAGACCACCAGAAATATAAGAAATAAGATTCTGACTATAAAGAAAGAAAGGAGACTTACTACATTGAAAACAGACTCAAAAGCACAAAGTAATTAAACAAAATAATTTCCTTTTCTTCTCAAATTTCCAGATTTTTGGCAGCTTGATTTTTATAGTATTTTTAGCTCTGAAAATTGGGATTGGATAATTTTCTTAGCATTTGTCCTAAGTCAGGTAAATCTGTTTTATCTCACTTTAATCCTGACCTCAACATCTCCACAGCCTTAAGACAAGGAATTTTAGAGGGGATGAGTATGTGCTTGCTTTTCCAAGTCTCACAGCTTTGTGTTTTGCACATACATAATGATGACAGAAGGCTTTTCTGTACACTTGAGCTTACGAGAAGAGGTTAATAGAAAGTGAAAATAAGGGGTGTAGCTTGTTGCGCATGAGCTATGATGTCTTTGTTAGCAGCTTTGGTCAGGAGACACTTGCACAGCAAAACAGATTATGAGCTATACCACTTATCCTGAGTGCCAGGTATTCCCTGACCCTTCCCTTTGCATAGGTCACAGCTCTCTTTTTAGCTTTATAGTTTGGGAATAACTGTAGCTACACACACGGCTGGACTGCTACCAAACAGCAAAGACTCTCTCATCTTCTGCCCAAGAACAAAATGATGTCCTAGAAAGTTGCTGTGCATAAAGGTCACTTCTTCCATGACTTCCATGCCCTGAGAATTAACTCAAGCCAGCAAGGTCAATCTGATTATCTTTGGATCCAGGCATAATAATTACGAGCAAACTGTGACCAGCTATGCTAGTATGAATCACCAGCTCACATTCTGGCGTGTGTTTCCTCATGACTTTATGTGCTGAGAAGATTTTGTGACTGCTGATAAAGTTCGCATTACTGATTTTGATGCTGTCCACTTCAACAGCAGCAAAAACCTAGGCACTCAGGCTTCTATGCAATCCTGGTAACTGGCTCCTGAGACATTGTAGCTGATGATTTGATTCTGCAAAGCTGCAAGGAAGAAAAAAGTCCTGCAAGAACTTTTTCCAAAGAGTTGCACTTTCCAATAGCTGCATGAAGTAAAATAACAAGTTTGCAAGATCAAAGTGTTACCTGTGATGGAGCTAAGGAGGGATGTGAAATTCGCATTTTGAACTCAAATTGGAGAATTTAGCAAAGAAATGACTAGTACTCGCATGAGACTTGCAAGGGTGATATTCCTGTTAATTACCACTGATTTCTCTCTGTTAGGTGTCAGAAAGAGCCTCTCGTTTCTTTGCCGTTAGAGTGACTGACTCTGAGGAGGCTATTGAGGGGTCTGTATTTGGGCCTCTGCTCTCTGGCTGGCAGGTCTGAACTGGGCTAGATTTTGAACTGGAATGACTGGCTGAACATCAACAGAAGTGCCGTGTACTTTTTCTTTCAAAGGGCTCAAAGACTGCCTGTCCTTGACAAGTTTTTTGGAGTCCATTGCTTATCTTTGCTGATATTTTTGAATCTCAGGAAGACTTGGGAATTCAAATGACCTAAAGCCGTAATCACTCTTCGAGTTCTACATTGGTTGACTGTTTTGTATGGCAGGTTTAGCAAAGTGTCACTCAGCCTCTAATGCAGCCCCTGTCCTATCTGTTTTGTTTCTCAGAGCTGTGTCTGGATATTCCTTTCATCTTCAAAATCATACGTTTATAAGCAGATTGAATGAGGCAGGGACTAGCTCCTGCAGAGAAGTGCAATACAGAATCACAAAACCATTTAAGTTGAAGGGACCTTTTGGAGTAATTTATTCCATATCTCTGCTAAAAGCAGGACCAACTTACGTTTGATAAGGTTGCTCCAGGCATTTTCTTTTTGAGTGTTGTGCATCTGTCTAAAGATGGACAGTCCACAGCTTTCCAAATTCTACAGTCTGTTCCAATCTTTGACCATCCTCATTACAGGAAAAAAAAAAAATTAAAAAAACGCTAAGAAAGCAGCCCTGATCTCTTACTGTTTCTCATTACAACTTGTCTTGTGCCTCTTACCCTTTCACAATGAGCCTCTGAGAAAAGTCTGGGCCTGTCTTCTCTATATCCTCACACAAGGTAGTGAAACAGTTAAGTTCCCTTCCTGCTTACCCTTAAGACTGAACAAACGTTGTTCTTCCAGCTTCGACTTGTACTCAAGGTACTCCAGCCACTGACCAGATTGTGCCCCTCCACTGGATTCCCTCTGGTGTGCTACAATGTCTTTCATTTACCACAGTGTCCACAACTGGACACAGTAGTCCAGATGTGGTCTTACTTGTGATGACTAGAGGGGAAGTATCATCTCCTTGGAACCTGTCTTGGTTTGAAACACAGGTGTCTGCTAAGGAAGGTGGAAACCCGCCTTAGAATAGAGGATATAACCCCCACTTCCCTCTAAATTGTTATAACTTTGGAATCAAGGGCTCTCAGGCAAAGATATGAGAAAAGGAATAACAGTTCTTTACTAGTATCTATAACGAGGAAAACAAGCAACAACGAGAGTGATAATAACAAACAGACAAACCAGAAACCCGGTGGCAGCTCCTCTGGGCTACCAGATACCACCCCCCCCACCTTTGGTGCAGTTACCGTCACGGCTGGTGGGGCGAAAATAAGGCAGTCCCGAGCTGGGGCCCTGCAGCAGCAGCAGCAGAAAGAAGCAAATCCTCTCCTGACACCCAGTTAGTCAGTGTGGTGGTAGCAGTCCAAGTAAAATGCTTCTGTTGAAGCGGTGTTCCTGTAGAAAAAAATCTGGTCTCTGCCTGAAAGTCCAGTGACAGCTCTCATCCTCTGGGAGTCCAGTTGGCCAATGCCCCCAGGGTTTCCAGAACCCATGTTATATTCAGGTGGGAATGCTTGTTTCCTCCCCCCTGGGCGGAGCATCTTACAATGGGAGGAGATAATTCCATGAGTCATGTGGTGGATTCTTGATAGCCCATTAACAGAGATAGCCCTAGGAGGGAGTTATCAGGGGTGAGTCACAGATAACAAACAGTGCCCCACCTGCTTTAACAGCTTGTGGAGGTGGTCATAGAATACATCGATATTGCAGCCTAGGGCATAACCCCTGCCCACCTTATTTCTAACCTAGCCCAGTGCTTGTTCATCTTCATCATTTTGAGGGTGCATTGGAGGCCAGTGTTCAGTTTGTAATCCATTTTGACTCAGTATTTTTCTTGAAAGCTGATTTATATGTCTAGGATGCCAATGGCAGCTCCCTTTGCTATCAGCTGCAAACTCGCTGGGAGTATATCCCATCCTATTGCCAAGGTCATTAATAACATTTTAAATCAGACTTGGTCCCTGTATCAATCTCAGAGAGATACCACAACCTGCTAGTGGGACTGTGGAAGCTCTTCTTGACCCTCTTATCTTCCAGATTCAGGCTAAGCTTTGGCTTTCCTATTTGCAACCTTACATGCTCAGGTATATCAAAATGAGAATTCTGTGCATAGAGAAAAGCATGACTGAAACTCTGTAACCCCAATTCTGAAAAGCAAGCATGCTTTTAAGAATTAAACTGGAACCTGCTTAGGTTGAGAGCTGTGATATAAAAATCTGGTTCTGTTGAGAGGTGGCTACTGAGATATCTGGCCAAATAATATGATTGTCATGCATTTTGGTTTCAAGTAATAATGTATTTTCCAAGAGCAGATTAATAATCGTAATGATTTAAAATAACTTTTTTTTTAAGTTGTCCCAGAATTCTGTGTACAGTAGACAATTTATCTGTTGTTTTTCTAAACCTGTCCTCAGTACCTGTGCTCAGATCTGTGCAGGACTTTGCTTTTTTTTTTTTTTTAATTTTCACCCTGCAGACCAGTTGAAACTGAGAAGCGGTCCCCTGTTTTTAGATGCACTTGGGCATTCTAAATGTCAGTCCAGGTCAACACAAAAAGCACAAGCATCATTCACTGCCTGCTTTAAAACTATGCCAAAAAGAGTAAATTGGAGGAGGGTTGTCCTGAGTAGTGACCCTGTGTTAGACACTGTGCCCCCTCTCTGGCTCCAAGGTCTGGCAGGTTTGCTGGCATGCTGCTGTACTAATGCCTCTGGAATGCTTTCTTCACACCAGCACAGTGTGCTCCATTTTAATTCTTGCCAGTGAAGAAAAGCAGTGACTTGTCCAATGGACTGCTTTTTCAAGCTGTACTCATCAGCATTGATGCCATGATCAGTCCTCCACCTGTGTTATAGAGTCCTTAGCTACAAATGGGTCTGAACTCATGGACATAAGAAAAGTTGTGGTCTCAAAGAAACAAACAAAAAAATCCCTCTGTCTTGTGAGCAAGAAGGCAATGTGCACTGAGGAACACGACCTGCATTGCCTGTGGCACTTCAAGCACAGAGTTCTTTCATCAGTGGGGGTCCCTGTTAAGGAAATATGATCCAATTACAAACACTGTATTATAAATGTTATCAGTAAACTAAATATGTCAGTTGTTCAATAATAGTGATGAGAATTGATATTAAATTTGCAGTTTTTATTTCACTTAATAAGGTTTTGTCATAGAAACAGTAATGCCTTTCTGTGAATATATTTGTATTTTTCAACCACCACTTCATCCCCTAAGTGTTTAGTGCTTTATATCTGCCAAATTAGTCTCAGCCCACTTGTGTTCGAGTCAGTTAGGATAAAGAGTCTTTCTGTAAAGCAGTTGGAAACTTCTGCAGTGAAAAATTTAAGTAAAATGTATTTCTATTAGAGAATTGGCACATTAATCTCAAAAAGCACATACAAACCCAATTATTTTCTTACAAGATTTAGAAGAATAAGGATTAAATGTATGAATGTAAGAATCAATGTGTGCTGGAAAAATTTGAAATTGAGTTCACCAGCCAATTAAAAAGACCTTAATCAGGTCTGACATTTCATTTCCTTATTATCTTGTTACATTCTTCTAAAAAAAATGAATTGATAGATAAAATACTGTTTTCTCATTCTCAAAAAAAGCAAAACAGTCCTGCTTCATTGTCTTTTTTTTTTTAGCTACATTAGTGCCAAAGTCTGTTGTCAAAAAAATCAAAATATATTTTCCTACATTCTGAATTAACTGATACACTGTATTTAGCATATTTTGTGTAAACAGTATTACCCTGAAGATAAAAAATTCCTTGTTCATTGATCTTATTCGTAACTCCCTTATGTCCTTTAAAATAACTTTCTGTCATTGTTGTGTACTTGATGTCTCTTTCAAATTTTTTTTCTCTGTTTTAAAATGTATAGATTGAGCTGAAAAGTGGAATATTAAACATATTTTTAAGAACTGGTATGGTCTTTATACAAGTGGACCTCTGGTTGGGACTGTCTTATTGTGATGGAAAGTGGAATGAAGTCACCGTGAACAAGGAGGGCTCTGTGATTTTAGCAACTATGAATGAACTGAGAGAGCAGGCACTCGAACCCCGTGTTCAGCAGCTGAAAGTAAACTCACCTGTCTATGTAGGAGGAATCCCACCTGAGATTCAGAACTTTTATAGAGAACTGGGGTTAGAACAAGGTAAGATGGCACCAAGAAGAACATATGTTTTTCAAAAACTGGCGTCATGCTCAAGGTGGACGTTTTGCTGCTGATAGTCTAAATTCATGACTATATAATATGAATTTTTCCTCCCACCCATTGTGATACTGTCAGTTATCCCTATCCATCTAGCTTTACTTAGACCTGATCCTTTTGTAATTCTATAAAAGTTCTTTCAGTGATACCTGAGGCAATCTGACTGATAAGAGAGGACCTGGCAAAATGAGATGCCCAACCAGATGATCTCAGATCTTCATCAGAGAATGCCAGTTCAGATAAACCTGTTTTATTTGATCAACTTGTGTGCCTTGCAGATCTGGAATACAAAACCGGTGGAAGACAGTAAAAATAGCTTAAATCACTGTAATGAATGTGGATACTGCCACATGGAAGGACAGCTGAGAGTTTATCAGTCTTTTTCAGGCAATACTGATTCTGGTCTAAAGAACTAAGCGAGAATAAACCCCTGAACTTGGATTTTGGCTACCATTGCCATGATATTTTTCTCTTTATCAGAAGGAGGAAAGACAATCCATATTTTTAGCCATCGCTGTGACCCTTCTGTTCTGGAACGGGTCAAATTTGTAGGTAAAAGAGAAAAGTATTAATTTCAGCCTGATACTAATGGCCTCCGCAAAAGGATCTACTGTAGGAAACCTAGTCAAAAATTTCTACTAAACTGCTCTGTTTGGGTGTGTTTTTCATGACTTGAGAAACTGTTCATTAGTCATGGTGTAGTTTTCAGCTACTGTGTTATCAGTCAGCAAATGATTAGTGGGGAATTCAGTAAGTGGCTTTGAATACTTGAGCTCACACTGAATGTGCACATTCAAGTAAGCTCTGCAGAGCTGTGTTGGAGCCTTGTGATTTCACAGCTATAGAATAGTTCAAGAATATTATTTTAAGTATTCTTCCAGCTGTAGATATCACATACAATATAATTGTCCTTCAGGTTCTGTGTGCATAATATTTATGGCCCAAAAGAGCTGGCCAGTCATACCCTGTCAGTGTTGCCTCGTGGCAGCTTCGTGAGTGGATGCATTTGCAACTCCTGCAGCAAAGAGATCTGTGAACAAAGAATCTAGGGCAAAATTACATCTAAAGTGAATGTCTGAAGCGCATATCAAGGCACATCAATAAACATTACTTTCCCACCAAACCTCCTCACCACGCCACAAAATAAGATGGTGGCTGTGAATTATGTTTAGAGTGTCTGAAGATAAAAACATTCTTTCGTGTTTCTAAATTTATGTTTGGGTGAGCAAGATTAGGTATTTTATATATGATTAGGATGCCTGGACAGACTGGGACTGATTCTTTCCTCTGCCACAGACTAAGAAACTGAGCTGGTTGCTGTAGGGTAGCGAGCTGAGCTTAAATTAGGATGTATTCATTTCAAGGAGCAGTTTGGCTAAATTCTCTGTGTTGTGGAGAGAGAAGGTATTTTAGAGAATGATTAAAAATGGGTGTCCACCTTCAGTACCCCTTTTTGCATGAACTATGTATGGACATTAGATTCTCAGTTTGGGTGGCTAAGGACAAATACTACTCTGATCTGTCATCTTGCAATAATAAAGGCAATAAAAGTATGTAAGATATAAATAAGATATCAATACTTTAGCTTTCACAAAGCTAAAGAGCAGCACGGATCTGTGAGAGGCAGATTTTTACTTCACAAAATTAATTCTTAAATGAATTGAAGTCTTCAGTTTGGTTACTGTTTACTTTGGTTTTGTGTTAAGCACCAATCACTACTCAGATTTGAGACCCGTTTTGTATCAATTTTTAAATTTTTAGTAAATCTAAAAAGAATTAATGACTGCATCCTGAATTTTGTAGTTGTGTTGTCACTGGAAGTAACTGATTTAACATATTTGTAATTTTGATAGGAATGTCACACACACACATACACAGAAATATATGGATATATAGAAATAGATATAAAATGAAGCTTCTTATATTTTTTTATCATAAACAAGTAGTTTGGGGTTATGTTTCTAGAGTGTGTTTATAAACAGCATATGAGTTATGTCATATGCTGTTTATAAACACACTCTATTAGAGACCCTATTAGATAACCTCTAGAAACCCTATTAGACAAAACTGATATGCCTCCATCTGATTAACATCTCCTGAAGTTAATGGTATTTTTAATCTAGGTATTTTCAGTTCGAGGAAGTATGTATATTAACA
The DNA here is from genome assembly GCA_013397935.1 of Dasyornis broadbenti. Lineage (NCBI taxonomy): Eukaryota > Metazoa > Chordata > Aves > Passeriformes > Dasyornithidae > Dasyornis > Dasyornis broadbenti. Next base: position 676,315 of record VZRN01003889.1, on the reverse strand, counting down.
AAATAGCAAGCAACAGAAAGCTGATTTTAAAAGTCAGAGAATCACTTTTATGGTAATAATTTCAAAGTGAGAAGTGACAAAAGAGAAAATGGAAAAGTATTTCCTTGTGGGATGGAATTGCTAACAGTGAAAGTGTAGATCAGTAAAGCAGGAATTTACCAGCTTAGTGTCTCGAATGTGCAGACAATGTCATGTCAGAAGTCAACATATTCGCATTACAGTCTTTAATGTTGAAAATATAGAATTGAAAGGAACGGAAGTGTTTCTTAATGACTGAAGCTCTTTATGTGGTACTAATCCCTTACTGTTTGCTAGGTTTCGGTGGTTGCATGAAGGATGTTAAATTTACACGAGGTGCTGTCGTTAACTTGGCATCTGTGTCCAGCAGTGCTGTCAGAGTCAATCTGGACGGATGCCTATCAACTGACAGTGCTGTTAACTGCAGGGGAAATGACTCCATCCTTGTGTACCGAGGAAAAGAGCAGAGTGTTTATGAGAGTGCTCTACAACCATTTACAGGTAGCGCATTGGTTCCTTAAATAAAATACATCATTTTCATTTCATTCTTTACTATTGTATTACTATGTTCAGTATTGGTTTTTTTAATCTTTTACCTCCTCTATCCTTCTTGATGTCCTTTGAAGAATATCTCTATAGGGTGGTTGCCTTAAATGAAGGAGGATCAGTACCTAGTGCATGGACCCACGCTCGAACAAGAGAATCAGGTAAATGTAATTTTAAGGTTTACTAATTCTTATTTTTTATAAGCTATTTAATGCCAGATTGAAGGTGTTCAAGAGCTGTCCTGTGCCCTGTGCTCTGGGATGACCCTGCTTGAGCAGGGAGGTTGGGCCAGATGACCCACTGTGGTCCCTTCCAACCTGACCCACTCTGTGATTCTGTGGAGATGATCCAGTCACAACAATTTTGATTAGTGCACCTTACATGTAGTTTCTGAGGGGGCAAAACTGCTTAATGCTTCAAACAGGTACCAAATTACAGTCATCAGCTGTAAAGTATTCAGGCAAGTATTTTCTTCTCGTAATTCAAGCTATTTTCCAAATATGTATTAGATTATGTAATTAAGGATGTTAAAGGCTTGAACTGCATTAACTGAGTTAGAGCAGCCATCTGGTTGTGTTCATAAGTGCACATCTAACCTCACGTTACATGAGTAGGCTGGAGTAAGTAAATGTATATTTTCCTACATATTACTTAGTACTACATAAAATCACGTATACAGAAAGGTGATACTGGGATAGCAGGCACAAGCTGTGGAAAAGAGGCCATGTGTTTGCTAGGAACAAGGTGGTCTTGTGCAAGTTGTTTTTTTAAATGACCCACACATGGATGTGCTACTCAGTGCTGCTGAATGAGGCTTCTTTTAACAAGGAGTCCATAGATTGTGTGCGAAAATGTGGCAATATTTACTAGAACAGCAGCATGTGGCTTGTAGAGAAGGTTTCAGAGTAGGAACATAATTTTTCATATGTTTTATGAAGAAAATTTTAAAAACTCTTCCTCTTCTGGTCAGTCCTTTTACAAACTTTATCAAGCCAGTAAGTTTTTGAAGATCTACAGTTCTGTGTATTTTATTTAACCAATTCTCCCTGTTCTTGAAATTGAAGCCAAATTGCATTCCATCAGCACCGAGCATTCTTTTGATGTAAGTTGTCCAATGTATCACCTAAAAAAACTACATGATACATGCATAAATATTGGACTGGAAATGTGTTCTTATGCAACCTGTATTTTGTGTGCCACCCAGAAGGACAAAATATATGCATATTTTCATATCAGCTGTCTGACAACTGTAAGGTTTGCCACAAATTTATGTTTGCAAGCTGACCACAGCAGTGAGCAGTCCATGTTCCCTGGGGTTGGACAATAATTGCGCTATTTAATTATTTTTGAGTTGGTTTTGTTATATCCCTTATGAGAAGACCATCTGCTGTACAGTACCTTACCTTGCCTTGTGATACACTTCATAACTGATGAAATCAATATATTGCTGTAGTAATAGAAGCTTTCTCAGAGTATCACATTCTTTACAGAAGAATCACAACTTCCAGGTATTTTTCTATTTTCCATGCTGGTCCCCTCCTTATAAAAAACAAGGCCGCATTCATATTTAATGAAACTAAAGAGTAAAATTACCAAAAGATAGATAATTTGATGGTAAGAGGAGCGAATGATCATCAACAGGGCTGGGGAGTCCACATGCATCTACAGCAAACTCATCATCCATCATCCTGCCATAGTGTTCCTTGGGTGTTTCCTCTGCATCTCTTGTGCAGTCATCTGTGATGAAGCTGTTACTGACCAGATCTTTACTTGGTATAGTAATATCCAAGAAATAGTTAAAAGTTATAGGAAATGGGATGATTTCTTTTTATTAGCAATTCTATGCATATACAATCTTGTTTTTCCAGTCCTTTAAAGCATTTAAATTTTTCTTTTCCTTTTTCTTTTCTTTTTTCTTTTTCTTTTTATTTTTGTAATACGGAATGATCAGAAGCAAAGGATTTTGCAAAAAGGCCCTAAAAATCTCTGTTTGTCCCAAGAAAGGTGCATGGCATTGTGGAAATAGGAAAATAAATGGGGGAATTTTCATTTTTTTAAGGACTTCTGCAAAAGAGACAGCAATTTTTTAGAAATGTTTCATAGTTGCGGCGTTCTGTGGCTTAGATACCCAACTGATAAATATCAAACTCTTCTTTGTTACAGTACTGCCTTGTTTCATTCAGTTGTATTTTTATAATGCCTGAGCTTGTTAGCCACATGCAATCCACCTCCTCTCTTTGTGAGTGATGCTTAAATATGTTTGATACATGAAATGTTTTTGGAAAATTGCAACAAGACAAGAAGGAATGTTATGTAGATGGAGTTTTGATGGTTTTGAAATATAGCTTAAACTGAATAGCTCAAGATGTGCAGTCATATTAAATCAATGCTGAAAAGTTACAACTCTAATAAATTGTATTTATGCTAATGGTTGAGTCTGATTTACTGCAGCCATTAAAAGTGAAGAATAGGGGCAATAGTCTCCTTAGAACTGCCATTTTCTCTATTTTCTATTTTATCCTTCTACAGTTCCACAAAATGTGCCAACTCCCTCAAGAGTTCACAGTATAAATGGTTACAGCATTGAGGTCACCTGGGACAAACCAGCTGGGGTCATAGGTGTAATTGAGAAGTACATTTTGAAAGCATATGAAGTGGATGGTCCCACTGTACCCATCACCAGCGCTGAGCTTGCTGATGCTGATATGCTCACAGGTAAATGTTGTTAAGTACCATTTTTTAAGCATATCTAATAATACGGGATGCTTATCCCTCCTTTTGTTGATCTATAAAATACTGCTTGTCTGGTTTTGTGTATACACAGCATAGATAATGTTTGGAAGGGTAATTATTTGTGTCAGCATCCTCATAGTGATGTTCTGATTTCAAAGAACAATAGAAATTAAGATACAGCACAAATACTAAAAAGCAGTTCCCCGACTATTTATGATCTGAGTAGAAACACTTTTTTGTTTGCTTGATTTTGGTTAGTATATGTGGGTTTTTTTACTCCTTTCCTATTATTCCATCCACTTCACCTAAATTAACTCTGAATGGGGGTCTCATATGATACTATTTGACCTGATGTATGAAAGCACTTGATTTACTTGCCTAATTTTGATCATATAAAACAAACTGATTTCAGTGGGAGTCAGCATGCATTTGTGTTAATCGGATGCTGTGGTTGATGCCACTGAGACGTGAAGGTAGGTTATTATGGAATGAAGGAATTTGGAGATTTGGGTTTATGGAGTTTCGTAGGAGTCTAGGTCTTTTTACCCATAGGAGGCAGATTTTTTTAGGGAGAAATGCTGTACTCTTTCTGCTACATAGAGAACATTTTGGGACATTCCTTCCCATCAGGGTAGCGTGGATCTGGCTTTCTGCTCTTTATGAACAAACTGCCTTTTCTGGCTGCAAGAAAGTTCCCTGGGAAGGAAGCCCATTACAGAGAAGAATCTCGATTATGTTATGTGATGACTAAATGGGGCAATAGTGCAGACCGATAGATTCATTTTTATGATCTCTAACATCAGTTCTATAATTAATTTAAAAAGTGGTAATGATGCAATTTTCTAAGCTAGAGCTTTGATTTGGCTCAGGTTTGGGAAGTACAAGAGTCTTGTTAACCCTCAGGCAGTGTGTTATTTCTGCTTTCCTGAAGCCCAGGTAATAGCTTTTACATAAGTATTTATTGTTTGTGTTGTTTCTCTGCCATAACCTATGTATACATTTTCAAGAAAAAAATTGCACACATTTTATTGTCTCTGATTTAAAATATCTTGATTATTTGTGGGTAATGAACTTCCATTCTGAAACTGCATGGACTTTCTATCCTTACTGTGATTTCTTTAATGGCCTTGTTGATTTCAACATTTTTTATCTATGTTATAAGGCAATACAGATTATATTGGTAGAAATTAAAGACCGTAGTAGAAACATATGGATTAGGTTTCTTACTCACAGCTGGAGGTCAGAACCAAAATGTTGTTTAACTTGGCTGGCGTTCTGCCATGATTACCTGTCAGGGTTGTGGAAAAAGTCTGCACCAGGCTGGACAGGTAAGAGGTTATCTGGCTGCAGCTTTCAGGAGGCAGAAAAAGACAACATGCCTTTACATTAAATGGAGACAGTAAATAGATCTTGGTTCTTTAGTTTATTACAGCAGATAGAATCACAGAATCATTGGGGTTGAAAGAGACCTTTAATATCACCGTCACACTATGAACCCAACACCACCACTGTAACCCCTAAACAACGTCACCCAGCACCAGATCCAGACACCTGTTGAACACCTCCAGGGATGGTGGCTCCGCCACCTCCCTGGGCAGTCTATTCCAATGCCTGACCACTCAAACAGTGAAACTTTTTTCTAATATTTAATCTGAATCTTTCCTGTCTCAGTTTAAGGCCATTTCTTGTCCTCTCACTGTAGGCATGGAAGAAGAGACTGGCCCCCACCTCACTACAGCCTTCTGTCAGGGAGTTGTAGAGAGCTGTCAAATAATGCAAAATAAAATCATGGAATCGTAGAATACCATGTTGGAAAGGAGCTCAAGGATCATCTGATCCAATCTTTCTTGGCAAAAGCATGGTCTAGGTAAGATGGCCCAGCACCCTTTCCAGCTGAATCTTAAAAGTGTCCAGAGTTGGGGAACCAACCACTTCTTGGGAACATTATGCCAATGGCCAATCGTTCTTATTGTGAATTTTTTTTGTCTTGTGTCCAATTGGATTCGCCCCAGGAGTAACTTGTACTCATTACCCCTTGTCTTTTCCAGGTGACTCCTTGTAAGAAGGGAGTCTCTACCTTCGTTATGGACACTCGTTAAATACTGGAACATGGTGATAAGGTCTCCCCTGATCTTTCCTTTTTCAAGACTGAACAAACTCAATTTTCTCAGTCTTTCCTCATGTGACAGGCTACCCAATCCTTTGACCATCTTTGTGGCCCTACCTCTCCAGTCCGTCCACATCTTTTTTGCGCAGTGGAAACCAAAATTGAACACGGTGTTCCAGGTGTGGCCTGTCAAGCTCTGAGTAGAGTGCAATAGTGACTTCTTTGTCTCTGCTGGAGATGTCCTTGTTGATGCAACCCAGCATCCTGTTGGCTTTGTTTGCCACAGCAGCACACTGTCCTCTCATATGACCCAAAGAACTTAAGAATGGCTGTATTAAAATACTGATCTCTCTGGCTGTGTCAGATTATGACCCTGAGATGAGCTCAGTTGGCTGGAGCATGGTGGTAATAACACCAATATTATGGGATCAAGCCTTGTACAGGCCATTTACTTGAGAGCTAGACCTGATGATCCTTGTGGGTACCTTCCAACTCAGAGTATTCTGTGATTCTATAGATGCTCAGGAAGAAAATGTAAGAAATGTGCTAAGCATAGAATGAATCTTCCTGTTAGTACAAATTCAGGTGGTTGGTTATGGGATTCTTCAGCTAAAAGCTGCATCTGGACCATTGTGCTTAATAGTTCATGGTAGTGTTGTCTTAATTTTTTAATACATTTATTCTTTTTGTTTCTGTAACTGCTGTGGGAGTAATTGTTCCAATTCAGTTTTGTGTGTGTAAGGAGTGCTTCCTCTGTTATTTATAACTGCTGCCCAATAGTTTAGTTGTGTATTTTCCAATGTTGGCACTGTATGAAATAGAGAATTCATGTCCTCTTGGTGAGGTCAGAGCTGAGATGAGTATAAATTAAATCACTAATCTTGAAGTCATTTTTCCTTAGTCTGTTGATTTCACTGAAGCCTACATAGGTGGGCAAGTTAGCGAACATTGACAACTAGTTACCCGCAAACATGAGACTCCCAGGAAAAGGTGTATCTTTCCCTGATAAATCATCTTTCCTGGTTAAATAAAAGTTGACATAAACACAGAATCCCACAGAAGATGCTGTCTTTGCTTACTTTTCTTTTAAATTTGTTAAGAACAAAAATTTTTGCTTTTCTTCACCCTAATTTCAGGGGTATTTCTTTAGAAATTCTTTTGTTGCATTCCATGAGAAAATGCTACAGTAAGCCAAACAGCCAGGCTTGCTAATGCAACAGCAGAAAGGCACCATAGCTCTCAGTAGGATCACTGGTGAAGAAATGATGGTATTTTTCCACACCCTCCTTCAAATTTTCATTCCCTGTCAAGCCTGGGTACTGCTTAATTTGCTTCTTGCAAATGTATCTGAGGGCACTGACAACCCTCTTTGTCTTATTTTTTTTTCCTTGCAGCTTTTTAGGCCCATCTGTTGTGTTTTGCTTATACTTATACTGTAAGTTCTTTTGAACAATTACAGTAGGGTCCTGAGTTATAACTGAAGCACAGTAACAAAAAGTTAAGAGTATTACCCATTTCTCAGAAGTCTGTACTGTGTGTGTCAAAATCAGAAGAACCTCTTGTACCCTTGTCAAGAAGAAGAAAAGCTGAGCTAAATATTAAAAGTAAAATAGGTCTTTAAATGACCGTAATCCCACAGTCTCAAATGCCTATTTCTGACTCCTCAGAAACCAAAATCCTTCAAAATCTGACCCTTGTAATCTTCCGAAATGTCAAACTGTTTTTTCACTTTCATCCAAGAAAGGAATATTCATCAGATTTAAATCCTTAAAATGAGGTTCTGACTGTTGAACCAGGAGTTTATTGGATAAGGTGATATATTTCAACATAGTGTTCAGTATCTGTATTCTAGGATGAGAGTATAAAGTTGGAGTTTAAGTTTCTGGGATTCCAAATGTGCCATGCTTGCCCATCTTGCCTTCAGAGAAGCATGTAATAACATTGTTACACTTTGGATGCAGCTGGTCACACTTGCAGAGTAATAAAGGAAATACAGAGTCATCACATGAAAGAATTTTTTTCCTAAAGACTGGTTTGCTTTCCTCTGCATTGCAGTGCATTTCACATGCTGACATCAAAATTTGGAATATAAATTAGAGTCAGTATTTAAACAAATGAAAGAAGCTTTAGAACACAGTTTTGGTGTGGTTTGTGATCAGCTTTTGCTTCTACTTCCCTTTGGAATCCAGAATATCAGGAGCATTTGGGTTATAAGGATTATCTAATCCATTACCCCAGCTCAAACAAGGTCAAGTGGGAGCAGGTTTCTCAGAACCACGTCCGGTCGAGTTTTAAATATGTCTACATATGGATATTTCTCTATGAGAAGCCTGTTCCAGCTTTATCTACCCTTACAGTAAAGATATATTCCCTGTGTTCAGCAGGAATTTAATTTTCTCCCCAGAACAGTGGTCACAACACCAAGCTGGCAGAGTTCAAGGAGCATTTGGGTTCTCAGACACATGGTGTGATTCTTGGGGTTGACCTGTGCAGAGCAGGGAGTTGGGCTCAACAATCACAGAATCATTTAGGTTGGAAAAGACCTCTGAGATCATCGTGATCCATGATCCTTGTGGGTCCCTTCCAAGTCAGGATATTCTCTGATACTGTGATTCATGTATTTCAATCTGTGTCCATTCACTCTTCTCCTATCACTGGGCACTACTTAGAATAATCTGGCTGCTGCTTTGCTCCCTCCCATCAGGTATTTATACATTTTGATAGATCACCCTTGTCTTTCCTTGAGATGATCAGTCCCAGCTCTCCCAGTCTCTCTCAGAAGAGACATGCTCCAGTTCTTTTATCATCTTAGTGGCCCTTTTGTATCATCCACAGACTTGCTGAGGGTGCACACTTCCCCCATCATCAAGGTCATTAATGAAGATATCGAACAGTATCAACCCCCTGGGATACATCCCAGCTGTCTTGCCTCTATCTGGGTTTTGTGCCATTGATCACAATGCTCTGACACTTTTCTCACCAAGCACACACAAACCCCACCATTTTATAATTCAGTTTTCTCTCACTGTGGAATTCAGCAGACTGAGCAGCCTCTAAATGACAGGCTCTAATGATACCTACAAATAATAATCAAGTAAAATATGCTGCAAAAGAATTCACACACAATTGATATTTATTCCTCTTACAGATTTTGCTTTCATGTTTGTATGATTTTGCAGTCTGTCCCACCTCTGTCACTGCTGCAATAGCTAAGGGCTGATGTTGTGGCTGCACACGTGGTAATGAGAAAATTGTGGTCGACAGCTGCCATTCCCTCCTTCCTGTGACACGTGTTTGTAATTACTTTTCACCTTTTAGTCTTTTGTGCTTGGCAGATGAATATCTCAGGAAAAGTTAATTTATGATTTAATGATTTAATATGGTTAATCAAAGTGTCTGAGCTGTGCTGTGGTTTTGAAAGCTCTCTAGCTGGAGAGTCTCTCAGAAGAGGACATAGGGCCACCTGCCAGTGACAGATCAGCCAGGGATGGATAGTGGGGCCATAGAGTTGGGGAAAGCTTGCTGCTAGGCTGGCAAATGCCCATGTTCTGGGAAATGCTGTTGGCTGAGAGATTGTCCCTCTCAGGGAGAGCTCTGCCAGGCCCCGGTCCAAGCAGTCTGGGGCTTTGGGACCAGCCTCTGCACCCTACTGCTGCCTCCAGCGGGGTTCGGGGGTCATTCTCTGAGATGGCTTTTAGAAAATGCTGTTTCTCTCAGGCTTATTTCATCTATGTGGAACCTGTAAGCAGTTTACCACCATTGGGAAGTTTGCTGTGTGAAACTGTTGGTTGGGCAATACTTTCATGCACTTGAAATTACTTGAAAGCTCTTGGTTTGCACAAATATTTTACACTCAAAACATCCCTATACTGCAGTTAATGAGATTTTTTAAAAAATTTATATGAAAGGATTGCAAACCAACTAACATAAATGTATGTAGGGCCAGAGCACTAGGAGGACTCCCAAATCTCTGCTCCAAGCTGAGACAAATATCTGAACTTCTAAAACTTCTTATGTAGATAAGAAGAGCCATAACACATTAAACAGGTTTGGTATATTTAGCTTATATTTATTTAAAACTAATGTTTAAAGTAATAGAGGCTGGAACTTTGTATTGGAAGTAAGGTTTTCGAGAGCTATTTCATCAGGTGCTTAAACCATGTTAAATGCAAGAACAGCTGTTACTTTCAGGTAGTTTATTTCTTATTATCATCATTTTGTCAAAGTAACCTGTGGTCAGAAGTACAGATAGATGACTGAAAATGTGTAAATATTTCCCAGAAGCATGACAGTATTACTTGACAGTGCCATGCCACAGCGAGTGAGATCTGGAAGGCTGTACACATTCTTCCCACACAAAGGGGTGTCGTGCACTGAGATCCATGTAATGATAAGGGCTGTGATACTCATTGTTGGCCTGTTTTGTCCCTGTGGATGTCGTAAGGAGATTTGGTCTCTCTCTCACACATCTACCTGCAGGCATCTTGGTGAGCAGAGCTGAAGGAACATACCGGGAGCTGTGCTGCAGCCCCTGCTCAGATCCCTGTTTGGCGGGGGCAGCTACTGCAATGTGGGGTAGCTGATAGACCTGTCTATACCCATTAGGTTTCTATGAGTTGTCAGGTGGTGCTTGAGCTCCTAGTGACTCTAAGTCAGAGTGGCAGAATGTAGGTTCCTATCTCCTTTCATTTAACTGGCTTTAGCAGACTAGTGGCATATTGTTCAATATATGAATTTTAAAAGATAAATTATATTAATATTCTATAGTATTAAGATTCAAACTTGATTGAGTTTAGACCTAAATGAATCTTGTTTACAATCCAATGCTGTTGTATAAATTTATTCATACAAAATGTAAATTGTCTGATTAAATAAACCTGAACATTTTATCAAAATTACATCAACTCTTAGATACATACCAATACTTTTATTAATAAAAATAAGTTAATATCTTAATGTTTTTCAGGCTAGAAAGGATTATTATGTTTTTATAGACATACTAAAAAAAATTCTGTAAAAAACTAAATAGTATTTCTTTGTCTCTCTGCAAACCTTTAAAGGTAATCATACTGCAGAAAATAAGCAATGAAGAAGTTGTTTAGGATGATCGTGGGTAATATAGTAATGCATATTACAATACCAATACTCTCTGTGGTTCATTAACTCGTGGTGCAAAATTGCAATGTTGGGTTAAAGTTTTTTGCAAAGTGAAGCAGCTAGACAGTTGCCCTGTGCTATGGGGAATGTAATAGGTTTCCTTGAACCACTGCAACCTGAATTACATCTTCAAAGCCAGTGGAGCTTGTATACAGTTTGTTATGAAATATTTCTATTGGGTCTTTCAAGACACCTAAATGCAGTAACTAAAGTAAAACTTTTATTTGTTCTTACAAGCCAAAGAGTTGGGATAGGTGCCCTTGTGTTCAGTAGTTCTTCATTTTATGACTCATACTATATGTAGTTAGAAGATGCTTTAAAAATGCAGATGTATGCGACAGATTGACGTGCACAGGCTTTTGGTTCAGAAATGCATCTGTGGAAGACACATGTACTTAAACAGTTTTTGCTACAATCTGTCGAAACCAAAGTCAGTTGAGGACTTCCCTTTCTGATCAGTGGACTGTGATTAAGTGTACTGTGGCAATGATGCATCTCGACACACAAGTGACTTTGTTGGACAGATGCTGTATGACCTCAGGCATTCAAGTTAGCTAAATAGTCTAGGTTTGAAGAGGGGAAATTTGGCAATTTTTGTTTTTAAAGCTTAGACAAGAATTAAGGTAAATCTAAAGGTCTAGTGTTGGTTCAATTGGAATAGGTGTATTTCGAAATATGTCCTCGTGAAATAGCATGTTAGGGAGCAAATAATGAAAAAATCCAGCAAAGAAAAGTCCCTTTGGCAAAAAAATATACTCAGCTCATGAAACAAATGGAATTTGTGTGGTAATGTCTGATCAGAACCTTAGCATTCAACAGCAGAGTTTCCAGGCTGCATATGAAAAGTAATGCCTAGTTATGATTAAAATTAGCTAAATTTACTTGTTAAAAAAAATTAAAAATGTTTAACTAGTCATGCAAAATAGTCCTCTTCCACCATCTTAGTTGAGTTCCGTTTTTGTGACAGCGAGGTAAAGAACTTTAGTATTTGTGTTACATCTGTAAGATTAAATAGCTATTTTTGGGTGAGTTTTGCGTGTAGGTTAATGCTTTTGTTTTTATGAGATGGCTCCATCAGTAAATATATTTTAAAAACCTCACCTTGATTTATATTCATATCATCAATCCATTCTGCAGAGTAAAAGGTCTATAAGTTGCCATAAGCAAGCACGTCTTTTGATCTCTGAAGACCTGGTGGAGTCTTGAAACAACTTCATGAAACAGTAGGATGACAGATTGCAACAGTGAAGCAGCTGCTTTCATAAAACTCTTTTAACTGGATGAGAAAATTGCTGTAATACTGTAATTGCCTTTGAATCTATTTTTTAGTTTTTGTGAACAGGATATTAGCCCTCATACTGTAGTGGTAAACCATTCTTTTTCTTTTTGGTTAATGAGAAGTACTAATTTTCCACTTAAAATCTGCCAGAATGCTGTGGAATATGGCTGTGTTGCCTAAATATGTGAGACCTCCCTTTGAGAGGTACTGAACAAAAGAAATGTCTGCTTTATGGTGAAGTGAAGGGAAGAAAGCTGGATATGTAATCTTCTTATATACTGTATTCATTAGAACGCTGAATGGAGCAGATATAAAGATGCAACTAAGTCTGATTAGTCCACACCCCCGTTTTACCATAAATTCGCCGTTGCCCCCTTTGCTATTGCCCATATCCATGTTGTTATCTCTTATCTGCTAGAATGAACTAAGCGTTTTCTCTCTTGCACAACTCTAAACCTCAACTTTCAATATTGCAAATAATTAAAGACCATTTAAATAAAAGTATAGAGAATTAAATACTAGTTTTGCATATAAAGTGGGCTTAATGTTCTAGGTGTGATTCCAGATCACTCTTTTAGACTGTTAACTTTACATTCATATTTAACAAATGACATTATTCAGTTTCATGGGGTCACTGTGTCAAAATGTCTGTGTTAGAACTTTAATTTATTTCCGAAGGTTCTTTGGGCAGATAGAAGTGGTGTGTTAAAATGATTTAGCATCTCCACTTCCCCATGTGGATTTTAAGACTTTGAACATAGTCTGTGATGTAAATTTTGATTCAAGATGGATTCAACTGCTCTGTAATGGCAGACTGAATGCATGGGACTCATACCCCAAATGTGTGAGGCTGACCATCTTCTTAAATATTGATGATGTCTCTAATCATATCTCCGGATCAAAGTGACAATTTATCCACCTCTCTCCTATTAGCATTAATAGAATACATGCCAGTGTGGCCAAAATTTGCTTTGTTAGCATCCCATCTTGGAAAGCCTGATGGAGTCTTATCAGATCAGCAATTATTGAGTACAGACAAGAGATGCCAGCCTGAGAGTGTGATAATTGAGGAGTTAAAGAAAGTTTTTTTAAAGCTGTCAACCAACTTCATTGGACCATAGGCTATTTTTTTCTACAAAATTTATTTTGCTGTTCTTTAAATTAATTCATGTGTATCAGTGATGATCTTTGGTATGGGACTGCTGACTTTGTATTTCAACGTAGTCAGGTGCTGAGTGTAAATTTCACTGACTGACTGAAAGTGCAGAGGAAATGAGTGGGTAATGAGAGCAGAGCAGCCAGTTCTTTAATTGAATTAAAAGCCGGGTGACACCAATGCAGACACCTGTCCAATTACAGACAGGCCAAGGTGTTTACCATTGCTGTACAAGCGATTTGAAGATGACAGAAATCTTTCCGCCCACAGATTAACATAATGAAGGAGAACAGATTACAGTGGATGCTGGCCAAACAGATAGGATGGCAGCTGAGAAAAAAGTAGTTTGCTGAAGTATGTAAATAAAATCTGTGCACTTTCTATTGCCTACCTATGCACATCTGTTTCTTTGTTGAAAGAAAATAGTGCAAGAGTACACGTGAAGGAAAAACATTAATTAGGAAATGAACAAATTATTTTTTTAAGTTGCTGCCTTTGCTGAATTAATTTTTTAACATAAACCTCCTGTAGCAAAAGGGCTTATTTGTTTGCTTTTTTTCATGCAAATTCTCTCAGCCTTTTACAAACCTACCTATGCAATGGGAAGTCTGTTGTGCTACAGATGCCTCATATAAAACCCTACTACTTTGTCAAAAGTAAAGCAAACAGCCTAATCCAAACCTTCTGCATGTCCTGGTATCTTTTTGGATAGGTCTGATATTCTGCAGCTTTCAGTGCCTAAAGCCATTGGTAACCCTACAGAATGTCTTCCATGAGGGAATGCAAGGAGCATTAATTCACTGCTTCATAAGAAACAAATGCTGCAAGTGCTAAATGTACAAATCAAACTAAATTGCTTCGTAAAGCAGAGCAGAATGAATGGAGAGATGGCATACATACTATGCCATGCTCCTCTTGACCAGGCACTTGCAAATGTCACAGTTAGAGGATTTGGTTTCTGCTTATTTTTATTTGTGGGAGGTAATTCCCAAAGCACTTTTTACGGTTTCCTGTGTTTAACCCTCTATGATCTGGAAATAAGTGGAAATAGTGTCTTGTGGAAAAAA
>VZRN01003889.1:480625-662215 GCA_013397935.1 Dasyornis broadbenti | reverse complement strand
AAAAAAAAAAAAAGAAAAAGATATTTTGACTAATGGAATTTCTGTGATGAAGAATTTAGTGTAGATTCCAATACTTCCAAATACTTTACAGGCACAGTAATGCCTGAAGGGGGGGCATACTAGAAAGCTGAAAAGTGACTTCTTAGAAGGGCATGTAGTGAAAGGACAAAGAGTAATGACTTTAATCTGAAAGAAGGTAGGTTTAGATTAGATATTGAGAAGAAATTCTTTACTGTAGGCATGGTGAGGTACTGGAACAGGTTGCCCAGAGAACCTGTGGATGCCCCATCCCTGGAAGTGTTCAAGGTCAGTCTGAATGGAACTCTGAGTAACCTGGTCTAGTGGGAGGTGTCCCTGCCCATGGCAGGAGGGTTGGAACTAGATGATCTTTATGGTCCCTTTCAAGCCAGGCCATTCTATGAAGACATTATTTCCTATTTTCTTCTTTTTGATGGCTCTTAAAAATATTTTCCTTCCATCACAGGAAGATTACAGGGACATTTCTTTGGTGATGACCAACAGCATTCTTTTTCTCTCCTGTCCCACTTATATTGGATAATAGGATGTCAGTACAACTCTCCACTGTTAACTGGGGATTTGCAAAATCAAAGCTAAATCAGAGCAAACAGATGCTGATCAACTAGTTTTAGTTTAACACTACTCTGAAGTAAAAGTGATTACTTATGAATATAACCCCGTTTGTATGAGTAGAAGTGCACTCTAGAGAATTCAAATAGAAAGATCATTGCAATGCCAACCTTTGAAGGTTTTTGATTGATTGCAAGAAACGCATAAATGTTGCTAATTCAGTCAAAGCTAATCTCATATTTTCCATGTGAATCCACCTATTATTAAACACAATATAAACATGTACAGACTGATGGTTCTACTCAGAAAAGAATATGTTTGTGCTGTAACTGTTAATTTCCAGCATCAAATTTTCCATGCCCTTTTTGTGATTATAAAGGGATTATGTGGGGGAAAAGTATTTTTAAAATGAAATGCAAAGTTATGTTGCATTCTGTTAGTGTAGTAACCCACTGAAGAGCAATAACAAGGACTAATTTTGTCTACCTGTTTGTGTACATGCAATGCTGACAGGATTTTCAGACTTCTTCTGCTGTGGGACAATTGGCCAGAAATTATGGTTCTTTGATGTATTGCTGTTTCTTAAGCTGATTTGCAAAATCCTAGTGTTGGACAGTTTTGAAATAACATAGTTTGCTATAAATTTTATTATTTTAATGAAACACCGCATCGATTTTGCTAGTGCTGTGAGAGTCAAGGTGAGAACATGGTTTGAAATAAAACTTGGCATGAATTGGCCTTCTTTAATTACTTCTGTATTTAGATTCTATATTACTTTATTGTTGGACCTACTTTGAAATTGGAACTGCTGATGTTTCTGAAAATGACTGTAAACCAAACTTTTCCCCTTGTAATCCTTCTGGATATGATAGTTCAAAATGTCGCAAAACTTCCTGAAGTGGTAAGTAGTGATTTGTTGTATTTGTTATAACAAGGAACTGATTGACATGTGAGAATTTAGTAATTTGGCTTCACTAACATAAGCAGGACCTGAAATAGAATAAGGCTCCAATCTTTTCTTCTTGTAAACCCTTGGTGTCACCTGAATTATGCTTCTGTAGCAATGTAGCAAATGTATGGTCTATATTCTGCCACTGAATGGAAGACAAGTGGAAGATTTAATATAAAAAGATATTTCAGTTTATGGATTAATAAAGGCATCATTGGAGACAAGGGGTTAAAAAAACTTGTTCTGGGAGACAATGAAAATTCCTTGGAAAAACAAAATGAATAACTGAAAAAACTTTGAGACAGTGATTAAGAAAAAAAACTCCTTCATTGCCATTGTTACATTAAAATATACACCTCAGTTTTGAGGTTGTATCTGCTTTAGTGAGCATAGCTAAAGAAACACAGGTGAATCTTTAGTACTAAAAATGGAATAAAATACCATTTACTCTTAAATTATTTTGTAAAATTTAAGTCATGGGTAATAGGAATGAAACGTTAGGTAATTTTTCTTTTCCACCTGTAACAGTGGAAGCCTGTAACAGAAAACTTTTTTTCCCTCTGCCTGTGTCTGCATGTAATCAGTCTGTACACTGCACATGCATAACACCTTGCTTTCTTGTGTTGCAGGCATATTGACCGGCTTGCATCCCTTCACCAACTATGCTGTAACCCTAACTGCTTGCACTTTGGCTGGCTGTACTGAGAGCTTGTATGCATTGAACATCTCCACTCCACAAGAAGGTAAAGTAATTTCAAAGGTCTTGACTTCCACATTTCAGTCATGAATAATAAAACAGGAGAAGAGCTAAACGCTGCAAAGCCATTTGCTGGAAAACCCCAACCTAATTTGATGACAAAGTGCATTGCCAGACCATAATTGCTCCATTTTTTGGGGGGTGCGAAAATGAATCAAACTCCATACCCTTTAATGACATGCATCTTTAATAGCTGTAATGCAGATTAATGGGCTTTTTAATTGCTGTTACATTGTTCATGCAAGAGCCTTGTCATTAATATGAAGCATCTGAAAGATTAATGAAAGCTTCCTCATTTTACTATGGCTCAGAAGTAAATCTAGAGACAGTCTGACTAAAAAGAATTGATTGTATGGCACAGTATGAAATTGAGAATCAAACGGTTGATTTCCATGGTTTCTTTCAACCACTAAACACCAGCGATAGGCAACAATTATTTCAGTGTGATGAAACTGCTGAATGCCAATTGAGTTATTTATTAATTGCTGTTCAGATTTCCCCTTTTTTTTTTCCTAAACACTTTTACATGTTGTTGTGCTCCAACTTAAAGGCTGTGAGTGTAAATTAATGCTTCTTATGCTTACATTAAGAACTAAGGCATAAAGAAAGAAAAACCACATTCAGTTCTGACTTTAGAGTCTAGGCTAGTAGGTAATGCACATTACTAGAACAAATGCCCCAAAAATATCAGTGACATATCTAACTTCATTCTTAATTAAACATAAAGTTCACATCTCCTGGTTCTGTCATCCTAAAGCCATATTAATCCAGTTAAAATAATCAGTTACTCCAAATCTATACCAGTAGAATAATGAAGACTTTGACATGTATTTATTGGACAGTAGTTAATCTTCTATGATGCCAAGTAGTTTTCAAAATTCCCTCCCTCCCACAGTTCTTTGTTTTATCTTCTCATGTAAACTAGGTTATAATACAGTACCAATAAAGCAAATAAATTTTGGGCATGAAGTTGTGTGAATTATAGCCATAATAATTAAAAGGATGCTGAAGTGTTGAAGTGCTGCCAAAGCAGGTTGTTGTACAAGGTGTTACCTTGATGAGGACAGTACTGAAGATTGCAGTCTAGCATTGCTAGATTAGAGTTTTGGTGTGACCATGGTAACAGCCAGCAGCACCAATCAAATCAAAATCCAATTATTGCCTCTTCGATATTCAAGAGAAGCTGACTGAGATTGTCCAGTGGCATTCTTCATGAAAGGGTGGAGCCTCTGGCGGTCAAATAGTTAATGGACACTGTGATATAAACATGACACACATTATTTCAATATTTGTGTATTTCTTTCTGCCGTGACATAGTAATTAAAAATAAATTGTTTATGTCCTGTTTTCTCAGTTTAATTAATAAAGCAGAAATCCTTACCTGTCATAACAGAATGGTCTAGGCAAAAGTAGATTTTTTTTTCTTCCCAGAGATTGAATAAAGCCATGGGGAACATGTGTTTTATCCCTCAGAAGAATTGAACAAAAAGTCAATGTGTGGAATTTCTATTTTTGGATGGTTGTGTTGCATGCTCTTAGTAACAATAAATTGGTGTTACAGAAGACAGACACCATATCACACCCTCCAGCTATCCCTGTTTCCCTATTGAAACATTCATTACTGTATATTGTTTTCACATTGCCAGGCACTGCTAGTTATTGTTTTAAATTGCTAGCACAGAGCTTGTAAATTACAAGATATTTCTCCCAGACTCAGGCCTCAGCTCTGCTCCCCTTGCGATATTCACTGGGATTCCTTGTGCTTCTAATGTATAACTCACTGGAACAGTGAAAGAACTCAAGTCTTAAATTATTATCCATTGCCAACTTCCAGTATGTTATATACATAAAATCTACATTAAACAAACATTATTAAGTCTATTGAATTATGAAAAGTTTGAAATAAGGGTAGTGCCTAAGAAAACATCACCTGCATTTATGATTAGAATGATCACTTTGTAGTTAGGATTAAAAAGCATGAAAGAAGATAAAATTATTTGTATTAAAAAAAGGCCTGCACTAAAATCCTGTACCCCTCACCTTGCTCAGTGTTATTAAGCTGAAAAGATAAAATTATAGAAGCATAATTCTCCTAAAAGCAAAGAGTATATCGCTGTCTTTCATAGAAGTTTCTGTTTGGCTAGAAATCCTCACATAATATAGGAGAATTCTCAAAATTCTGGTATGTTGCAGACATAAAATCTCTTCTGAAATTTCAACTTTGCCAAAAATGATTCTGGTAGCAGCTTCTCATTGAAATTCTTTATTATTTGTGCAAAGACGATATAGTATAACGTTACACATTTTTTCACCAGCCCCTGAAGATGTTCAATCACCCACAGCAATATCCTTTCCCACGTTCCTGCTGATGAGTTGGAGTCCACCCAAAACACCAAATGGTATTATTACACAATATACTTTATATATGGATGGAGTACCAATTTACTCTGGAAATGGAACTAAATATGTTGTAAAAGGTGAGTTCTCTGCTAGGTAGCATGTCAGATGAGATGGGTATCTCATGGTTGTTATGAATAATCATTTGACTGACCCTTTCTTCTTTCAGAGGAAAGTAAAATAATTCTAGAATTGGCTGGATGCACTTCAAATCCTGATGGGTTTAATATTTTAAAGACTCTTACTCTTTGCCTGAATTCACAGAAATTAAAACCACACCATGGATGGTGTAGCTAAATCTTGTGCCTGTTTCACAGGATCTGAGTAATCTTTTTAATGATTTTATAATATTTTGATTTCATACCATCTAACTCTCAAAGCAAGTACACTGCAAGCTGTTGAAGACAAGATATTATGTAAAGGTTTCGTAGTTTTTCTTACTGTCTTCCTTAAAAATTCTTAATTAGGGAGATACCACATTGCTTACCTGAATAGCCTCTGTTTAATTCTTTTGTCTTTATGGTCCACTAGTATAAGTATAAACTAGTATAAGCATAAAAGTCTTCTTTCTTCTGATAATAGTTGTGCCATGTGCCAATTACCAAATTATATTAGTACTATTAAACTATTACGTTAAAGTTAAGTGCCTGTTATTTGGCAATACAGTGAAGCATGGTAATCTGGCTTTCTATTTTAATGTAATTGGTGTAGTTTAATGAATTATCCAAATTACTTGTTCAGACATTATGCAAACAACAAAAATAATAATTAAAAAACCAAAAAAACCCCCACCAAAATATTACCCCCCAAAAATCCAAAAAGAAAAAAGAAAATAGGGAGCTAGAAGTATCATGCCACAGCATAAGCACTATCCTGGACCCATCAGAATTTGTTTATATTAGTAGGTACAAGTGAAAATAAAGCATTTCATATTGGACAACTCGGGGGAAAAAGGGTACCAAGACCCTACTTTCTTTCTAATGTAAGGCCTTAAAATTCAAAGCCATTTCTGCATCTTGAGTCAGTATAAAACATATTTAAAAATTCATATAGTTCAAATTTCTTTGCCTTACACAGGCCATAAGGTACTGGTGTGGTGGGTCAGTTTTGACACTGAAAAATGAATCCAGTTAGAGAACCTCCTGAAGGCTGTTGATGATCACTATAATAAATAGTGCACACTTTAAGTCAAACTTTTTCATTCTGTATTCAAAGGTAATGGATTTTTCGTAACCATAGTAACCTTAGTGTATTTCTGGATAAATACATGAGGTATATACATTCTGGTTTTATTTTTGAATATAAACTACCACATTATGTATTACTAATAATATGAAAAATAGGATATAGGTTAGCATAATGACAGCTCAAACTAGTGTGCATTTTTCTTCCGCAAAAAATAAATATTTATCAAAAGTATAGGTTCAATTAATTTCTCCCCCATCTCCCCAGTTTTCTAGTATTCTTGCAGTGCCATTTATCTTTTTTTTGCAAGATTTCCATTAATTTCTCATTGCTATGTCATAGCACTGTTCTTAAAATTTTTGAAGTGCAAATAGTTATGCTTCCAATCTTACTAAAATCATTACTGAAAGTTCATCATAGGTAGTTTTACCAAAATGTTCATCTGCAATCTGGTTATAAATGGGGAAGCGATGTAAAACATTTGAGGAAGTGTTCACCATAACATATTTTGTTTGGTTGATTTTAGATTCATGTCTGATTGTAGTCTGAATTACAGCCAAAATGAATGCTTATTGAAAGAAATTATGGTCAAGTAAATGTTGTAATTCTTCTTTGAAAATATAGAAAAGCATAAGGCTTCTACCCTTAAATCTTGAGTGATATGTCAGAATACATTCAGCTGAAGTGATCAGATGAAATCTCATCTGGTTCATAAGTTTCCTAGAGAAGCTCATTGCTTTTATTTAGAAAATAATTATTCATATTTTACTAGAAATTTTTATATTTTTGGTCCCATTTGGCATTTAATGACTTTGATTTCAATTAACTTTTAGCCAGGCATGGGTCTAAAGGAAACAGAAAATCCTAACTTACTCAAAAGAGAAGGCTGGTGGATTGTGTTACTGTATGCTGTACAGCACAAGGGCCACTCTTGCCTACCTTTATGGACATGGTGTGGAGATCAGTCTGTTTACTTTGGATCCATTTTATGTTGCTGCCAGTTTCTCACTCTGCCTGAGGGAGAAGTGGCAGTGTGAGCCAGCAGGCTGGGATTTGGGTCACTAGAAATCCCAGTCCTTGTGCATCCGGTTTATTCAAGATCTTGCTTAGATCTGCATATATCTTTAATTTGACCTGATTTTGCTTTCTTTCAGAGCCCAAGATTTTCCACTTTGTAGGCTAGATGTAAAAGAGGTATAACATAATCTTCTGGTTGTTTTTTTTTTTTCCCCAAGGGCTACAGTTTTATGGTGAGAAGTTGCAGCTTTTGGCTTTGGAGTATTATGTTATACATGTCTTGGCTTTTTCCATATAACTCTCCTTTTGTTTTCAGCATTTATGCTAGTGATGTTGATGACTTATTGCCACAACATAATATGCTATTGACCCTAAACAGAGAGATAAAGTTCATTGTCTCTGACATCTGCTTCCTATTTACTCACCAAAATTATTTTCCTAATTTAGTAATTCTATGACTTAGTTCCTGGCCAGTAGTCTATACTAGAAAGTCATAGATCTTTTCTGTGTTTTTGAGGTGCTATACCTATTGAAATGTGATGGCTTTCTAAACCTTTCTTTTTAAGAAGGCATAAATTCTGTTTAAAAAGTAATACTTCACTGTCTTTCATTTCAGACCACGGAAAGTGCAATCAGTTTAGGCCCATACTAATCAATCCATAACTTGAGGAGGGATATGTTTTCTCAACACCATAATGGCAAATATATTGTTAGCATAATTTCTAATCTTGACAGTTGTTGAGGGCTTGAAATACCCATTGATTTTCATGGAAATTCAAGTGTTTGTTTCCTCTAGAGGTTGAGCTGTAATTAAAAAGGAAACCCTTTAAAAGCACATATGGCAAATGTACACTTTACCACATTGAAAAAGGAGACCCATTAGGCATCCATCATCCATTAGTGCCTTTAAATATTTCCCCCATATTGACAAATTTGGTTTCTGTGTTGTGAGTAAAAAACCACTGAAATGAAACCAGCCCCTCTACCACAACACCTGTATCAACTGTCTGCCAGTGATTTTTTTCTGCCTCCCACCTTTATGCATTTGCTTTA
The DNA here is from genome assembly GCA_013397935.1 of Dasyornis broadbenti. Classification (NCBI taxonomy): domain Eukaryota; kingdom Metazoa; phylum Chordata; class Aves; order Passeriformes; family Dasyornithidae; genus Dasyornis; species Dasyornis broadbenti. The sequence continues at coordinate 654,269 of VZRN01003889.1, read as the reverse complement.
TGTGGTGTGTATTCTACTTCCTCATGCAATCTGTGTTGTATTTCACATCCTATACTCCAGTGAAAGCCTAATGTCTCCAAGGGACAAGCCAAGAGGAAATAGTCCCAGATCCCACGTGGAACGTAGGCTGTGTGAATCTATACCCCTGTATTTATGCTTTCAGTTCCTCTGTGTGTGAGTGCAGAAGCTCCTGTAACCAAGATCAACATCTACAGCTCAGGAGAGTCGTTGCAGTAGGGTTCTGCTCCCCAGACCTTCAGACCTTACTGTTCTGTAGATGACCAGCAGCTGTGAGGAATTGCAGGAGCTTGTGCCGTTACCTTCAGAGCTCTTAACATACTGATCTTAGGCTTTTGATTTTAGGAAAATATGAGTTGGTTTTCCCTGTGAACAGGAAAATATTCTTCTCATCCAAATACTCACAGACTAAACTGAAGCTTCTACTTTGAAACATGGAGAATTCTTAATGTAATTATTTTAAAGATAATTTAAAATTTATGCAAGGTATTCTTTTTTGTCTTCTCTTTTGTTTAAATTAGTCTCAAAAATTTTCTACCTGTCTTGGATGAAAGAGGCAACAATGGTGGGTTTTATCCTGAAGTACTAGACTGCAGTGGCCTAAGCTGGTCTTGCCAATACCACCTGCAGAAAGGTGGTCTAATACATGCAGAATGTTATAGCATAAGCGGAGATGATCAGATGTGACCCAAGTGCCTAAGGTTTTTTTATGGGGAACCTTATTGATGTGAAGAAACTTTAGCAAAAAAGGTTAGAGCAAAATATTCCTGTATTCTTAAAAACTGAGCATCTGATGGGCTAAGGAAAGGCGTTTACTGTTTAAGATGTTTACAAAGGGAAATTACTTTGTAGATACTTTAGAAAACAAAACAAAAAAGTATGAATCTATCTTTGCACTGAGCTTGGCATTGGGGATGTATGTCTGCATTTTCTGCAGCACTAGGTACTTGACAATGTTAACAAATTGTGTTCGTATAATTTTCCTAGCAGAATCTAATGGTTCTCATCATGAATCTTTAAAAGGAAGATATTCTTATTAGGACTCAAGTGTATGAAACTTATTTTTCTCTGTCAACCTGAAAGAAGCGTTTCCAGTTTTTCAGGAGAGACATTGCATCAGCTTTGTTACAAGGGCAGATCCTCAACTGAGTTAAACGAGTATAGAGTTATCCTAAATTGCATGTCCAAGAGTTTATAAAAAAACGTGACAGAGTGCTTTGTACCAGGCTTCTGGACAAAATGTTAAGGAGAGCTTTGGAAAAGGTGAGAAAGAGCTGTCTTCATAATTTTTTTTCTAAGAGCATGAACTAAGCTTTAGCTTATTCAAATTGTTATTTGACCTGAGTGTGGAAAGGCAGAGCCTACAAAACCAGGTTAGAATGGGAGCCTTGTTTTTCTGTGAGGAAGAGACAGATGTTTGACATCTGTTCAATCAGGGCTTAACATATCTGAACTTGAAAAATGGGAGAATCCCAAATTAGTACCTGTGTTTTTTGTGTTGCTCTAAACCAGTAGTGATTACAGTAAACATCATGCACAGCTATGTGCAATGACATTTTACTGAAAATAGGGCAAAGGTTTTGGTCCTTTTTACCCCATGAATACTATTGCTTGTTTTAAATGAGAGATCATGATAATAAAAGCAGAATCCATCAGAGTATCACTATTGCACTAATTGCCAAGTGAAACAATTTGAGCAAGAGCAACCACAGAATTGTATGTAGAAGATAATTACAGTAAGATGTATCACTGCAAGAAGCTGAACCACTGAGAAGATAATCCTTATTATCTTATGTCTAAGATGTTTTTGTGGTTTCAGCTATAGCCATGTTTAAGAACAACAATTTCCAGCCCTAAAGATTTGCGTTCCTTTGTTTTAGGTCCTGCTCAAAGATGACAGGCAGCTTTTGCCTTAAAGGACAAACAATAGAAAAATTCTGTAGTCTTCTGGTATGAGTTTATTTCCCATCTTCCAGGTTGCAGTGGAATACTTAGAAATACCAAATGTACCCGATCTGTTCTTTCACTAGAGGTTTTGGAAAGAGCTGTTGTTATCAAATACAATGTTAGTGCTAGATTTCTATATATTATAACCCTGAATGTCACAATTCCTCGTTTTTTTTGGTTTTTTTTTTTGTGAAGCTGAGACTTCTTTAATACCACAGTGAGCGAGAAAAGTTAGTTTTCTCTTCTTTACAGTTAGAATTGGTTATCTGAAACATCTTTCTCATGACCAAGTGAGACATGCCCCAGTGTCTCACCCTAATTTTAAGGTCTTGCACTATAGTGTAACAGTGCCAGGCCGACCCCTCATATTTGGTTTAGTAACATGTCCAGCTGATAAGTTGTACAGGATGGCATATGAAGAATATCTGCTGCTTTATTCTGGCCCCAGTATGCATTTAAGTGACCATCTCTGGGTGCACCTGGCACTAGAGGGCAGGGTACACCAGCCGTAGAGGAGAAGCTGCCTTCCTCTAAAAGTTCTAGGCGTGTAAGAGGGCACATTTGATACACCTGAAGTGGCAACAGTGACATTGGCGGTGACCGGTGCTATCGTAATTAATTCCACAGCTCCAGAATGCAGATTCAGCAGGCACAAAACCAAAGGGCAAATGGGCTGTCTGAGCCTGGCGTTCCGGTATTTCAAATTCAGACAGAAAGATCTGGTGCACTCGTTGGACTTAATAATACAGATCTGGGGAATTTAGAAGCGAGGGGGGCAGGGTAAGGGTAAAAGCATTATGTTTATTTGTAGCAGCTCTGTTGTATCATTTTCTATTGCAGTGCATTAGTGCAGTGTTAAATAAAATCTGCTTATTTAAAATCCTTTTAAATAGTGTTTAAATATTTCCTGCTGATACAATCTGCTAAAGTAGTTATCCTTGCTGCAGATTTCAGTTAACCTTGTCGCAGATATTAAGCCTGAAGCTACACAGACTTTTAGGGACCTTGATTATAGAGCAAAACCTAATGGTGTCATTATAAAACCACAGCTGGACAAGCTTCTGGAGTCCTTGTCCTTTGATCAGATTTGGGTAACACAGCAAGCCAGGAGAGAACTCACGCTAACCCTGCTGGAATTCCTGAGCTCTCAGGTTACTTGAGTACCACTTTCTAAAAATTAAAATGCAACACAAATTTAAAAATGAGAATGATTGCTACCTCCCAATCTTCAGTATGTACCAAAGTGAACTGGAGCAAAATAGCTTTTCTATAGCTAATAGCTTTAGGACAGGGTGAGTATTTTTTCTATCCTTTCCCTTCTGGCACATAAGAAGTATTTTGGCTATAGGCTCTGTTTTCTAAACAAGGATAATAAAAGCATTGATTTCCTGGCTTGTCTAAGTTCCATGATAAGAAATAAAGCCCCTAAAAAATGTAAAATTCCCAGATTATTTTGTCCTATGATATTACTTCAAAATATTTGTCAGAATTCGACATATGTAAGCTTTTTGTTCTGTATTTTCTCCTTCAGTATCTGGATTGGTAAGCAGATTTAAAAATGCTGAGATTTCTTCAGAAGACAGTGTCAGTGTCTACTGATAAGGACACATTTAAATCAAGAGTTCTTTGAGTTCAATTTGTAAAGTGTGAATTTACAGCCTTACAACCTTTTATTATTATTATTATTTTTAAATCCATCAGCAGAGCTTACTTCTTATGTCCACATATAATTGCCTTGTAGATGTTCTGCACTGGCATGTGGATTTGTAAGTCTTCTCCAAGACATCCTCTCCACAGTTAGATAGCAGCAAATTCTTATTTTGCCGCTTTCTTGAGATGAGGTTGTTGCAATGTTGTATGTGTGAGCCTCTTTTGGATAAACTGGCCTAATCTTGTCTGCTTTGCTCTTGGATTTTTCTGAAGGGTCTAATCTCTTTCTCTGCATTTTGTCTTTCATCAGTTTGAGCTTCACATCAAGTATCATTGTTTCTCTTTGTGAGCTATAGTCTCATAGTGACCATTGTTATGAAACATTACGAGAACTCTTAAGATTTACAAGAACTAGGATACGCTTTCTTGGCCATGTTGTACTCATAGCCTGAAGTACTTTTTGTGGGATCTTATTTTCAGCAGTATGCCTGGTTACTGTGGTTTGCCTGAAGCTAGTAAGGCAAAATGGTGGGCTCTGTTCAGGTTTTAATTTTTCTGATAAAACAGATGCATAAGCGTATTGTTTAAAACATGATTTCATCCAGTTACTCTTTTCCTAAGTCCTTTAGAAAACATCAGAAACTGTGCAAGGTTTTATGTTGAAATTATAAATGATAAATTTATGGATCAAGGAAAACATCTCCACTTTTCTAAAAGATTTTTTTTTTGTTACGCCAGGATCATTCTGAGATGCTTTGTAAATGATTTATACTTAGTTTCAGGTAATGCTGGACTCAGATAAATAAAGATATAGCACCTCTTGCACAGATGGACTAAGGCCAAACCTACTGCTTCAGTTTGAATCCCTTAGTATGCATTCATAAGGACACACCTCACTTAGCCATAACTTCATAGGCTTGGATAGAGTGGAGCAGCCTTCTTGATATTGCCAGCTGCATAATGAAACTTCTCTCTGAGTTTTTCCTTATGCCTTGGAAACCACACTCATAGTTCTCCTTATTAATTTAGGAACATTTGGTCTCCTGAACTGCTAAACAGTTGATATATATATAATTTGAAATAGATATTTTATTCCATGCTGCTGCATTACAAAGTGTGTTTGTGTGTCAGCTGTGATAATTTGGTAGAGCAGTACATGTGTTACTCTTTGGCTCGTGCTAGACACAGACCCTTCTCTCTATACCTGGTGTATCTCAGCATTCCTTTAACAGTACTGGAATACTGACAAATGATGACAATGTAGAGGCAGGAGACACCACAGCAGAACTTCTAGATGTTTCCCAACTGGGGTTTCTGCTTTCCCTTGGTTTTCCTGCATGCATGGCCCATGAGGGTGTTGAGTCATTTACCATTACTGAAATATTTTCAGCTTTGTATTTATTGAAAAAAACCCCAGAAAGCTGTAATGAGACAAATTTATGGAGAGGGGAATCTTTGATTTTTGCATGTGTTTCAGACTTGTAATTTCAATAAATCTGAGAAACTTCCTTAGAAATTGCATTTCTAAAGTACTTCACCAATTAATGTAAGTCCAGGCTTTTCTGAGTATTTTCCATCTTTCACAAGTCCTGTCTTGTGTGTGAACAATACAAGACTGTGTGTTATCAGGCCATAAAACAGCTGGATGTAAGTTTGATTTTAAAAATATTTGGTGGTTTGTATGATTGGAATATTAATATATTTTCAAAATCTGTTTCTCAATCCTCCTAAGTTATGTGGAAAAATATGAAAGGCATGGATCTTGTCCCAAAAAGCATGGGAGACGTTCTAGGATACTTTGTCTCCCATTGAATCACTGCCAGAAATCTAACTTAGGCTTCTACACTGATTGCTTAAATTGTTTGCATAAAGTTTAATAGCCTTTTTTAGTCAGTACTGAATTCCATCATGCTTTTCACTAGTCTTCCATGGAATATGCCTTTTTATGACGATTTATTTCTGATTGAAGTATTTTACATAAATTGTAGTTGGACTCTGGAAGCTGCTGGGGATTTTCCTCTTTTTTTCTTTCTTTCATTTCTGTGTTTTTTATTGTATAAATAGAGCAACACATTAAAGTGATGTGTTACCAGGAAATTAACTAGTGGGAAAAAATATTCCAGTGAACATAAAGCTAAACATGTAAGCAGAACATCAGATTAGTGTCATTTAAGTAAAGCTTAGACTCATGGTCTTAAGAAGAATAGAAAGGTGGATGATAAACATTGTTATTTCTGTATTGGCTGCTTTGGACATACCAGGTGCCTTGATCACAGAGGTGCATTTACATTTAAGTCACATTTACAGTCTGCATATCTTGATTTCTTCTTTTTTTGCACATCTGGGCATATTTATGGCTACATAAGGTTGTTCAGAGGTGACCAGAGAATCTGGGTGCTTAGGAGTTTCTGGGTCCTCATTGCTCACCTATCCAGGATCATTGGCTAGACCGGGGGAGTTAACACAAAGGATGCATAAGTGACATTTTCACTCTATTCTAGGAGAAATGCTGAGAATTAAGGAAATTATCAATAATGGAAAGGAACCCATGTTGATGCAGTATGTCAATAGCTTCCCGTTGAAAGCTGAATTTCATATTAACTTCAACTTGGAGCTATTTATGATCACTTAATTTTAATAGTATTAGTAATTTTTATCCTGATGAAGGAACAAAAATTGAATCCAATTCTTGTCAGAATTTTTAAATATTCTCGTGAGCTGGCATGCTAGCCTGTTCATCAGCTCAAGGATAAATTAGATTTAACATTTCTGCTAATGTGTTTTGAACATTTTGAGGTTTGACTCTTGGGATTTAATATCATCCTTGCAATGTCACATAACAACTTTTAAGCTGTTAAAGTGTACTGGGAATTAAAATACATGCACAGTTTAAGTGTTTCTCTTATGTTTACAGGCAGAGCAAAAGAGGAGAGAAAGCGTGTCAAGTAAAACTAAAAATCAAGTGAGATACACTGAATAGATAAAAAGATTAATAAATAAGAAATGTTACCATAAAAAAGAGGTACAAGTCTTGGCTTAAATATGAAAAGAAGTTGTGTGGCAGGGATTGAGGCAAAATAAACAAATGCTAATTAGAGCTAGAAAATAATTTAAAATATTTGCATGCAGGACAAAGGAAAATCCAGGTAGAGAAATAGACTAAGTTCGAAACAGTTGAGAAAAATTACAAGATAACTTCTTCACCAAAGAGCCTATTCTTAGTGATTCTTCTTTGGGAGGTACATGAATCAACACTGTAGCGGCCCAGCCAGAGAACCAAAAAATAGCAAACCAGCTAGACTGGAAATGATCCTTGTTTCTACACCTTATCACCAGGTAACAAGAGTTTTTGGAGGTAGAACTGCTGTGGGGAAAAGCCACAGTTTTGGCAAAATCTGTGGCCTTCATGTGCTATCGTAAAAATTGTGATCACAACAGGTATTGACAGGCTTCAGCAGAGAAGCTGAGGATGTGAATGGACACAGAGATTAGTCTGTTCTTCCAGGAGGAAGATCATCTGGTTCCAACCCCTGTGCCATGGGCAGGGACACCTTCCACCTAGACCAGGTTGCTGAGAGCCCCATCCAGCCTGGCCTTGAACACTCCCAGGGATGGGGCAGCCAATGCTTCTCTGGGCAGCCTGTTCCAGTGCCTCACCACCCTCATAGTAAAGAACTTCCTCCTAAAAATCTAATCTAAACCTAACTTCCTTCAGTTTTAATCCATTCCCCGTTGTCACTACCTGCTCTTTGTCTTTCTCGTAGGGTCCCTTCAGGTACTGGAAAGCTGCAATTAGATCACCCCTAAGCCTTCTCTTTTTAGGCTGAACAGTCTCAATTCTCTCAGCCTTTCCTCATAGGAGGTGTGCTCCATCCCCCTAATCAAATTGGTGGCCCTGCTTTGGTACCTGCTCCAACAGACACATGTCCTTCCCGTGTTGGGGAAGCATAGGGGAGTTTCAGTTGCAAGTCCTGTGTTCTCTTAGTTGTGTCTCTGAGTTTCACAAGAAAATTCATAATTATGATACCAACAGTGTAACACAATGCAGATATACCCAGCAATGACTACTAACATAGTGTCAGTTGCTCTCCTGCAAGAAAGAAGTAGTGATTAAAAAACCTAAACAACCTATCTTGAAAAACAATTGTGAAGCAGTGGGACTGAACAATGTACTGTGTTCTACACAGACAAGACTGGAGGAAGGAGAGGGGTGGGGTGAAATACAAAAGCCTCTTAAGGGTTTGCCTCTTGTGAATTATGCATCTCACTCTCACTAGTAGGCGTAAATGCATAATTCTAATCTGTTCTTATTACTTATTTATAGCACGCAGTAGAATGTAAATTCTATGCCTCCTTTGTAGAGGCTTAACATGCTAGTTAAGGGATGCAGATATTTCAAGGAGCCCACATAGACAACTTTCTGGGCATAACACTGTTGCCAATTAAAGGGCATAAACTTCAAACAGTAAATTTAGCTAGCTCTCACCTCCCATTTACAGGAGGAACACAGACACAATGTAAGAAATAAGGAATAGGATCAACAGATAATAAGAGCATTCATCTTGAAATAAACTACTCTGTGTTATTATTATTTATGATAGTTACTGTTATTAATAAAGTACATATGGGACAGAGGAAAAGCCTGCAACAACCACTGAATTTATGAGACTGGGGACAGAGGCATGTTCTTCCTTTTATATCGCTGGCACTGATCGATTTGTATTTTTCCCTGATGATGGTTTATGCCATTATAACTGTTTGGTGGCTCCTTACTATTGACTTATGGTTGCAAAGCACTTCACAAATGAGAACAAGCCTCTGGACATTATATCCTAATCTGCACATCCTATAGATATGCCATAATACAGAGCAGCTGACTGCACCACCTGTGATCTGTGCACCAACAAACATGATTTATTCTGGTAATCCCAGTTTAATGCATCACATCAGATTGTAGCAGTTATGTTATCTGATGACATTACTGACACTACATGACATAACTGGGTAGTGCAACATGTCACATTGAAAAAAACTTTGGGCTTTTCATTTTTTTTGCTTTGTTTTCATGTGTGTGTGTTTTGAAAATAAATATGAAACAAAACAAAACAAAACAAAAAACCAAAACAAAAAAAAAAAGACAGAATCCAATTTTCCCCAACTGCATGTTGACCATATTGATGACTTCACAGCTTGGGCTGCTTGTTCTAGGAGAGAGAAGAGTAGGTAGAAATACAGTATATTTTACTATGCTGCTTATTTTGTGGTCAGTGGAAAACTAGCTCATCTTTTGTAGTCTTGCAACAGATTTAACTTGCTATAAATTGTCTTGTTTAGGAGCAATGCTCAGAAGCTCAGTCCTCCCACTATCCTTGTTCCAGCACTACAGTAATGTTTTGGCAAACTCCTTTATCCTCTGACTATAATTCAGGAACACAGAGCTGTTCTGGTCCTAGGAGGGTGATAGTATCTCTTCTACAGAAACTCTTAAATCACATGATGCCTTGCCTGGATGGTGAGAGTTGTTCTCTAATCATCTCACATGCCTGGCACTATACAAAATGGTGGAAAAAGTTACTTACCATGGATATAAAATGCAGATATTGCTAAATAAAACTTGCAACTTGAGTCACTAATCAACCTGTAGTTGATGACAGTTCAAATGGCCCTTGTTGCAGTTTTGTTGTTTAGGTTTCAATTTCTAGTGTTGAGTGTGCTCTCTCAAGCTTCTGCTTGTTTGATGAATTTGATTTTGTTGATTAAAACAATTGTTTTGGCATTAAAATGGTGTTTTGTAATTTAGTATGCATATTTAATTCTAGTAAGAAAAATCTACAAGTAAAATTGTATCATTTTTGTTAAAATGTTTATTTTGAAAATGAATTTCTTTGATTCTATCCCTCTTTTTCATTGCTTGGCAGAAAAACTTAAATTAAAGAGTTCTAAGTTGTGTCAGATACAAATTTCAGTGAGGAGTATAGGAATCTTGCAGGACTATTGTACAGATTTGCAAATTATAGAGAGGCTTACATAAATACTTTAAAAAAACATTATAGTGATACTTAATGGTTCTCTCCCCGAGTTTGATTTACAAAGATAAATCAGAATCTTCTTGTCAGAAGTAGTAGATGTTCCATGATTTTAGGTGGGGTGAGTTTCTCTGAAAATTCCACTTCCTGAATTTATTGCATGTCCTTTTTCCCTCCCTTCCTCTCCCCTCCCCCTCTGTTATTGAAAGGGAATTAATGGGAACAGAACATCGTAATTGCTTTTCTCTGTAGCACTTACTATCTTATACCCCTGTATGGTGTGTCTTTGTTTCCTTTTCTGAGGTGGTTTTTGTAGCCTCTCTTTCTAAGTGTTTGTAAGTCCGTGTTCTCTCACTGCTGTTTTCCAGACAGACTTTACTTCTGCGCTCTGTAATATACGCTATTCCAGATGAGACTGCACCATTGATTTCTATAAAATGGATAGCAATAGTTGCTGTTGCTTACCATATATTAATATATAATCATGTCTTACTTGCCACAGCGGCACGTTCGTATGGGTTCTACAGTGGGTTGTAAAAGAGTCAGCCTGACACTTCTCTTGATACAATTACCTCAGCACCAAATGTTGGGTAGATCTGAATTTTGTTTCTCCCACTACAGCAAGATCGGAATTACTTGGGAATACAAGATGTACTTCTGCTGGTGAGCCAAAGGGTTCTTGGTCATACTAATATGAATGCAGAGTAGTTCCATTTTTATAGAAGCAGATATCTGACATTCAAACTTGCAATGTATTTGCCTAGTGCAAATATATTTTCCAGTTGTGAATATAAAGCTGAAGTAACACAGAGGTAAAATGCTCAAACCACTCCTTTTTCCTTTTTCAGTTTTTGGGCTCAGCATTGACCAAGACATTATGGTTCTTATGATGTATACTATTGACTCCCCTCTGTTTAAGCTAAGAAATACAGTGACTGCATTGGAAGCATTCATGAATTAAAATTTTCATTTAAATCTTAAAATCTTAATTCCATGTGATGTGTAAAGAAATGACAAAGAGGGACATAAAACTAAAATAGTGTTGTTGACCACAATTACTTCTCTTCATGTGCCTGGTAAAAATTAATGTGCTTTGTCTTCTTTCTGCTTTCTCTCCCTCTGACCTTTAAACTCACTTTATTTGTCCAGCTTTTATAATTGAAGTAAACTAGGGAGACAGTGAATGGTTTTAATTCTAGTCAGCAAAGAAGTAACTTGGAAGTTCATTAGGTTAATTTGATGCTGAATGTTTGCGCTGACTGACTGGCTCTCTGTTCTTTTGGCAGCAAGGGAAGCTTTTGAAAAACCTCCCAAAGTGTGTCCATATTTTTCTGATGGTGACTAATGCTAATGGGACAGGGGAAAACATGTCAGGAATGTTATGGGAAGGAGAGTTCCAAGGAGCATCATGAGTCTTCTGTGGTCAGTGATGTGGCGTGTCTTTAGAGTCACACAAGGAATGAGGTGGATTAGTTGGTGGTAAAGTCTGAAGAGAAGTTTAAATGTTCTCTAATGTGCCCCTTCTGCTTTTTCTAAACCATGTGGTGTGGGGAAATCCAGAAGATTTGAGCTGTCTTCAGCTTAGCACCTTTAGGATTTCAAGCTGGTGTGTCCTAACTGGAGAATAAGAGCAGCCTGGAAAATGTTCCCATAGTAGCTGTCTCAGGGATGTGGCTTTAAAATAAAAGACTGGAATCCTTGCTTTCCAGCTTTTACAACGAGATAAGAATAATAGGCATGTTTAAATAAAAAGATGTGTACCTATCTAAGTAAGGTTAAAACTAAAATGCTTTTACTCAAATAAAAAGAAATAATGAAACACATTATTTAGGAATGGATGTTTATGTGGCCTTGTGAATTGGTCAGGATGAAACCTAACTTTTGAGGGATGAGTTTTGGCTCAAAGTACGAGGGTTTGGGACAATAAATAGCAGAAAATTTTCCATGCAACAATTAAGGGTGTAAGAGCATAACAAAAGACATTGTTACTAAATGTGAAAGCAAACAAACTTAATGATCTTTAATGTTAAAACATAATTATCTTTAAAAGCCTTAATGGACTTTGGAGCTGTCCCTTTTCCAAAAGTGGAACCATTTACAGGCATGTAAAATCTTCACTAGTTGTTTGAAATCATTGCAAACTGAAATGATAAAAGATGCTTTTGTTTCACATCTGTGCCAGAGGGTTTTTCTTCCTGAATGTAACTCTTTTACACAGTCCAATACATAACTCTTATGTTTTCATGACCCACATGTTAAATGGTTTTGTGCTATGCTCTTTATTTCCTGAGATGGGACCTGGAAGTTCCCTGAATTCTTCTAAAGAGTGTAAGTCTCAAAAAGAATGAAGATTTCATAGAATCATAGAATGGCCTGGGTTGGAAGAGACCTGCTATGGGCAGGGTCACCTTTCACTAGACCAGGTTGCTGAGAGCCCCATCCAGCCTGGCCTTGACCACTTCAGGGCTGGGGCATCCACAACTTCTCTGGGTAACCTGTTCCAGTGTCTCACCAACCCCACAGTAAAGAATTTTTTTTCCTTTATGAGTAATGTGGAAAACCAGAGATATTTACTGCTGAACAAATAGTTTCTAAAACACATCAGCATTTGTTAGCCAGCTGGAAGCCAAGTTATTTTGTGCACGTGCCATTATGTCAAAGTCTTTGCTGTTGTTCTTAGAGCAGAACAACAGCTTATGGTGCTTCCTGAAAATAGTTATTTGTGACCCTGTGTTTACTTGTTTCTCATTTCTGGCCCTTGTTTTTAATGGTTTCACTTAATTCTTTAAATTGTCACTCTACAAGATTACAGAATCACATAAGCATTCTTCATTATTAATTAATATCTGTTAGAGTTTGCTACTATCTTGGAAGATAGCTGTTTTCTTCAATTAATGGAGCAGTTGCATGTGTGGAAGGCCATCCATTGCTAATTTATACATTTAGGTACATGAACACTTTCTTCGTCTTGATTGAGTTGCCTGAAGTACCTAAGGGGTGTCATTTGTGACACCTTGTTTTTTCTGAAATATTTTCAAGGAGGTGATGAATGTGGTGCGGGGTTCGTACATCTATGAAATGATGCAGCATTAGGATAATACCCTTCCAGAGAAAGTTCTACATTTGTGATGGCTCTTTGAGGGTCAATTTAATCAAGTGATTGGTGCTTTATAAATAAAGAAAGCAGGATATACTGTACTACAAGTTAAATATGAATTGTTGCTTGCGTTCAGGAAATGGTAGAAGGCAGAGAACTGCTAATGGTGTCTGATGGAGCAAGCCTGATAATGCAGTCTTGACCCTTAGCATATGAATTAGGTGTTTGCAATTTTTTTGGTGCTGCATAGAAAGCCAAAGGGGATGTGGTTGTTTTTGGTGGTGCAGATTTATGGTCCCAAGGAGTTTATCTTGCAATTAAATATTAAGTTTCTATGAGTTAATGTAACAAATTGTGAGAAAGAAGATGAGGGAACAGAGTAAGGATGTGAGCAATGAGCTGAAGGGTTTGTGCAGTGTGCCCACATAAACAATGTAGTGATTGGAATTCTTTGGAAGTTTTTCATTTTCATACTCTCTCAGCAGGTTTTTGTTGTTGTACTGCTAACAATCCCTTACTACAATGCTGCTGTATCATTTTGCTTTGAATATAACAGTAGGATAACTATTGTTTCTATTATTTTCCTGAGAGAAACTATGTAGGGTTCCTTACACAAGTCATGTGGGTGCTCACCAAGACAGGAGGCTGCCATTTCTGGTCATTACAGTAGCTGCCTGAAAGCAGGGAGAGTGGAAATAGGGTGGAAGAGGGGAAAGAAGAAGGGGATGTGGTTCTCTTGCAGTAAATCTGAATATAAAATATGAGTGCTACAGATAGAATATTGTAGCTATTACTACAATATTATTGATTGTTATTATTGGTATTTTTGAACTGTGATGTATTCTGACAACAAAATGGTAAAAGCTCATGTTTTGTTGAATCTCTGGTTTTGGTTGTTTGGTTTGTTTTTTTTTTTTTTTTTTTTTCTTTTTTTTTTTTTTTGGATTGTACTAATTATATTTTTATTCTCTATTTTAGTAACATCTCTCAAATTCCATGCTAAAAGTGGCACCATAGTGTTGCATATTATCTTTCAATGACTAACCATTAAATTTGATCAAAGCGAAGTGAGTGTTCTTATTGACCATGCAAACGGGGTCATTCTTTATTCTTTCTGCCTCATGCATTGATTGTGCTTTCAGGACTTATGCTGGTGGTTATTAGAAACTGGAGGGATACCGAACACTATAGTTGGTTAGTGTGGGAAGTTCCACACACACCACACATATAATCAATGTAGTGGTATGCAAGTAAACAATTTTAATGATACTCTCTACTGTTCACAATTCTCTTGCTCATGCGTGAGTTAGAAAGTAATTTAGTTTGTTTGTATTGCCTCGGAGCTCAGAGATGAAAAGGCAGGTTGATCCTTCCTTTCCCTCTGCTCCACCTTTTTCTTTGGGGAAAGTAAGTAATGGTTTTAAAAAAGATACATGGGATTTTATTTTAGTTTTCTTCCTTTGTTCTGTTTTTGGCACGAAAAATGCAGAATTATTTTTCTGCCTACATCCTACTTTAATAGGATGACTTGAGGGAATCCTGTACCCTCAAGAAGGTATCTTTTTCTTTGTCCTTTGGTGCTTTTTGCTCTTCTGAGTCTAGAAATGAGAACAAGACCAAATCCTGGATTTAGGGGTTTTTTTTTCCATCAGTGAACTTCTATAATTTCTAGGTTTAGCTTTATATTGGTAAGAAGTAAGTGGTGTTAGTGAGTAGTTATTGGAATATTGAAATAAGAAACATTCAATCTTTAATTCAGGGAACTGGAATTGTGGAACAGATCAGAATATAACCTGAAAGAAGAAAATGTAATAAAAAAATTCAGGTTTCGCTGTAGGTTTAAAAGTAGTAATTGTGTCCTTATTGGGTTTGTCGTGTAAATTGAGATCAATGAAATTCTTCCAGCAACAACATTAAATCAATTTAAAATAAAATATAATTCACGCCCTATATTGTAAATTATAGTTTGTTTGATATTAATCACTGAGTTTTCCATGCACTGGGGTGCATTTTCTTGTAGCATGTTTCCACATAATGCTGTTGGATCCGTTTCTAATGTGTTTGAGAGCGATCTGTTTTCCATGTCCACAATTGCCTACATTTGATCTTATGCAAATCATGCAATCAAGCAAATGGAAAGCAAGGCATTGTTGCTAGAGGACCTTGACAAACAGTGGCTTTGTAGTTTTAATAACCTCCTCCCTCTTTCAAATTCATGTTTGTATCTGTAGCTGTTTGAATCCAGTGATCCGTTATGAAACACTTTGAACTTTAAATACGAAAGTATCGGCCAAATTAGATTGTGATGAATAATTGTATTGATTATGATGTACTATGATTTTTATTGTTCAGTTTGCCAGTTTCTGCATCTAACCTTTTAGAAATACTGCCTACCCTATATTTGCTGGCTCATCCAAACCTTGAAGTCTGTGGAGAGATTTTAATGATGGCTAAACTCCTGCCTTGAATGGCATTGCTAAGACTCGAATGTCTTTGTTTTCTTCTCGAGCTTACACAAAAGTAATTTTTCTTTTTGGCCTGTATTCCACCTAAATCTTTGAGATACCATTGAAACTTTCTATTTAGTAGTCAAAATACTTGGTGTTAGTAAATCAAGACGAGGAATAAAGATTTTCTTCGATTTTGGGGACATGTTGCTTTTTAAACATATTTTATATTTAATCTGTTTTTAGACTCTCCTATCCTTCCCTTCCCTTTCAGTATGTTTATCAGCTGATTCCAAAGGATATCTCTGCTCATATGTGCTGTGTTTCCATTCCTTGCTATTCTTGTTTTTTAAAAACTTTAGATGTTTCCCTGTCTTGTCTTTCTCCTTTTCCCATTCTTGGTACTGAGACACACAAGGTAACTTATAGTTGGTTTTTTTCAGGGGGTTAAATAAAACATTTTCCCATCTTCCGTTCTCTTAATCCTTGACAAAGTTCTTCCCTCTTCAAATTAAACAAGATATTTCCAGAAGCTTATGCCTGCAAGTAGTCTCATCATCTACAGTGGGAATCAAATCACAGTTTCGGTACAAGCTACCATTTTAAAAAATAGTAGTTCCAAACATGGAATTTTCCTTAAAGGAGAGAAAAATGCCTCTCACTGACAAGGAAAAGAGTGACCCACTATAAACAAATGGAAAAGAAGAAATCAGTTTTTTCTTTTCTCTCTTCTCTTCTCTTCTCTTCTCTTCTCTTCTCTTCTCTTCTCTTCTCTTCTCTTCTCTTCTCTTCTCTTCTCTTCTCTTCTCTTCTCTTCTGTGTTACATTCACTTTTCTGAGAGAGAAGCCCTACCATGTAGTTTCAACTTTGAGAGAAGAATGCATATTCAGTATCTACAAGGTTATGACTTATAGGGGTTCCATTAATTGTTTTCATTTGTTTTAGCTTTGCTGAAAGTAAAATCCTTCTGGTCACTTGTTTGCCCACCCACAACATGGAATATCTAACACTTGTGTCACAGGCTTTCAGCTGCATCTGCATTTTTTCTGGCTTCTCTTATGGCAGCTGCAGGGAATCAGGGACCCAGGGAAGTGTACACTAAGGAAGGCAATACAGCCAGTGCAGTATGTGGAATTTCCCTGCTTGCTGAGCCAGCTTGAGCACCTGCTCTGGAGTGTGCTTTCCCCCTCTCACTGACTTAAGCACTGCTTAACCCTGGTAGAATCAGTCCCATTATGTTGATTAAACATGTCACTGTTACAGGCATTGACTTGATGATTTTTTTTTTAGCGGCAGCATTTTTTTTTAACCCACACTTTGCCATGTCCTCCATAGAACAATACCACTGTTACAGTATTGTTCAGTGTTACAGTATCTTCAGTAAAAATGCACAAGTTCATTCTCTCCTCACACAGAGTGGAGCAAATCAGAAGAAATTCCATTCCTGAAGGGACTGGAGTCATTATATGAGGGGAAAACTAACAAGAGAGAAGTTGGGTCTAGAACATCTCTGTTTTGGTGATGGCTTTGTCATCCAGTTGCAATTTTTTAATCTGCTCACAAATATTTTTGTAAAAAATTATAGTTTGATACTATTGGGCTCTGAAAACACAACTATTTGTTATGTCTTACTAAAACGCAGAACTTCTGTGGCATACTGAAAAATGTGTGTTTATACAATAAGCATTTTACTTGTATACCGTATACTGTTGCCAAAACCTCAACTGTAAATTCTTTCTTAAAGATTTTCTTATTAAAGTCTATGATTTGTATTTCAATGAAGAAAGAAAAAGCAAAATACTAGAAAACTATGTCTGCATAACTTTCATGCTATGCTTTTTCTGTCAAACATTACTTTATTAGTATATGAAAGAATATATGATCTTATAGAATATTTATTCAACAAATATGCTACATTTTATTCACCGTTTTATGCAGTAAGTAAAACTATATAGCTTCATAATTAATAACCATTGAACAGTTGTTTTGCTATAGCATTAGATGCGTGGTCTTTACTGAAATATATTTTACAATTGTTTGGTGTTCGTGCAGCTGAGCACAAACAGACAAAGAGAGAACAGACCGGTGTGAATGGTGGCAACAATGAGTTTCCTTTGTGTTCGTGCTTGTAGTGAAATCTGCATGGAGTGAATTGTTGTATATATTGATGCTTGACATTCATGTTTCAAACAGCACAGTTTTTAAAAAAAGTATAATTCAGATGTATTAATGAATCTGTACTTGTTTTTCCATTAATTTAATTTGATTTGATTTAATCATCTCAAAGGTGTTCGTTTGCCACTGGAGCAAATTGATGTAGCATGTAGCACCTACAAAACTAACTTTTTTTTTTTTTTGGGTAGTATCTAGTCTGGTGTAAATGGAGTACAGTGGGGTTACCTTAACCAAAGCACACCCCACAAATCTATTAGGAGTCAAAATTTACAGTTTATTTACTACTAAAGAACTAGTACCTCTTAATTTCTCTGAAACATTTAGGAGATACAGGTGCGCCCTTCATCTCAATTTCCTGAACTCACTATTGTCTGAAAGCTACAGAAAAACAAGGTAAAATGAATACACCAAGTAAACTCCCATTCTTTTTTTGCCCTAGATTTGGCAGTTTTCATGCCACACCAGTTCCTGCTCACTGCGTGCACGCTTGCTGGCTGTACAAACAGTTCCCAGGTCACCTTGTTTACAGCACAGCTGCCACCATCTCACGTAGATGCCCCCATCCTGACAGTTTTGGATTCTAGAACAATATATGTACAGTAAGTAAGGATTTCTTCTTTCCTGACAACACAATAGTGCATCAGTTTATTCAAGAATTCCAGTGAGTTCAATCAGGGGAAGGGTTTGTGACATAAAATTAAATTTATTATGATTAAATGCATAGAAGTGATTAGTTTAGTGGTTCTGTGAACCTTCTGATTATCACTTGCCAACTTAATTTCCATTTTGTCTTTACGCAATCAGTATAACCTACATATGGGCATAGCCTCTGCAAACTTCAGTGCACGAAATGTTCTGGTGATATGCCCCTTTTGTAGCCCCTGCTTTGTGTGTAATCATTTATCTATTGAGTACAAATACTGCATTAGAGGTAAGGCTTAGGTTTATTTTTATGATTGCACAAATGTGTTTTCAAATTCTCAAAATAAACCCCATGAAGTCCCCTAAACAAAGCCTTACATTTTCAGTGTGGTGTGAATCTTTATTTGGTCTGGTCTTAATAATATTTTGCTTTTTTTTTTGCAGATGGAAAGAGCCAGTAGAAGTAAATGGAATCCTAGATCGCTATATAATTTATATGGCCACCAATGAGCAGAATTTTACCAAGTGGAATGTAATCTATAACAGCACAGAACTTTTTCTGGATTTTACTATTCCGCAGCTTTTCCCGGGTACTGAATACCTCGTAAAACTAGCTGTAAGTTTTAAAGATGTGTAGTAGAGGTGTAAAATGGTGAAAATTATTCTGATTTTGTTAGCATCTTAATATTTAATGGTTCCTGTGTCCACTTTGTTTAACCTCTTCTTTCTGAAGCTATGGTGGATGAGCCATCCTGAACAAAAGTAGGTTTTTTGTTTCAAAACACTCATAAAAATGTGTATGTAATTTAAATACAGGTTTTCTTCAAGGATAACATGGATAACTAATAAAGAATTGAGCAGAAATATATGAAATGCTTTAAAAATGTCTCCTTGGACCCAACTTACAAGAAAGCATTTAATGTATTTAAGTGTTAACCTTTTGTATTTTGTACCATGGCAATTTTTTCTTTCATCCTGAAATCCGTATGTAGAAGGAAATAGCAGAGAGGAAGAGTTCAGTGTAAAGTAGCAGTTTGTTTATTCAAAACATTTTAAAAGACATTAGTGTTTTCAATGCATTTCTTTATCATTGGTTTTATTTTGTGATTACATAGAACAGCTTCAGCTCACTAACAAACCTGAAAATATGTGAATAAAAGCAGGGGATTGTCCCTTGTTGTAAGCACACTGTTCATTTTATAACAATACCTATATAAGGATATTTGCTTTGATAAATGCCATAGAAAAATATTCTGCTCTTGATTATGAATAAATTTACATTTATGTAGACTGGGTATGCATTCATTTTTTTTAACATGCTCTTGAATGTTCTAAATATTATACCACAAAAAATAAATTACCTTCAGATAATGATAAGGATCTGACTTGAACCTGAAAAAAACAAGGATATTCAGTGTAATTAAAGCTTAGATTCACGTTGGAATTAATTCATTTGTGCCTAGATAAGTCAGCATAGTAAATTGCATAGCATATGTAATAGCACCATGTCCAAAATTAAGGTACTACTTTAACAGCATTTTATGCTTTTATTGTTAAAAGAATTTGTGCTGTCCTTCACTGTGCCACAGCTCTTGTCTGCTCCTGCCCAGCTTCTATGCATGGGGGCACAAGCAGAGAGGATCAGGGAAGAATTAACAGCTACAATCTGGAGAGCAACTGGGACTGCTTCTTTTGGTGGCTCTGCCTTGGGATATGGGAGGAAGTGTTGTGTAGATGCTGTTTTTCTTCATCAGTGTGCACAGATTTCTTAGAAGTTACTGAATAAATTTTTAGGAACCTTTGTTCTTTATATCTTATTTCTCATTTCTCTGTATTTTTTAATCCCCCCTTAATATTTGCATTTAATCAGAAAGTAAGAAAAGATAATTTCTTCTAGTGACAAAGGTAACCAGATTTACCTGGATAAAATGCAGTGGTCTGTAATAGGTGGGTTAGAAGATCTAAACACCCTTGCAGCTTTGAAAATGACAAGTCTGAAAGTGCATGAGAAGCACAATAGCTCTGAGGTGTGATAGCTTTCTTAAAACTTTTGGATCCATTGTGCATGGAACTTGTTAGACTGGTTTGAGGATACTGTAATATTAGAGATTTACAAATTATGAAGATTAAACATGGCCAAATGTTATTTGTATACTTTATGAAAGGAAGAAAACCCCCAAACATAAAAAACCACAACAAAAACCAAACCCACAAAAAATTCAAATCAAGCATACACACCTGGAAAAAATTGAAATATTTAATGTTTCATATATAATTTAACTGAATTTCAATAAAAGTTAAAATTAAAAAAATGCAAACAACAATCAACAGTGGATACTTAACTAAATTCCTTGTATTTTCTGTTAGAATGAAATATTTCTATCAGTTAGAACTTTTTTTCTTGTTTCATAGGTAGTATTAATTTTGTTTCATATCCATTCCAAAACTAGTTTTGGTTTATGTGGGAAATTGAGTTACCAAAAATTGCAGCTTGAATAGGAGAATCAGGAGCCTCAGCAGCAGAACTTTCAGCACCTCACAGGTGGCTGGCTTTAACTTTTGTATGATAGGTTAATGTAACTACATGGAATAGAGTTAAGGAAATGTTTATCTTTGCATGCTGTTACCAGTTTTCAGAATTGATTACTGCCATTTGATATGTAGCAGTTTTATTCGTAAATGAGTACAACAAGCAAATCTAATGCTTGTAAGCAAATCTAATGCCTTTTTTCGAAAGTCAGCCAAGAAGGTGTAAGGTTATGTCTCCATGGATCAGTGCAAAGGAACTTGGTTTTGTTCTGTTCATGCTCGAAGTTGGGTGAGTGTGAGCCAGGGCAGTCTGAAAGCAAATGGAAAGCTGAAAGGCTGCCTTTAGTAGGAAAAGTGTCACTCTTATTTGTATGACTGAAGTGCTTTTTTGATTGGACTGTTAAGCCAATATCTCCTCAGGATGCTGCTGTGTGGGTAAACTGGCTCACATCCTAGGTGGAGCATTGTTATGTACTATCATCTGATGTGGTTTGTATCTGTCCTTTGCCTGTCCAGTTGCTTTGGTATTTTTCCAAATTTTACCTGAAATCTGTTTCTGAGAGTGACACAATGGGACCCAGTCTGGGTGTAGGTTTTCATGGCTTTGAGCATCACTGGGTGGGATTGCCAATTGTCCAGTCCTTTTGGGTACACTGATCTAAAATCCCACTTCCTAAAATGCAGATGAGCTCTCTTTTACTGATTTTCATTAGAAGAACCAGGAACTTCATGCCCCAGCAAATTTCAGAGATACAAAAATTGAGCTGCATGAAATTCAAGAAATAAATGAATGGAAAGGCTGCTGTTACCAAGCCTTTAAATGCAAAAGCCCTCCACTGCTGAAGTAGGCCTGGTGGAAATTAATTAGCAAGTCAGTAAGAAATCAATGAGTAAGAGGCCTGCCAGAATTGGTCTTTTTGGCTTCTTCATGGATCCAGTAGAAGTGAAATCATTCAAAGATCACTCTGCTTCTACTGGAAGGATAGTTTTCATAAATATTTTACTTACCAAAATACTAATAGTTACCTGAGCATCCATCTAAATTGACACTGTTTTTTGATTTTTGTTTTTTTTTAATAAACATTATCATGTTTAGAGTCAATGCCATTTTTTGATATTTCCAAAACTGAGTTTGCATTCTTTGATCTTTTTTTGGTAGTTCAGACTGAACAGAGAGTAACTTCTTAGCTGTATGGGAGTGTAATTTCAGTAATTTCAAAACAATCTTTATGTATAAAAGAGCCTCTCATTTACAAACAATACTTATTATTATTCTTGGTGTCAGTATACACTTTTCAAGGGGATAGGAAATATGTTGACTGCTCTCTGGTTTGAAAAACAATGGGAAATAGGAGATTGAAGCTAGTCCTTTCAAATAAAATGTAATAGATTGAGAGAAACATTTTATGCCTCGAGATCTGGAGAGCAAGGTTATTTATACTTTATGTGCTGATGATCCACTTTGTCCACTTTAGCACATGGGCAACTCAGAAAAACACAGGTGATCCCATAAGTTTTATTTAAGTGTATGTGAATGTGAATAAATGCAAGTGTACGTATAATAAGTGAATAAGTGTATGTAAATATGAATATTTTTTAAATTCAGATTTTGATTAATTATTAAACAAAAAACTAAAAATAAATACAAAAATCTTTAAGTACAGTGTACAGTATACAGATATATAATCCAGTACAGTACATATATATTATTGCATTTTTTTTTAACCTGTGTAGGATCTCCTCTCTCTTGTCATCAATGTTAGTGCAAATAATTGGCAGAGCATCACACAGACCATAGCTGTGTGCATGTAAAACTTTAAAAGCCTGTTATATGGGGTAATACGCACTTTGCCCTGCACATTGCATTATTTCATATCCCAAGCAAAATAAAAAATTATGTGGTTAATATTTTGTTCTCTGGCAACTGAGATACAAATTATTTTACTTTATTTTCCATAAACATGTAGCAATAACAACTAACACATACTGGTTTATAACAGTGTTTTTCAGTATTGTAATTGCATGTGCTCTGGGTGCTGTTGTGAAGTGCAGAACAATGTTTTAGCAATAGCGTGCCTAAAAACTAAGTATCATGGGTTATTGTACATCCTCTTGTTATTTAAGAAAAGAGGTACACAACTCTATGCTAAGATAAATACCTTACCTGAAAATCACAGGCTTACTAAGTTTAGATATGAAAGAATAACGAAACTTAGGCAAAAATATAATTGCTAAAATTATTGGTACTACATTGAAACGTGTTTATTTGTTCTAATTAATCTTTTAAGGCTTGCACTGGAGGTGGATGTTCAATAAGCGAAGCCAGCGCAGCTGTAACAGACGAGAGTACACCAGAAGGTGTTCCAGCTCCAAAAGCCCAGTCATATGCATCTGACTCCTTTAACATCTCATGGACTAAGCCTGAGTATCCGAATGGTAAGTGAACTCTTTTAGCCTCAAGTTAAAAAGATGATTAGTAAAGGTAAATTAATATTCTAAATGGCAGCTTATATGTGGTGCTTAATTTTTAATGATCATTTTAGCACATAAAATACCTGAGATAGTATCATTGTCTGCAGCTGGGAGATTGTGGTTTTCAGCCCATCGTGCGGTTTCAGTGGCTCAAAAGTGCTCCCTTTTGATAGTTCTTGTGTACTGCATCTCATTGTTTAATGTTTTCCAGGACAACTGAGCTGAGGAATAGGCATTCTTGGAGAATATCAGTCTAGGATGTTAATGTCACCCTCCGATAAAATATTAATTTCTTTTACATTAATTGATATGTAATAATAACTAGATTTGTGTTCTGCATACTTATCATAAAGTTGTACATTTCCATGACTGTAAAAGTTAAACAATATACTTTCTTTTGTTTAGAAATATTTTCCATTATGAAATATCCATATGTAAAACTTTTAGATGAATTTTACTTTTCTAATGGGATTGCACAATATCATTCACCTTGGAATTCACTCTGATTTTATTATCAAGCATGTAAGAGTTAAAATCACTGCAGAGGATGCTATGTTGGAATCACAGAATTTGAAGTATCAGAAATGTTATTCTTCCTTGGCTCATGATATTGATATATTTCAATATATATAATTATTTCTCCCAGTGGTTTCACATGAATTTAATTTTGTCCTGCAAGTTTTTTCCCACTTTCAGTTGTGATAAAGCACTTCCTACTTGTTCAACTTCACTAAAGACATTTTAAATGATTCCCCCAAAAGTGGTGATTGCATTCTGTAAGGTCTTACATTAAATTTAGAAAGAAATAAGAATATGTCATCTGTTAAATAATGTGTTTGAAAATTTATGGTTCTTTGTATGGAAGTCATTGTGGAAGACTTTGCCTCCTAGCCCCTTAGAAACTCTCTAACCCTGTTTCTAAAATCTCATCAGCATGTGTGGCAAAGGCAAGGAGGCAGGAGAAAGGGGAAGGGGATGAGAAAGAAAGGGATGAGAGGAGAGAAAATGGGCAAGAAGGTCATGTATGTGGCCTAGTGCTGAAGTCTGAATAATTTTCACTGAAATAGGCTTTTTTTATAGTTTGTCTCAGGATCTGATCCTGTTATCTTTGCATTGTGGAAAAAAATCCAAACAGTTTATAGAGTGGTTTAACTAATCAAATATATAATATATATGTCCATATATATTTATACATGCATATAAAATCATAGGATAAAGACCTATAGTTTAATAAATAAATTTCCACAAGCTTCCTTTAAAAGGAAGAGGAAATGGCCTCAAGTTGTGCTAAGGAGGTTTAGATTGTGTATAAGGAAAAATTTCTTCCTGGAAAATTTCTTCCGAGCACTGGAACAGGCTGGCCAGGGAAGTAGGTGAGTCACCATGCCTGAAGGTATTTAGAAGATGCATAGATGTGGCACTTTGGGACATGGTTTAGTGGTGGATTTGGCAGTGCTGGGTTAACAGTTGGACTCAATGATCTTCAAGGTCTTTTCCAACCTAAATGGTATAAGATTTATCTAATAGCATGTTTTCTCATTCTCCAGTTTTCCATTTCCATCCTTTTCCCCTTAAAAAGAATTTTAAAAACCCCCAACTGTGAATAAGCTCTAAAACTTTTGACTGAGCAAGTGCTTAATCAGGAAGATTTTCATTGTTCAGTGACTGTTTTGCTCATTCTCAACACATCTTTTGGGCTGCCTCGTGGTCAGGTCATTTATTATCTCTCTCTGTGTCAGTTGTTTTAAAACTGTGTAAGAGGCTGAAAAATACCACAGTCAAGAAGACTAAAATTTGAGAAAGACCAGCAGAAGGTACTTTCCCTAAAATCTTTTTACTTCAACGTTCTACTGGTGCATTCTTTGTTTGCCTTTTTCCTTTTTTTGCTTTTCAAAGGCAGAGAAACTGTTTCCCACTTTTAACTGAATTGCTTCCAACTTGGTGCATTTCAGGCTGCTAGGCATAAGTAGTGCTTTTCAAAAAAACTAAACTTGGCTTTGTTTCAGATGGAAACCTCAGAATTGCAAAGATTTGCATATCATAGGTTGTCATCTCCTTATTAGGCCTCCGGGGCCGTTCCTTTCTCTCCTGCCTCCTTGTGTCTGCTCCTGCATGACAGATGCTGCTGTTTGCTTCCATGGTCTGAGGCGGCTTAGCAGCTTCTAATGGGTGTGTGGGCTGGCTGGGGTTTGGACAGAACAGACTTTGCTGCACTCTCATGATGTATATGGGGTCCAGCTGCTTGCCGTGAATTAGAAACAAGTTAAGGAGAGGTAATATGCTACCCTTGAGGCCAAAGGTGGCAAACAGGATGAAAGGCTATATGGCTTCTTCATAAAGATGGCACAATGAGGGGACTCAGGCTTTGGGATAAGGGACAGTCTCAGATGTTATCCCGATGTGGATATCAAACTTTGGGGCTATAATTTTTGTTGCATTTAAGGCTGATTTACAATATTTTGTGGAAAAGATGCTATTTAATAGAAAAATGGGACATTATACTCCTAATTCTTTGTTGAAAGTTGCTTCAGAAATATCATTTATGTAGCAAGTAGAAAACAGACTTTTGAAAGATGGCATGTTGAATATATTTGAAATATGGACATTTTATTTTGTCTTATTTGCAAACCAACAATAAAATGGTTGATTAGACATGGCCAGATTCTGCCACTCTACACATACCTGTCATATATGTAGGTAGATAGTAGACAGTATAAGCAATATTGACCATTTAGATGAGGGCAATGTATGGAGAGGCTTGTGGAATCATGTGTCATCAGCTATTCTGTTTTCACCTTTCATTGTTCCAGTGACCTTAATAAAAATTATCTCCTCTTCAGAGCACACCCATTATAATCTTGCCATATAGTTTGAGATCTGCTCTTTAAAAATCCTTTCACAAAAATGTGGCCTTTTCTCTTTTCACCATTGAAAATTTTCCTTAGATGGTAAATTCTCAAAAACATCTCTTTGTGTACACGTCATAGATAAAAGCAAGTCTTGATCTGGACTGTGTCTTCCAGGGCCATGTGAAATTTTTATGGGAAATATTAGATACAGTAAAAACTGATTTATAAAATTATTCATTGAACTAAGCCAGTACTTGTTCCTGCAAATCCTTGTGCTTATGAGAGATGTCTGGTGTTTGTAGTCAGTGAAATTGGTGTAGGTAAAAGTATGTTTGCTTAAGATTTGACCTCTAGATTGCACCTAAAGAGTAAAGTGCATGTAGTACTTTGGATTCAAAACCTCTTTAGTGTCTTGAATATCATTGGCACATTATATGGCCTTGCCCAGAGAGGGGAAAGGAGGAAGCAAAAGAAAGACTGTATTATTTTCTTCAGTTTAATTTGCATTCTTGGATTTCTTTTCAAAAGTGAAGCGTAATTGTATACAGACAGTAGAGATTTTGTCTTCAGTGAAATCAAGATTGGACCTAGCTGCCTAGACTTAATAATTATGAAGAGACTGCATCTTTTCATGGTGACCACATGTAGCTCAGGAAGCCTTGTAAATCACAAAAGTGTCCTATGGTCTTCAATATTTTATGCATGGTAAGCCAGCAATATCTAGCAAGTTTCAAGAAGTTCATTAACTTTGGGCCAACTTTGAACTTTTTTTTTTATATGCTTTGGAAACCTATACTGGTGAAATAGGCAGGCAAAGTTATTTATCCGTATTAAAAAATAATTATTGCCAAATTTAGAAATTTTTCTGAAACGTACTTTTCTTTTCATTTGTTCTGAAATGTACTTTTTTTCTTTTTTTTCATACTGGAGTTTTCTCCATCAGTGTCCTACAAGGCAAAGGCAGAAGTAAAATCAAGAGATGATGGATCAGGTTTTTAGAGATGATGGTTCTCTGACTGTACTGGGAGAACCAACAAAAGCTCACAGTGTTGAGCAGCAAGCTGCTCCTCAAGTGTAGGTGCTGCACAATGCTGTGGCTTTAGGAACTCTTTAAAACATTAATGCCAAATGATCTCATTATGATTCATACTTTTACCATAAGTAGCAAAGGAATTAATAATGATTTGTCAGGCACTGATCTGTGCTCTCTGGTCACTAGTTGCAGGACCCAAGAGAATGACATAAAGCTGTCTCAGGAGAGGTTTAGCTTGGATATCAGGAAAAGGTTCTTCCCCCAGAGGCTGGTTGGGCACTGGAACAACTCCCCAGTGGGGAAGTGGTCACAGCACCAGCCTGGCAGAGTTCAAGAAGTGTTTGGACAATGCTGTCAGGCACATGGTGTGACTCTTGGGGTGTTCTGTGCAGGGCCAGGTGTTGGACTCAATGATCCTTGTGGGTCCCTTCCAACACAGGTAATTTTATGATTCTGTTCTATGATGCTTTAAAGGGGTTAGTGCTACAAGTTAGTAGGAACTTAGAGTATCTCTGTTTGGCATTTTTCCCCTATAAAACACATCCTTAGTGCCAGCATTCACATTTTTCCTCTGAGATAAATAAAATATCTGTAAATATATGTCTATACATAAGGAATTCAGTTATTTAATGTAGGACAAATACAAACCATTAATGTTACTGCTTCACAAACAACTAGACACAGAACCACAAGGGATTTTTGCTTTAGGAAGCCTGTCAAATGTGGTAAGATTGATAGCGTGAGATTTTCCAGGACTTCCTCCTACACACATCTCTGCTGTCTGTGTTGAGTTTAGCCTCTCACTTTTCTAGAAGAGAAAAGAATTGAGGAGTGTGTGAATCACTTCACCATACTCAGCTCTGCATTGGTTTAGCATGTAAATCTTTTGAAGTAGAACTCTTCAGAGCTCAGCTGAAACAGTTGTGTGTACGCTTTTATTTACAAAGCAATTCTCCATTTCGTAGAAGGGAAAATATTTTTTCAATTTCAAACTGAATCTTCCTTAATGAAAAAATCCAATTTTAAGGGAAGGAATAGTGAACTGAGCTGTATTTTTACAGTAAAAGTTGTTTTCTATAATGGAAAGATTAGAAGGTATCCTCTGAACTAAAATCACTTCAAATGAATCCTATCATTTTGTGTTTATTCACGTTAAGATTTCTCATTGAAATAACTTTTAAAAAGGGAGAATATTCATAGATGAGAAAGATCAAGGAATAGCCCCGAGAAAAAGTACTCTTTTGCAAGCTCAATTTCCAAAGTCTAAGCAAATCTGTAAAATTAAGTCTTTAGTTCATTAAATTCAAAATACTGTATAGGATTTGTTATCCTACCATGCACTTTTGGAACAACAAAGTTTTAGAATTCCTTATAAATGAGACAAGCAGTCACTTGCAATTTTTCAGTTAGTATTAGCCAGTTATACAAGAAGGATCATTCTTTCCTGTCTAACAATCTTGCTAATGTTTGCTTTGAGCTTCCAAATATGTTTTCTCTCCGTAGATTAAATAGGCAAGAAGTAGTTTTCTTCAGGATTTATTTCTACAGCATATTAAGAAGGAAACAGTAATCATCACTATTTTGTGGTTTCATTTAGAAATGTGGGTAAAATTTTGCAACCACCCCACTCCTGCCCCAAATTAATGAAATATCTAATTTGTTAGCAAAATGCCGAAAATCTGACATAATTATCCTAAAGAATGAGTATCAATAAGGTGTTTTGTGTGATAAAATTACTTGTTACTGATTTATTCTAGTTATAATATTGCCCTGAGTTGCCCTTCCACGTTTCAATTATGTTATAGATTTCATCTCTAACTTAAGCTGTTAAGATGTGGGATGGTTTTGTGTGTCTTTCCTGTTTGAAAAGCCACATGCAGAGTAGACTCTGAAACAGAATTGCCTCAGTTTTCCTCATTCCAAGGTGATGTTGGCTGCCATTCAGAAACAAGTTTGTTAAGGGATATTCTTTGTAATAGTGTAATTGTTTTAAGAGATGCAATCCACTTGGGAGGTTTTCAACAGTTAGAGAAGGAAAAGTGTGTTTCTTTTGAGTTTTGCATGAAAAGTGTGTTTCTTTTGAGTTTTGCATGCTCAGTCATGCTAAACAGCGTATCTGCTTAATTGTAGAGTTTGAAATACTACTACTTCTACTGCCTTGATGTCCATAGCATTAGTTTTCTTCTCAATTCTGTAGCTTTTGAGATACTGTTTTCTTACATTGTATTACAGGTATTATTACTAGCTATGGATTGTATATGGATGGTGTTCTGCTGCAAAATTCATCACAGCTAAGTTGTTTTGCTTATGGACTTGCTCCTTGGAGTCTGCATTCCTTCAGAGTCCAGGCATGTACTGCAAAAGGTTGTGCTTTGGGTCCACTGGTGAGTACATTAATTTACATTCTGGAAGTGTAATAAATGTCAGATGACAGTGAATATCAGAGTAAATGGTGATGATTCACTCTGGGCAGTACTAACCCATCTGGCAAAATGTGACATTTAAAAAAAATCCTGTTTAAGAGCTGCTAAAGATTCAATAGGTCATTGTTAGGCACCATTCCAAAGTGGAACATAGGTACAGTGAAGAACGGCAAAAACGGAGGCTGAAACACAGATTATTGAAATTAAATGGACTTAATATGTTCGAAAGGTGCAGGTGTGCTTTAACCAGATTTATAAGGATGTATATAAAGAAAGAGTTACTGTTCCAGTAATGAGCAAATTTCTAGCTGCCTGACTGAAAGGACTAAAGTTAATTTGCGAATTGCAGAAGCCAGAAGTGGCAACAGGAGCAAGGAAAATATGGTAATTCATAAATCTTTTGAATGCAAGTATGTGATCAAAATATTATACTGGACAGATTTTAACAGTCTTGTATAACACCCCATTTTATCAGGATTTGAGAATACAGGAATATTAAATTTGATATGTGAAAAACAGACCTTCTGAGGCTCTTTTGTTAAAGGTTTTTAGACATATAGTGAACTGATAAATCTGGTATGATTTCAAAGTACTGTAGCTGATGAATTAACTGGAATCATATCTACTATGCTTGGTTTTGTTTTCAAGCATCACTGGAAAAGAAGCCTTTTTATTCTAGGATTTAACATTTTGTTTAATTTAGCTTTATTTGTAGACTTTAAAATTTTATAAAAAGAAAAGGAAGAAATATTTGTGTTTTCCTTTCTGTTTTTTCCGTGGAATTTATTTTGTATCTGGAAAGAACTTCCAGGTTTTATTTTTATGATATAATTTGTTAGCCACATTTCCAGTATTATTTCCAATATTGCTTTCGTTCAAATGCTGATAGCATTGTCTATCTGCAGAAGACAACTAGACTTTCTAGCCATTAAACATTTTATAGTTTGCTCTGCTTTGAAGAATATTTACTCTTAAAAGCTTGAATGGCTTTTTACCAGCTTTTCTTGTGCATTTTTTACAACTTCACATAGGTACCCCAAAAGCAAACCTCGTTTTAAGGTACTTGTTGTGCAGTAACTTAATCCACTGTGTTGGTAGTGATGTTTAAGACAAGTCATTACCAAACTTTGCATACAGATGAAATATATCTATTTTCAGTACAACCGTCCTATCAAATAGGCATCAAAAGGACAGAAAAGAACACCAGTAGTTAGGGTTTTAAAAAATATTTTTACTAGTCTTTTTTCACATCTCCACTGAAGTACAGACTCGTAGCTTGACTTTTGGAACAATTCAAAGGGGTTGCTGTAGCTGATACTCATCTGCATCAGCACACAAATCGTTTTCCAAAGTCAGTGATCCTTCTCTAATCACAGGAATTGAAGTACATCTTGATTTAGGCCCACCTAAGTGCTGCCAGGAAGTTAAAGCAGTGGATCTTGATTTTTAAAAAAACATTTTCATATCAATTACAAAGTAAATCCAACACTTAAAAAAAAAAAAAAAAAAAGAGAAACCTAATGTTTTGCCTCTGCTCTAAATAGTATGGGAAACATCCCCCAGCAGTAAACTGATAATGCTTCCAGCTATTTTTGTTGCTGATCTTGTGCTTAATGTGCCCTAATCAATCAAGGAGCATCACATGACATTCCCCTAATGACATTCCCCAAATATGGAATTTGTCCACCTTGTGTTCCTGAAGGTGGCTCTAAAGATCTTAGTTATGAGAACATTAGCTGTTATTCTATTTCAAAAACTTTTTTTTGTTTGGCTTAGGTAGTTTTTGTTTGACTTTTTTTTTTTTTTCTGTGACTATGATTTATTTTCAAGTGAGATGCAAATTGTTAACATGTAAATTAAGAAAAGCTACATTTTAAGCTCTCCCTATTAGACCCAAGATACTGCTTTTGTCTGTTCTAATTATTTGGGTGTTTTTTCCTAAAGAGGGGAAAAAATGGATTATTAAGAAATAGTGTAACCTCTAATAGAGTCTTTAGAGAAATTCAGGAGAACTAAAGTTATGCTAATGTTGAAATGTGTTAGCTCTTGTAAATGTCTTACAAATAAATGGAAATTTTCAATACTGAATATTTCTCATCTCAACCCATTGCCATTAAACTTAAATTTCAGGTTTTTAGTTATATGTATGCTAGTACTTTTCCCAATATTATAATGCCTATCGTATGATTTGGTGTCACTTATAGCAGAGTCATTGCTTCTTAAGTTATTAATAAATAAACACATCTGAAAATATCACAGAATTGTGTATAAAATAATGTTTAGAAAAATAAATATGGAACAGGTTTTCTGTGACATATGTTTATATAGCATGTCATAAAGAAAAAGCTAAAGACAATACAGCTGTTGCAACTGTTAAGGGCGTGATACAGATTGCTACAAATTCATATTATTTTAAGATTTTTCAATCATCTTTAGTAGTAAAAAATAATTGTTAATAATTTCTTCTTGTTTCTGATGTTTCTGATTGGAGTACCTCCATCTAGCAGCACTTTACTGGAAATTATTTTGGTTAGAAAGCACAGTTTAGTCAAATCCTTACATAAGGATGTTTTTGACTGAAGTATACAAATAGTCAATGTGGCACTGATCCAATATATCTATGAAGTATTTGTTTATCTTTAAACATGTGCTTTATCCCGTTGACTTTACTGCAATTTATCACTTATTTTAAATGTAACAGAGTGTATAAATACAGAAGCATATGTGGTGATATTAATGCACATCAAAGATGTAGCCTGGCACATGTAAACAATAAGCTTTCCAATTTTTACATGCTAAAAGGTACAATATTCATGTTTCAAGGACAGAGAAAATATGTTTGGTTATTTAGATGACAGAGCAGGTGTGGCAGATTAAAAATAGCATTTATTAGCACTCCCATGAACCTGCAGCTGAGAGGCATTTACAAAGGTGTGAAACCATCTTGTACCTTAGAAAACACCAAATAAATAATGTATGAGAAACAAACTTGTTGCCATAAATAACATAATAGCAAATTATTTTGTTCCATGCCACTGAATGTTTACTAGAAGTTATGAAATTTCAGTACAAAATTTCTAGAATACTGAAGAAATATTTATATACTTATATTAGAAATCTTTCATATTCAGTACATTATCCAGCTATTTTATATTTTATTTTCTCTTAAAGGTTTATTTTTTATTGCAACTTAATTTTATTAGGTGAATGTAGAAGTTAATTCAGGGAGCAACCAATATTCCAAAGGATTATATGGATATACAAAGAATTCTTTTTTCTATCGAATATTTGTAATAATTCACTACAGTGTTTAAATGCATATTCCTTGCAATTGTCTTTTTAAATGAAGAAACAGAAAGTTACATGTTCTTCTATTGCTGCTTCCTTTCCTTAGGCCAAGCTGAGATCCTACATCCATGTGAGGTGCAATTGTGTTTCTGAAAAAATAATCCTTTCTTTTCTAGTATTTATTTCCTATTCCTAACAGGAGTCTCTATTTAAAGCTGGTTAGTTGCTGGACAGCTTCAGACAAATGTAGATGGAAGGACAGCAACATGCTTAAAAATTAGGACACTGACTGTTAGTTACTTTTTTTTTTTAATTAAGAAGTACCTTTTCTTAAAACTTTGCATCTGTCATTCCTTCCCTGTGACTGTGGCACCAAACTTCCATCTCATGTTGAATTTACAGGTAGAAGCTCGGACCATTGAAGCTCCCCCTGAGGGAATGGTTGATGTATTTACTACTGTTGATGGGTCCAAAGAAGTTCAGTTAAAATGGCTTGCCCCAAATAAACCTAATGGAAAACTGACCTATACAGTCCTTGTCACTGGTCTCTTCTATGCTGATCAAGGTATTATTTTCCCTTTCTAACAAGTCTAATGATGATATTGATTTTCCTTTCTTAAAAAAAAAATCCCTTTAGCACTAGAGTTTTCTACTTTTTTTCCCTCCGTGCCATTGATTATTTCAGATTTATCAATTTTATTCTTTAAGAACTGCTGCTTTGATTTATGGTGCTTTACATCTGTACAAACACATAAATTGTCAAATAAAGATAAGCTCTCTGCACTCATTTAGTCTCTAGATATACACATGGAGTCTTATCTTTCCACCTTCACTCAGATAAGGAAGCTATACTCACAAAATTTCAGTTGGTTTGCTTATATAAGCCACTCGTGAGAGCTGTTCATAATATGGTTGATCACGGGTGTAATTTGAAGAAGAAAGGGAAAGAAACCCAACTCTTTATTTCTGTATAGTAAACAGTCTCACCATGTGATACAAATGCCTGAAAAGTACGAGTTCCCCCTTAAACCTTATTGTATTGCAGGTTGCTCTTTTGCTTCCACTGGTTTATGTTGTGGGTTGTTTCCTTTTTATAAACGTCTTTTAAACTTAAACACAGCAATGTGGTCTTGGGTTAAAATGTTGCTAAATCAGAGCAGACAGAGTTAGCAAAGTCACCCCCATGTAAAAGGCTATCTAAAGCACTAGAGAAGGCAAATGGACATTTTTTCCAAATGTATTACAAAACGTGCTTATTTTTCAGTTGAAAGAAGAGTGCCATGTCCTCTAATTATTATATAAATGTAAAATACTTGGGCGGTGAATAGAAATGAATGTTCACAAAATGAGTATGAGCATTTAATATGTCAATTTGAGCTATTAAGCATGCTCTAAGGTATAATAAATAATAAAATATTGTACACAAGTAATGTTGATGAATTATACCTAACAATGTTGTCATTAATTTTTAGTGCACTTTAAACAGCATGATTGACATTAGGCAACTATAAAAATGTTTTCTTATGAGTATAACATGGAATCGTGGTTGAAAATAATGTTTGGATGACATTTAATCCTTTTATGTACTGTACGCAAATTTAATCAATGTTGTAAATGCAGTAACAGATAGAGAATTGAATTGCTGATGACTTCATAACTTGCCTCTTCTGCTCAGAATGAAACCAATTTGTTGCTTCTAGTATTGGTGCTAAAGATAACATAGATGCTCTAATTGCTGTCCTCTGCAAAGTAGTTTATAAATGAACTTGTTTGTGCGCTCTTTGGAGAATCATGTTCACTGCCGAGGGTAATGCGTGGTAGGCAGTCTCAGCTGACCCCTCACAAAGGCTGTTGTGTCCCTTTTTTATGCAATGAAGGCTTTGATGTATTCTGCTGTGAAGCACTTGTAAGATTATGAGGAGAAGGAGTGATGATCAATTTGAAAAAAAAGAGCAACATTTTGGCTGGACCTGTGACAGCACAGCCATTTCCGCCAAGGCAGCAGGGTGAATAATGCAAAAGCCATATTCCCCTTGTGTTTAATCTTGCATTGTTTTTGCAAAGAAAATTTCTGCTTGCTTTCTAAGTCATGTCATCCTCGGTTGTCATCCCGTCTCTCAAACCATCAAAACGGTATTAAATGTTGCAAAGCTGTGCAGCTAGAGAACTTTCAAAAGTCAGAACCCATTTGCAGAGCAGCCCTTGTAGAAAATGTATTCTGTTCTCGGCAGAATTTTCCTTCAGTTCTTTCCACTGAGAAGTTTACTGATTTCTCCCAGTGGAATCTGCTGGAATTTATCGGTTCATGGTTGGCAGTCACAGATTAAGGTAAATGTCGATCCGTAATGACCCTCTACATGTTAGTATTGCAGTAAAGCTGGGCTTTTATGTCAAAGATATCGGAGAGGGAGCTATTACACATGACAGGGGTGATCAAGGGACTCCAGACCAAGGCAAGCATTATTAAATATTGACTAGTTCTGTGATTTATGTAGAGCTGGAGGAAAAAAGTGACTTTTTAACCATTATATATTCTTCAGCAACGAAAACCAGCCATTTATCTCCTGCTGGTAATAAAGAACAGAGTGCCTGCATATTTTAGTGGAGGGAAAACCTGGCCTTATAAATGAGATGGACTCTTTCATGATAACATTTCAGTTTGCTAATTGCCAAAAGCAAAACAGGCAAATTGGAAGCAATTATAAGAGTTGACTTAAAGTGCCTGCTATGTTAGTTCAGCTCAGGAGAGCCGGGTGGTGGTGGAAGAATCATTGGGGAATGGAACCCAGAAAATTTCATTACGCTTGTTCATTGTTGCTGAAACTTTGCTTTGCAATGCTAAATAAGTAAAGAGTGTTTCCCCCCAGAAGTCAGAGCTCTAGCAATTGACATTTAAGCTGGCTGTTTTGGGGGTATGCAGGAAGGAAATTAAGCATTAATTCATCAAGCTTATATAAGACATCATCTGTTCACAATATTTACACAAAGTTTATTGAATTGTCTGATGGCTAATTGGTATTTTCTTGACATAATGAGCAACTGTATTTCATCGTTTGCTGCAACGTCTGTTAAAGAGGCATGGATTAAAATGTAAAAAGGGAAGAGGGAATTCACCTAGAAGGGCTGCATATAAACATCCAAATGGTTGCACTTACCACTCGAGTTGGTGACCCGCTCAGCAGTACCTTAAGTGTCAGTTTGGGAAGCAGTGACCACAATGATATTTTGTCATTTTTTTGTATACATCTCTCAAATGAAAAATATTTATTTAAAACCATTATCATTAATAAAAGCTCAAGCTTCTGGTAGAAATATGAGTGTTTAATAAACAAACATAATTTCCCAAACAGTGCAGTCACCTTATTATGAAGGAAAGGGAGATGTAGGAGATTTGGCTTGACTGTCTGGCCAAGTCATTCCAGCCCATGACCTGTTTTTATTTGAAAGTAGGGATACTCAATAGGATACTCAATTATGTAATTCTAAGAACTGCTTTTAAAAAGCCCATCAGATAGGAAAAGTATTATGAAAAAAAGCAAATATAATTTGGCAATACTTTTATAAAAATTTGGTGTTTGTGTACTTTGCTTAGATACCTGTTTCTAAATGAAGTAGGACTAGAAAGGGTTGAAGCTAAAGGAACTTGAGTGAATATTTAAGCATAAAAGGACATGTTGCAGAGGTATCTATGATTTGATAATGTGGGGGTTATTGTGTTTGATCAAAGAATTGGATTCATTATATCAGTATCTTTTTCAACTGTAGCTTAACTATGTGGGGCCTAGAAGGTCTATGTTTGAATCTAACATATCTCCCTGGCTTTTTTTATTTTTTTTTTTTTTTAAGTAAGAAATATTATACTTTTGAGGAATGTACTTACAAGACACAGACTTTTTGAGGAGTGGAAATCCTTCTGTATAAGTATAGCCCCTGGACAGGGCAAAGGATCCCACTATGAGAGTGTGATTCTTTTCTAATGCGCATTATATTTCTGCATTTTTACACTGCCATCCCTAATGTATATTGTGAAACTTGGCTTGATGTGTTGTTATCTTATCTGTGCCCTACTATAGCATATGGTATGTTGAGATAGCAGGTCGATGACATGGAAAGTGTTTAAATAACGTGTAACTTAACACTTTCTCTGTCATGAACCTGTTATTCCAACACTGTCGAGACACCAGCTGATCCCATGCTGAATATTCTATGGATGTCCCCAGGCTTTGCTCCTTTCCTTGTCCTGCGACACATATTTCAAATTTCACGTACCTATGTCTCTGTCTGACTCTTAATATTTTATTACACTGTTTTTCCACCAAATGGATTGGCCATTCATCATGTTTGTTTAAGATACCTTATAACTTTGCATTCACCTGCTTTTAAAAATATGCACATCTCATCGCAATTCAAGTGAGCAACCCGAGAGCTTATTGGTTATTTCCAAATTATAATAAGTTGTATTTAATTCTAGGCCTTTTTTTTCTAATGGGGCCAGACCATCTTAAACAGTTTGCAAAAGACTTAAAGTTGCTGTGGATTTTTTTTTGGAATGGAGAATATTTAGCCTCCTACAGTTAAAACAGCAATACATCAGTAAAGGATAGCTTGTAATGCATAAAAGCAAGAGAAGAATGTTCTAGTTGTAGCATCTCTAAATTCTTGACTTCTCATGCCAATATAAATGTTTTGTAATGCATGTCCTGTTTTTCATTGCTTTTAAATTCTGTTACTGCTGATACGTTTTTATTTTAAGATGGTAGCATGGCAAGGTTTTGGCAAATACTGAGCACCTGGTTAACATTTATCAATAAGCAAATTGAAAGTCAAGCAAATACTATCATAAACTGCTTGGAAGGTCATTGCGAGTGTGAAATGTGGTTCAGCAGGAGGTAGTTTGGATTGTCTGCCAATAGAGGAGGATACTTCTAATGGATTTTTCCATAGTTTGGCCATGATTTAGCAATGTATTCAAGGGAGATACCTGTATCAATTAGCCTTCATTTTTTTATTCAGCTCTTCATTTTTCTGAAAACTTTTCTCTTTGAAAGTATTTGTTAAAAAACAGGAAGGAGCTTTGTTGGTGCTGTTTCGCCATTCTGGTCTATATATGTATGTTCTAGTTTTCCAGAAAAATATTTGTTTCCAGCAAACTGCATATGGCGATCAAATAAGAGTGTAGAAATTGAGGGCTCTGTCCCAGTTCTGCAGTGCTCAGGCATCATTGCTTGGGCTCAATACAATGCAAAGACAAGATTGCTTTGCCTCAAGTCCCAGTATCTGCTTGAGAGGAACTTTAAAGAGGAATTTGGTTTGCAGTTGGTTAGTCCAAGCCATACTAATACCACTAGATCGCAAACAGCTTTTCCCTTTTCAAGAGTAGTTAGAGTTCTTGTTATGTGATACACTCCCAATTCTCAGAGGACTTGAGGGGAAAGAAAGGTGACAGAATCAGGCTTATTTCCCTCAAGTAGTTTCCTCATTCATCCCTATTTATTCTCAGGTTGGTTTAGACTGAGTACAGGGTCATTTTTAATTGCATCTGGGTATCTGAAATTAAGTTCTAGGACAGGAAGAATCAGGCATTACCTCTTGTCCAGAGGAGAGATTTGGAGGAAATTCTTATCTTCCTACCTGTGTCAGATGACTGCATCAGCACAAAATTAATCCAAATCTGTAGCCTCCAAGATGTTGTGATGCATTTGAATGCAAGTTTGATGTAAAGAGAATCCTTAATTAACTGTATGTCCTTAGGGAGTTTCTTAACATGAAGTTGCAGGGTTCTACTCAGAAGTCTGTTGCTTATGAATGTAGAAATCTATGTGTGTTATTTTCAGTTTGGGATTTTGGGGTGTTTTTTTTTTTTCTTGAGGGTTTTTCAATACTTATAATAACTTGTTTTGATGACATATCATCTCAGGTCCATACTTTTCAGCAAGATATTTCTGCGGGTATGTTTGTAAAAAAAAAATTATTCATCTGCTTACTCTGCTTATTTGGAGATGGTGTACCAAAAAGGTTCCTTGCAGCCCACTCATTCTCCTGGCAAAGTGGAGAATTCTAACAGCAGAATACAGCATCAGCAATTTGGCTTTTGCATACATACACTGTAATGTTGCTCATCTAATCTCAAATTTACTATATATATGAATAAATGGAGTGAAACTCAGACCATCTATTCATTCGACTTCTGTCAGAAAGTTCCTCTTACAGTCTTCATTAGGCACAGTGCTTTCAGTACCCTCTCCAATCGGAAGTCAAAAAGGGAATGGTAAGAATCAACCTAGTGCAAAAAGCAATGAGTGCTAGGGGAAGACACACACACCACCTGCAGATGGCAACAGAAGTGGGGAAAGCAATGCTGAAGCCCCTTGAAGTTCCTAGCCTGTCTTGTGCTGAAGGCTTGAGAATGAGGAATGAGAATGATTACAAAATGCTTACCACCTTCTGCACCAGACAGAGAGCTTCCCCACTTCCAATGTGGGATACTTTTGTGGGAACCCTTAGCTGCTTTTCCAAGCGAACCATTAAGGAGATTTTTCATATTTCGTCCCCTTCCTCTCTCATTTTGTCTGTCTTCTTAGTTCTAGCTACAGACCTCTGTAATAAAACTCACCAGTCCTGAAGATGTTTGAAGAGGGGAAAAAAGGGGATGCGTAACCCATTTTCAAATAGGCCATATTTAATCTGTTCACCAGAGCAGGAGTTAGGAGTATTTTGCCTTGCAACAGTATGGCATTTAAATTTTGATTTGCATGGCAAGAAAACTCATGGTTTTGCATGCACTTCAGGACAATTATTGAGTAATTTTTAGTCAAGCTTCAGTAGATTTTGAACAGCTTCACAATGCACCATGTAATAGCATAATTCCCTTCAGCACCAGATATGCTATTCTTTTCTTTTGCTTAGTACAGGCGTCTCTGAGGAAAGCAAAATGAAGGTCACTCTAATTCCGACATCTGACCATTTCTGTGGTGAAGACTCTAGCATCAGACCACAGATGGTGCTTTAACTGATCTTCTGCATCACGCTATTCCCGTAGTTATGATTTTTGTCACATGTACATTGTCTATCTTGTACTTCGTAATTTATTCGGTTTCATGTGATAAAGCTGACACATAGGGCTGAACCCCATTTCTGTGAGGAATGTATTATCAGCTCTTAACAGACTGAAATTGCTAGTGGCTGCCTATAGCAGGATAGGCTCCAAGATCGTTTCCACTCCCTTGGAATAGTCTAGGGAAGAATAGCAATCTTCTAGAGATGGCTCTGGTAAACAGTATTGGGTAAAAGGGAATTTGCCAATCAGTTTTCCTACAGAAGCAGTCTTTTAGTTAATGAATGTCTTCCAGAGTTTTTAACCTGCACGAAGGCTAAGGAGGCTACATTGGCAGTGCTTATGTGTCTATGGTAAGTACTAAATGCAAAAAATCAATTTATGACAATAAACACAGAATAAATAATGTCAATTATATGACCCAAACAAGATATATACGATATGGCTAGAGCTTCCACAGACAAAGAAATTGGGTTTGAATACTTGTGTGCATTGGCTTCAAACAAATACACTTCTTTTCAGAGACTTATGTAAAACCCATCTGTTGTCTCAGGTAGAGAAAGCATGATGAAAACTGGGATTTGACAAGCTTTTGATGAAGTTTTTCTTCGCACTTTATAAGGGGGAATTAAATTATATTTTGACTATGTAAGTTTCTAGTGTGATTCCAGAAAGATCACTGTGATAGGTCATCCTTTTATAAGGGTGATTGTGTGCAGTTGATATGGCTCTTTATGTTACTCTGCATGTTTTTTGCCCTAAATAGTCTAGAGGGAGGTGCTTTATAAGTAAGTACAACAAACACTCACCTGAGTGATTCTTTGGGTCTTTCGATCTACAAGTGCTTCATTTATGACACCTCATGAAAGGTGACTGGAAAAAACCAAATAATGTCTTATGTCAAACAAAAATCCTAGATCAGGTTTAGCGCTTCATTCTTTCCAAAGTATTACAGCTAAGTGTAATGGCATTTGACAGTATTGACTTTTTTTATATGACTTCTTTCAGCTAGCTCAGCATTCTGAAAAAATAAATAGTGTTCTCCCTTTGTGATTGAAAGGGTTAAATAGTACCAATTCATTCCCACTCACAAAAGGATTTATTTTCTTCTCATAAATCAGTTTTATTCCACATTTTTATTATTCCCTTGGGTCAGCTGCTCCAATTGAAATCAATACAAGTGCAAGTGACACAATCAATCTAGATATTTGATTATGGATTTGAGA
Source organism: Dasyornis broadbenti (assembly GCA_013397935.1). NCBI lineage: Eukaryota > Metazoa > Chordata > Aves > Passeriformes > Dasyornithidae > Dasyornis > Dasyornis broadbenti. Next base: position 613,392 of record VZRN01003889.1, on the reverse strand, counting down.
CTCCAAGTTCTGCTCTGTGTGTTTAGCTCGTCTCCTTCTGATAGTGTCCCTGGAGAATGGAAAATTCTTATTGGCATCCATGAATTATGGGCATAGATTCAGAAACCAGATACTGTGATAATCTCCATTTATGTACTGCTGCAGCTAGAGAAAGAATGTTCTAACCATGGAGAAGCAAACTTGAAGGTTTTAAAGCTAATGGTTCCTGAATTTTTTTTTCAGTGTATAAAATCCCTCATGAAATAAACTTGATAAAGTCTCACCATTTGTCTATAAAACCCCTCAAACAGAATGGATGAAATCAATAACTATAGGCTCTGTCATCAGCTTAAGATTGCAAGTGCAGCAAATGCTTTTGCTATTTGATGTCTTGTGGACAATGTGGTATTTTGCCAGCTGGAATCAACAACTGTGCTGGGACACTTCCTCCTGTTCGTATCAGGATAACAAGGCTTGGACACTGGAAATCTCTTTGAAATCCAGAGAAGTTGGTTCTACTCAAAGAATGCTTTCCAGAGTTTGGTTTAGGTCATGGGCTGAGTTCTTACCACATCTCTAAAATAGTACAGTGTGCAGTGTGGGGGGTCCGGGATTGATGCCCTTTGGTGCTGTTGCAGAAAAACTGAGTTGCAGTAGAGATGAATATAATTACAGCAGAGATTTAACACTATACTGACGACACTATTTTAACTGGAGGGTCTAAATGAGACCAACTCAGTTGCAAGACTCATTAGAGGTTTCTGTGTTTATGAAAGAGTAATGAGAAAAAACTAAAACAGTAATTCAAATCAAAAAGGTTTCTTCTTGGCAGCTTCATCAATGATTACAGGGGTTTTTTCAGTGCAAAGCCTCATGGCACTGAACTGAAAACTCCAAAGGGTAGATGAGACCACACACCAAAGATTCTTTTCTGCCTGCCATCATGACAAAGCCTCATCTTGGCTGCAGTCATTAACCATCCATGGGGTCTGTGCTAACTTTCTTGTATGAGCTCTCGCATCAAGCTGGGGGCTTTATTCATATTTCAGTCTGTAGAATTAATGAGCACATAAATGCACATTACTTAGTGTTTGTAACACTAATAATCACTTATTTCTACTGACAGGAACATGCTTTCATCATAATGATTACCCCTGCTTTGCCTTAGGGTTCTTGAAGTATTCTGCAAATTTTCATAGAATCATATAACAGCTGAGGTCAGAGAGCACCTCTAGGGAGCAACCAGTTCAAGCTCTCTTTTCCAAGCAGGGTTACTTGGAGCACATTTCCCAGGACAGTGTCCAGCTGGGTTTTGAGTATCACCAAAGCTGGAGACTCTGAGCAACTTGTTCCAGAGTTTGACCAATGTCAAAGTAAAAAAGTTTTTTCTTAGGTTTAAACAGAATTTCTTGTATTTTCTGTATGTACTCATTGCCTTGTGTTCTGCTGCTGTATATTGCTGAGAAGTGTTTGGCTTCTTTTTGCCCTTGTGACAGATATTTATACACATTTTTATGATCCTTCCCCATCTTCTTGAGGCAGAGGAACAACTTCAGTTCTCTCAAACTCTCTTTGTGTGACAGATTCCTCAAGCCCATAATCATCTTTGCATAGACTCCACTCCAGTAAGTCTGGATCTATGCTGTGCTGGGGATCCCAGGACAGGATGAGTTCCCCAGGTGTGTTTCACCAGGCTGAATAGAGAGGAGGCATCCCTTTCCAGTGTCAGTGACAGCATACATATTCCATATGTCTCAACACAGTCTAAGATAGCTCTACCAAATCTGAGTCTGTAAGAAGCCTCTTTGAGTGATAACTTGAGTACCAGTCAGAAACTACATCTGGGTCTTTGAGCTTTCAGCTTTCTGCTGTATGTGCCAACATGGATTTTAGTCTTGTTCTTCAAATATTTTCCATTTGTCAGTTTTAAAACTAAAGGGTTTTAATTTCTTTTCATTCCCAAGGGGAAAAAAGGAAAAATACAGGGTTTTTCAATGCAGATAATTTGAAACTATTCATATTTACAGGAAAATTAATATTTATGATTCATAGTTTTTCCAGTTTCCCACAGTGCTTTTAAATTACCCATTTTGACTCATTCAGCAACTCATCCTAACTGTGAGAGTGCAGGTTTCATGTGTTAAGAGAGTGTGTAAGTTTTGGGCTCAGTTTGAGGGACTGTGACCATGGTGTGTCCATAGGAACAATACATCTGTCAGCTCAGGAGAAAGGGAACAAATAGTGGTGCAAGACATTGAGGCAAAAAAATCAGCAGTGTGCTCATCTGTAAAAAAGAAAAAAATAACAAAACAAATGAACAAACGAAAAATCCTCCAAACCCGAATGCCAAACATAAAAACCAACCTTGTCTCAAAACACAACCCCCCTGCAACAGTTTGTTAAAAAAAGAGGTATGGCATCAAAGCCAAACTACTTCCCAAGTCAGTGTGACAATTGAGATGACAATTGGAGAGCCATTCATTATTACAATTATTAGGAAAAGTGAGCCATCAATAATGTCAAGGAAAAACTTTGAGCTGATTTTCTATTGGGATAATCAAACTAATGGAAAGTGATGTATTTTAGTCTGAATACTGCATTAGAAGCAGTGGGAAAGGGAGAGAGGCAGAAAAGAAAAACCTCAGCTGGGAGGAAAGGCGTAGCTTTTGTGGTAGTTAATGAGGCTGAAGAATAGGCAAAACTAACAGACAAAAGAATGAGCTTAGACACAAAGAAGTGTGCATATTCACAGAATTTCCCCCCAAAGATGTGGTGCCAAAGAGACACAAACTAGCATAGGGATAGAAACTGGTGACAATGAGCATGAGTTATGAGAGAAAGGGCCGAAAAAGCGAGTTCTTGTTTCATTTTTATTTTGCTGTTCTAGTCTGACATTAACTTTTTTCTGTAGCCCAAGAAGCAAGGCTTCACTTCTGTATGCTCACAGTCATATAAAGCAGGCATAAAACAAACTGTGTTTGTGATAGTTAGCTAGCTATCTTTAATTAGCTAGTTGGATAGTTAGCTATCTTTGTGTAGATCCTCATATGAACTGTTCCTTGAGCTGGATTTTTTCTACCTTTATCTTTGAGTAGTCTTCTACAGTGGTAATGGCTCTGCATCTGTCTGCTTGAATACTGTGGGACAACATGTTCTGTAATGTAAAAAGGGTTATCAGGACATAATAGAACTATATGTAAGGTATGGATTGATATTAATCACAAATGCAGTGATACTGGTAGAATTACTTGGTATTTGCCCACACTTGTGAAATATGTGTCTTTCTTTGTTTAATACATAAAAAGGAAATGACTCAATTTATTACCTTTTTTCCTTTAAAACATAAATTTTGGTCCAGATTGAAAGAGCACCTTTAAATGTACCTAATTTGGGGGGGAGGAGGGGCAGTTCTTAAATGTGAGACGAATGTTTTTAGTTTGTGTTATTTCTTTGCCATGAGAATGGTTTCATGTTGTACCATTTCCTGCACTCCTCACAACCTCTGTCACATGAATAAGATATCAAAACGCTAATGACTAATATACAGGATTCTCTGTCTGCTGATGCTATACTGTACTGCTGTGACCTTTGCAATATTATGTATTCTGATTGGCTGTGCATTTCACCTCTTCCCCACAAGTTAATAAGGCTGTAAAAAGGAGAGAACTTGAAATCGCCAGCCAGTCAAATTACAGAATATTGAAAAGGTCAGAGCAGTACAGCACACAGAAAAAAATTATGGAATATATGAGGCATTAAAATTCTTGTGACAATGATTATAACAAGAATGGAAAAGGATACCCATTTATGTTATTTCAATCTAGTGAACCCCATAGGATGATGGACCCAGGACAGCAGTAATTTACGCACCACTGACTCACAGGAACTTAATTCACCTATTTACAGGGGTGCTCAGTAACAGGAATACACATCTGCTTGGGAGTCCCTGCAAAGTGTCCACCCAAAACCATACTGAACCTTCAAATACAGATACTCACTAGCTAGAGTGCACTCTGGGGCTTAGCACTTTTAAACAGTAATTTTGAATGGAATATATATTTTTGTGTCTTTTTAATGTACGAATGTTTTATTCCTTGACGTTGTTTCAACTATACATCACTTTAACTATTTATATGGATATTCTTTAGCCCTAATTTCTTCATATGGATCTTTTCTTAAAAAACTGACACGCTTTGATCTGGTATAAACTAGGAATAAACTGGGAACAGCAAAAGTATCTCAAATAGCAGCCTTAGTCAAAGATGTCCCTCAGATAATTTTGGGGAGATACGGAGAACTGAGCAGGAAGGGTAGTAAAAGAAATATACTTTACCTAAGCAAAAATATGAAAAGATTAAGGAGCTTGGGGAAGCCCTCCATGTGTGTAAAGGATTTAGGGTTTTTTGAGAGGTTATAGAAAATGGTGGCTCTGAGCCCTCTCTTGTCAGAATTCATCTTTTGGCACAGGTGTTTGCATTTCTTAAGTGTTGAAGGATGTGGTGAGGCAGATCTAAGAGTTTGTTTTTTGCCCCTTTAGATTGTTCACATTAGCAGCGTCGTGGGGGAATCTCGCTTGTTGGAGTGCTGGTGTCTGTTCATGGCAGGAATTACAAGGCTGAAATGAGGAGGTGTTTTGGTACAAACCCCTTGTCTGAAGTAGGACAATGTCTCTTTGGACTTTACCACTGTCTGAGGCAACTACTTTTTGGATCTGCAGCAAGCTTGCTGGTGGGCTACAGTAGGACTTGTGAGCAGGATGGAGAGGAAAACACACATGAAAAATGGAAAAAGGGAGGCCTCATCCACTTATACTCACAAATGAATCCACTCTGAGGCAGTCTTGGCAGGAATGGCATGGAATGATATGACAGGGTTATCACTGTATCGTTTCCTGTCAGGCTGAACCTGTGTGTCTGCATTTTCCAGCCCACTGAAAACAAAGTTTAGGCAGTGAGAAGTGGCAAAGCTGCATATTGCAAGTCAGCCGCAGCAAGACCTGCATTTTAAAAATGTTCTACTAATATTTTACTTACCAGCAGCAGTAAGTTCCTTGGCTGGGAATTGGCATAAAACACCTTTTGTCTGTGTAAAATTTGTGTTAAACTAGCAAGTACTCCTTAGGTTTTTATCAGAAGCAATGAAAAATTTTGAACTGCTATGTTGTCTATCTCATTGTAAATTTGCAAGTTCATTTTTGAACTGAATAAAATGGTTATGTAATTACATACTTCTCCTAATTATTGAGTAATTATATACTTCTTATAATTGCCGAGTAATCACTCTGCTATAACTAGAATTTAATGTTACAACTAATTGTATAATTACTGTATATTAATGTTGTTATCCAGGCAACTTGGAATAGAGTGTTATAATTTTAATTCATTTTCTGTTGCTTAAAACTGTATTTTTAAAATATAGTATAGTTAGCCATTGGAAGAAAGATTAATAATGGAATAAAAATATCAGCAGAGGAAGTACATGGTTTCCTTCCAGGCTCAGGTGGATGAAATTAAACTGTTAAGTAGTGAAAACTGTAGTGTAGATAGAAAAAGTTTAATTTTCTCATGAATTTGGCATATATAAATTGCTATTAAACAACCCACTTTTATGCTTGAGGCTTGAATCTGTGTACTGATCTATTGACACTGTATTTTTAAATTTTCCTACGTATTGGAAGTGAAATGTTTGAAAAATGCAAATTTTTTTTTTTTTTTTTTTTTTCCCCACAGCCAGCTGAATCCTTAAGTGTTTAATATCTCTCGGACCTTAAGGATGTATATGTCACATGTTGTTGCCTGATCTTCATGAATAATAAGTCACAAACATCACAAAAACTGTGATAGGTAATAGGAGAACTATGTTTTGTTGGATTGTATCTTTTCCCAAATCACACACAGGGGCAGTTTCACAAAGGTGCAGACGGAGAATTTCATACACAATTTAAAAGCTGAGATCAAATAATGTAGATGCATTTTCCTAGTGCTGGTTGAGTAGCCTGAGTACATAAGAGTAATCTCAGATGAAAGAACTTTGCTTCTGCAGGATTCTGTACGTGGAATGTGTAAAATGTGGTTTGTTCTTCTTGCATGATAAGGAGTTTTGCCTCCATTGCTGTACTAAAACAGGGTTTCTCAGGTAAACTTCTGTGAAATCCAAAATAAACCCATCAGGCTTCATGAAATCATCCTACCTTCATGCTATAGTTTGTTTGGGTGGTCTGGTGCTATGGCAGGGTGTAATCCAGGTAGAATTTGAGCAATGAAGAACTAGGCTATAAGGCAGATTTATTAAAAAGTTTTGCAAAACTGTCTGCCGCCACAAAACCTCAGAAAATAAGCTTGTTGTATGTTACCTGTAGAATAACTGAAAACACCAGTACCTTTCCTGAACACCAGAATAAAGGAATGGCTTGGATTTCTACCATAAGTGAACCAGATTGTTCATAGGAATCCCAAAATTAGAGGAAAATCCAGATGACTCACCAGTGGTAAAATGTAATGTGAGCATGACTAAAATGTACTGCAAATGCTCTTTAATGCACATCATAGAAATATGGAATATTTGAAAAACTGGTTCTGATTTGATAGAATTTCAGTTTTAATAGCTCATTTGAAACTTGCATAAAAATGAGTAACTTCAATGAGTTTCCCTTAAAAATTAATTAAAAGATTGATTTTTCTAGGTTTTTTGTAATTCTGTCTTATTTGCATTTTGTAGAGACTCAGATGTAAATATTGAATCTTCTAGCTGTGACAATGCCTTAATTAATTTACAGTATTTTTATAGTTATAGTCTGTTTAATCTCATTCTCATACCTGTGGCCTTAGACTTGTGTGACTCTGATGTTGCTTGTAATACAGAATTTCCATTCTCCATGACTTCAATATGAGAACTCTCCATGGAATGATGGATACTGCCTCTAATAATAATCATTTATATAGCACTTCGTGTATTCAAAATATAGGATAATATTTAAATGAGCTCAGCTTGACTCTCAGATATGTGACTGAAGTCTTCATTAAGTCAGAAAAAATTTTACTTGACATATGATTTTTTGTTTTCTAGTCTTACTGGGTATTTTGGAAAGGGTTGTTTTTCTTTTAATTTTTGTAGAGTAGAATATTGTCTTATCTTAAGTTTGAGATCTTAAAAGGGTTGCAAAGGACATGTAGGTTGCTGTGGTGCCCTCTGATGATTTCAGCTGATAAACTGAGTACTTCAAATCCTTGTTTTGTCTTTGAGAGGACTGCAGGCCATGCTGGGAAGCCTGTTACTGCAGATATCTGTTTGTTATGCATGCGAAAGAGTTAGCTTATAAATTCCTAAGTTAACCATTTTTTCTAGTGAATTCAAAAGGTTTTGCCAGTCTTTCATGGGCATAAGAATTATCATCAATGTTTGGAATCTGCAATTATCACACAACTGTTCTAGAACTTCTGTTTAAGTATATAGCAATCAGCTTTGCAACTGCTTGGTTCATATACTGTTTGTTTATATTCCAAGATTTACATATACCACAAACTGTTGGCAAAAGGAGGTGAAATCGTGAATAATATTTTTTCTTCCCAATAGACCAAAATTTTGTGTGTGTTATTGGTATAAACACCAGCTCTTCATTTGAGTAGAAATAAGACTTGGTTCATAAAGACAGGGAATTGTAGTAGATGCAGGGTCTAACATTTGTTCTTTTCCTCCCCGTCTTGTTTTTCCATAACAGATAATGCTAATTATTCTGTTGTAAATGACACTCGGCTGTTGTGCAGCAGCAAGGAATTCAATATATGGGTACCCATTAAAGGACTGATTCCATTCTCTAACTACACAGTACAAGTGAATGCGTCCAACAGCCAGGGCAGCTTGATAAGTGATGCTATAACCATAGTCATGCCTCCAGGAGGTAAGTATGAAAAAGTGCTTTTTCTATGCATGCAACAATTACACAAACACTCTGTTCAACAAAACATTATTTATTATTGCAGCTGAGGACTGGAAGTTCAGAAGAATATGTTTGCATTACTAGTTCTTACAAAATTGTTCTTTTTAGCTTCTAATCTGTCACATTGCTTAATTTAAGAACTAGAGAATGAGAATACGTAGTTGTGTAGTTAGCATATTATGAAGGTGAGAAGTGCATTATGTACTTCATTTTTTTCTGTGAATTGGTGTATTCTGGCATGGACAGCTAATCTAGCACAAGAAAATAGAGAGACTCACCTGCATTTTGTAATCTGTTGCAGAGTAGAAGTCGTAAGTGCTGACAAGAAGCACTTACTGGATAGACTTAGAGAATTTGTTTAATAATAGTAATATAAACCATTGGCAATATATTGAGCCAGAATCCACAAAATAGTGTAGCTGTAAGAAAGTCAATTACAATGTACTGATTTACAGTGAATGAGGCTGTAAGCCAATCTGGATATTATCTTCATAACAATCTGAAATAAGAGAATTGAGCAAATTTGCCCTAAACATTGTGCAGTCATTTGTTTTGTGACTTTGTTGTTTTGTTTTGCTCTTTTTCAAGACAGCTTACATTTGTAGCTGATGTAGATGTGTTACTTTTGCATTTTCTTTTCATGGACACCCTTGCTAATTAGTTTTTGTTAAATAAATGCCAATGGATACAATTAATTTAAGGCCATTTTTGATTTTTAAGTGAGAGTCCAACAAAACTTGGTTTTGAGAGATCTATAGGATCTATCCATTGAGCAAGAACAGAGTAGAGTGACATACAATTTGAAAGTAAAAGAAAAGAAAACCAAAAATAAGGAAAAAAAAATCATAACTCTTATAGCTCAAAAACACAAACTTGAAACAATTTGCTTGCAGACAAATGGATTGGGTTTGGGGACTTCAGAAAAGTGAGTAACTACAATACAGAGTTTGTATGGTAGATTACTGAGGAATAAGGAAAAGGTCAATTCCCAGCACATTTTATACTTTTCCAATCTGATTGTCAAGTTGCACCTACTATTAACAAATACACATTCTCATATAATAATAAAACTGCATGATTTAAGACTGAGCAGTAAGACACTGATACTTCTAATTCCAGTGTCACATTTCAATTTTGCTTAGCAAAATTTGGTAGTGAAAATTTCACCAAATGACAAAATAAAGGATCTTTAAAGATAAGCAAGGATGTGCTCAAGTTTATGACAGCCATTAAGATACACTTTCTTTCATCATTAGATTGTTGTTGATTACAATTAGAAAACTTATAGCTTTGAAATTATCTTTTTTATGACCTTGTGGTAGTTTAAAAGCAATACCTCATTGGTTAAATAGGTTTTAGTTCATGCTTCCTTTTAGTTAATGATCTGCAAACATATTATCCTGATTTACACATAAAATCATGCTGAAAAGCATGTGGCATTCACTAGGATATGTGTGTTTAAGTAGAATTAAATTAGCAGTGAGAGTTATTAAAGAAATCTTCCATACTATTGTCCAGTGGACTGTGATCTGTAGAGAAATGAATAATAAATGAAGCAGTGCATATGAGAAGGGCTCTCTCACGCACTGTATTTTCACTATAGGTATACACATGTACCACCACACACTTGTGTATCTAGGACAATATATGTTTGCTTTACTATGATGTTTATTACAATGAGTCTTTGAATGTTATACAATTCCATGCATGCTAAATCATGAGTATAATGGTAATTTTACACTGGGCATTATGCAGTGCATTCACACTTTCTAAATCGCTAAATGAAATCTAGATGCTACTAAAATAAGAAAGAATTTTAATTTTTACTTTAGTGGCCAAGATTTCACTTAGACAGAAGTTTTGTTTGATCAAAATGTAAAAAAGGTCTCATTACGTGCAAAACCACAGCCTTTTAATGTATGTTAAAATGTAGCATTCTACTTTTAAGGCAAACTAAAAAATGCTGTTTCAGAAATCTGCACTGTGGGGAGTAGTTCATGGAGCTTGATGGAAGATTGTCTAAGTGGGAGGGTGGTAGAGGACAAAGGAGGATTCCATTTTGAAGTTATTGCTGATCATTGTTTTACAATTATGATACAGTTCGGGTTTTTTCCAACATACTTTTCTTTTGTTCTTTTTTTTTTTTTTAAACTTGAAAACACATTGCACATAATATAAAGCACACCAAATCCTTAGTGTTACCTGATTGAATATATCTTAATTTCTTATCAAGCTGATTTGCCATGCTTAAAGTCAATGCTTAAAAAAAAACTATCTTGGAAATAATGAATTTATTTTATCTAAGCTCTAGACTAAAATTGCAGTGCAGGTTCAAGAGTTCTTGGAAAGATTAAAAAAATAAAAACTGAATCCAAATGTTAATCCATAAATATGAAACTTTCTTTTGACCCTTACCCTGTAGTGGTCTGGAGTTACTAATGGGGTTAGGATTTCAACTCTTAATGGGACTTGGTGCATTAGTGTTTGGTATGCATGGAATTCAGCATTCAGTTTAATAAGTGGTTGACATTGGTGATGTCCCTTAATTTGCTTAAATCTAATTGGCTCTTTTATCAGTCAAACCTGTATGGATTGGCAATTGATCAGAAAGGGTCAGCCATGACTGTGCATGTACTTAAATGCTGGAACCACCAGTTAAAGTCACTGTTGCATAATAAGAAGCTGAAACCATGAGAACAAATGATCTTCAGATCGGAAAGCAAAAGAAAGCGGAGAAGTTTTTCGGGATGTTCAAGTTCAGAACAAAGGCATTATGGAGTATATAAATTTTAAATACACTGCTTTTTGCCTCAAGACTTAAAGCTTTTTTTTTTTCCAGATGAACTGAAATCTTGTCTGAAACTGTCTTTGTTACATCAAAGAACTACATAGAGAGCTAAAAGAGATGGAAGAAGCATAAAAGGGCATAGTTTAAAATGATTAGTGACAAATTTCATACCGCAGAGGTAGAAGTAAATTTTTTTGAGTTTTATATTTTTTCCAAAAAGAATGAATTTATTCTATTTATCTTGTCCTAAACTGCTTTGGTAGAAGCTGTAAAAAAAATAATATTCTAGCCAGTGCTTCACATTAATTTGAGGATGCCAGCCAGTAAAAGATCTGGAAAACAAATTGTTTTAGAATTAATTTAATTAGATAAATGAATTGAAGTGATACAGAGGATGTAAAACTGCAAAATTCTGGGAGAAAATCTTCTGCACACAGTTCTTGATTATACATTTTTTCTCCTCAATGAGTACTAATTCTGATGTAGTGGCACATAGAAGACCCCATTATTTTAGAATTGCTTTGTAATAAGGGATGGTGAGCTAGCAGAAAGGAAATTTGCAATCACTGCTGATAATAGCTTATACTCTAGTTAAAGCCATTTATTTCCTTCCTCTGGCCACCAAAGCCCGAGTATGGAAGGGAATGAGAAGAAGATGGATTATTTTGAAAAAATAGGTGCAAAAGGAAGGACAGGCTGCTGCTGAGGTGGGAAGCAGGAGCAGGGAGGCTCAATCCGCTCCTGCAAAGCAGAGAAAAAGGCTGGATTTGCAAGTCCTGACAAGAGGTCTGAAGACTGTTGAGGGTGGTAATTCTCTATCACATTGCAGAGTTGTCTCCCTGTGGATTCTTATACTGGGGGTTACAAATCATTAACTTGGTGCTGATTTATCTGCAGAAAAGAGCCTCAAAGAATTGATACATACTTCCTGTGTAAAACATAAAAAGAAAGATACTCTGGAAAAAAAATTGCCTAAGTAGTGAAGTGCCTCTTTAAGCTCTGCCATAACTTATTAAGTAGGATGTTCGATTTTGTGCTCTGACCATGATTTGCACAATATAGGAATGTCTAGCAGGGAAAGATGTCAGATTTTGCCTTGGACGCTTAAGCACTCACCCCTTGCTGTTCCCTTGTTTGGGAACATTGCATGCCTCTGCCTGGGTTTGTTCTCAGCAGCAAAACTTGAGCCTGCATACCTGTAGGTGTTGATGTTTGTTCAAATCTACAGGAGATGGTGTCCTGCAAGCAGAGGATTTCAGCCACTGTTGGTTTAAGTTGCAACACCTCTGAGACTGGATATTGAACCTCATCATGGGACCACTGAGCTCATTATGCCAACACGTAGGAACCACATCGTACAATTTACATTCACATCTGAAAGCATTGCTCATGCAAGTTGATCATTGAAGCCAGCAGGCCTCCTTAGAGGAATGAATATTCAATAAACAAAACAAACTGATGTTAAGTCAGAATTATTTAGGAAGAAAAATCAAACTCGAATATGCTAGAATTTTCCCAGTGAGACAGATTTGTTTTCTCATTTTTCTTAGTATTACATTGAGTCACACCATAAAATTTGTTTTGAAAGAGTGTCCTTTGCTTCAAATTTCAGTTACTTCTGAGACATCACTTGTTTTTCTCTCTTTTCCCTCTTCTTCTCCTCTTCTCTTTGCCTTCTTTCTTTAGACTGAAATTGAATAGGATTTTTTTTGTTCTATACCTTCTGTGTTAACAGGAAGTTCTTAATGAAAAATTGTGACCATATCTTCTCTAGAGGTAGTTTAAGGAGAGACAAGGATAGAGTAGGGAAGGGGAAAGAGCTCTCCTGCATCTCTCATCTATGACCTATCTAATTACAGTGTCAGTAGCAAGCTGTGTAAATTGTCCATTCGAGTTCCTTTTGTCCAGAAAGATGATTTCATGGGGATATAAGGGTAGGATTGCAAAAGTGCTTGTGTGGAAAACTGGAAGTTGTTCTATTGAGACAGTAATTCTTCTCTAATCTCTACAGTATTGAACTGATTGTCATTTTCATTAGTGCTATTTTCTTCTTTTATTCCCCTCTCCCAGGCTGTTCAGCACACCTTTCAGTGAGCTCATCCTGTGTCTATGCTTGATTTTGGGTGGGTGTTTTGGATGACAAGAGATGAGAGAAATAAGTCTCATTCCTGAGCAGTTATGTCTTCAGGCTCTGGCAATGGGAGGCACAGAGGTGCCCTGTTTGCTGCTCATTTTCCTAAATTGCAGCCAGTTGGGGCTCAGCCGAACTCCAGACATCATAAACATTGCTTTAAATTGAAGCTTAGTGTAAGTCTCTGCTCATAAAACTGGGGCATTTTGCCAGCAGGCAGTGACACTCCAGCTATGTCCTTTTCTTCTGATTGCCTCCTTCTCTTTGCCTTTGCACCTTGTGCTTTCGGGGCTGGGCAGATCTCCCATGGGTCCAGCTGTGCTCTTTCCATGCTCCAGACGCAGGGCACCTGTATTCATCAGCTCTTCGGTTGCTTTGCCTCTTCTAGAGCAGCATGAAACAGCTGGGACAAGATCAAACCAGCAATTCTAGTTGCCTAGAAGAAGAAGGTGGATGTGTTCGCTTGCTTAGGGAGAGCCAGCTGAGACAAGGAAAACTGTGCAACAGCTAATTGATCATCTATAAGCAGGCAATTAACCTCCTTGAAGAGGTCTCGCTCAGGTCTTTCCAAAACCTTAACCCTAGCATGAGATCCAGTCTGTACTTAAGGCCTCCTAGAAGAAATCTGCATTAGAGAAGATGTCATGCTGGAAAAATACAGCTTAATTGTACTTCAGAAATACAGAAGAATATATAAAAATGGGGGAAATGGGCTGTTGTGGAATTTAGAGGTAGATCATTATTTAAAATTATTACCTGCCATCACATTAACCTATTTCAGACCAATTTCAATTGTACACGAAAAAGGACACAATTTAGATAAAGTATGCAATTTTCATATAATCTCAAGCTTATTCAAGCTTGGGATTTTTTTTACTTTTGATTTTTCTTTTCATTCTTAGCAAATCTGAACTAGATTTTTCAGTACTGTAACTAAAGTCAGCATTTTTATGTGATAAGTCAAGTTCTGTTGAATGAATTCTACAATAAAATTATGTTGAAATTCCTGGTGAAAACATATAGACAACCTTTGAAAAATCACACCATGAATTTTATCTTTAGATAAATATTTTCCAGATATGCGTAATTACTAGGAATCCAATCAATTTTTGTGTTACTTTTCTACTATGATTTGTACTGCTTTTCTAAAAAGCTCATGTTTTTATACGTTCTATTTTTGACAACTCCTGGCCGTATAGCTTTTGGAATAAAATTTCATTTTCATTAACTGCCAGCAAAGGCAAATATTTGTGAGTTGTTGGTTTTTTGGGATTTTTTTTGGCATGTCGTTCTGTATTTTCTGCACTTGAAGCATCTAGATTGTGGAAGTTAGCCAGGTAATCATAAAGCATTTGAGTAAAATGGCAAGGTTTGAAGGTTTAAGCCACTTTGCACTGTTCAGGAAGTTTTGAAGTTCCTTTGCCTGCAATGAACTCTGTACACCACCAATACAGTTCTGTCACCCTGTTGCATATTCATCAATTTCCATATTTGGGGGGAAAAAAACTTCATGAGGGGAAAAATTAAGGTTTCTTTTAAGACTTTGATGAGGTTTAAATGGAGAGGGAATCAAATCACTGTTCTTTTCCTTGCTTTTGCTTGGGTGAAAAATCAGAGATGATCTTTCTTAAACATGACCATAAAAGTGCTTTTGCTTTTTTTGCTGGTCCCATTTAATGTTAAAAATTACTCTAGCTAACTCCATTTTGGGAGTTTCCTGCGTAGTTTGAAAAAAGGTCTGAAATTCAATTTTAAAAAAATAGTTAAATATTTGTTACAGTAGTGTTTTAAGTTTGACATTTTCCTACTTTTTCTTCATTCTGTTACATCTCTGCAGTTGTCTTTAGTTTAGCTGGCTGAGTGTACCTAAGGTGAAATAAACTCTGTAAAGCCAGAAAGGGAAAGAAAACAGAAGTTGAGTGAGAATCACTCGTTAGAATCACCACTTCTCTGGTGTTCCTGTAAGGCAGTGTTGGTGTTGAAATAAAGGCAACTAGAAGAGTCTATTGCCCTTACTGATTGATTCCTGGCATTTGACAGCTTTTTCCTCTCTATTCTTTTCTTTCTGAATGTTATTTTCGTGTCTGCGCGCATGTGCAGAGGCACACACACAAAAATGTATCTAATATATTAGTATATGCATGTTCATGTACATGATTGCTTTCTGTCTTTCTTTATGTTTGGATCTCTATGCAGATCATGCTTTTTCCTCTGACAAAGAAATACTATTCTCTTAGATTAATTCCAGGTGAGTAAAATGAGAAAAGGAATTAATGTATTTCATGTTACAGGGGGATATGTCCAGTACTGAATTATAATAATCCTAAGTGTTTTTATACTGACCTGTTTACTTTTATGATTTTTACAAATATATCTGCCAATTCAGATTTTCAGTAGCCTTCTCAAGTGACTGAGGATTGCTATTCCCATTTTACAAATAGCAAGAAAGGGAGGCTTGTGTGGAAAGTAAAAGAAAATTTTATATTCCTCCTTATGCTGAAGAATATAATGTACATGTGACAAAGTTTGTCAGCCTTTCCTCTTTTTGCTTAGGCTGGGGGAATGCCTCTCTGTGAAAGGTGTCATCTTAGTTTAATGCAGCCAGTGCCTACAGAGAAAATATGTGCCTTCAGCTTGACCAATTTTAGATTATCTAAACATTTCTAATAACACATATATAAAGAAAAGAAGTTGAATAACTGAAGAGATGGCATTATATAAAGAAAAAAAATATTTATCTTTTCTCTGCTTTTCCTTGCATTGAAGTTGTGAGTGCTCTTACATACTAAGTAGCCTGTTTGAGAGGGTGATTCATAAGAAATTGATACAGCTGTCCAGAATACTCAACTGATGGTTGTAATCTGAATTAATCAGCTGTAAATTTTCTATGTTGAGGATTTAGCCCTATGTTTTAAAAATGAATGGAGGAGAGGAAGGTTCTCCTGGCTCTTCACTTTTTGTCAAAAGATTGAAGAAAATCAGTATTTTAGAGAGTAAGTATTGCTAAGGTATTTACTTTACCTCAGCCTATGGTGAATAGTACGTGTATTTTGGGGTAAATAGTCTGAAAGGTTTTGTGGCACATAAGGCAAAACACACTGAGCCTGGTTTGGGTTTGAATAAAGCATGATGGTGTTACAAAGACTTTTAATCAATTAGGCTACCTGATTTTGAACAAGATGACTGTAGTCAAGGTCTTTTTAGTAAAAATACTTGTGAACAGATCGTTCATTGTTGTATATAGACACACTACCACCTATTCCAGTGGATTTATGTGTTCTTCAGTATTATCTAAGGAAATGAAGCCCAGAGATAATTCATATAAATGGTTTATTTGTTAAAAGTGTCTAGAAGAGGGCATTAACTGATGAGTAGCTACTTAATAATGCTGTATGAACATTCTTGTGTGGATAGCTTGGCTGTAAAATGTTGTAATCCTTTTACCCTGTTCATCAGAGAAGTCAGCTGTATTTTTGAACAGATTATTTCTGTGTGGGAATAGTCTTCTCTGAATCGCTTTTTATTCACCCTAAATATTTTACTTCAGTGTATAACACCTGGATCACATTTCTGTCAATTGAAATGCTATTTTTAATGGGGAACCAATCCGTAAAAACAGTCAGGGATTTTTGCCACAGTTAGGTGGAATGGAGGTGTTACCTTTCATATTCTTTAATACCTTATCTCTGTAAGAAGAGTGGCTGAAAAAAAAGGAGATCTGGATTATTCATCCGTCTCCCAGTTGCTGGGCAGTGTACTAATATCTGAGTTCATAAGCAGGGAGTGCAGAATACTGTCCATCTATCCTGATGAAACTCTGCTACTGTGTGTAGGGGGAAGTTTTATTTATTGGGGGAAAAGACAGAATAGGTGTGGCTGTAACGCGGGGCTGAGTTGGGGGTGAGGCAGCGTGCATGGCAGCAGCACAGAGGGCAGGAGGAGAAGGTACTAAGTTCTGGGTGTTCATGGATCTGGATGTATGTTGTTCATCAGTGCCGGTACCCAGCGTGAACATCAGAATGTGATCCTATTGCTATTTTCTGATACAGCTTAATTTATTGATACTGCAGCTGTTGGGCTGGACTGTAATGTGAAGTGACAGCCATAGCATTGCAGCTGGCATTTGGAGAAGTGATAAGAATTCTTGTTTACTCTGTAAATGTGGTAGTTCACATTTGTCAGCCTTGGCCTCCTGTGTTACATAAGAGAATAATATGCAGCATTTTGTTGTTATTTTTCCTAATTATAACAGTTTTATTTCCAGAACTAAATTTTTGATTCTTCTCTCTTCCATTGTGAGTATTACACCCCTGAGAGTTTTGCACGTTGATCAATGGCAGGATTTGGTTATATAGAAAAAAACACTCCATACTAGTAATGATGACAGATACAATTAAATTAATTCTTTGCTGTCTTCTTTGATGTACGCAGATTTTCCCCATTAAAATTGATGGACTTCAGAGTCACAAGCACGTGTTGGGGGTGGGCGGGAGTAAGCCCCTGAATGTTGTATTTTGCTCTTTGTGGAGCTGACTATATCACTTTATGTTTAAATGTAAGGAAAGCTGCTGACAGTTTTGATATATTAAATTATAACTGAGAACTAATTCAAGGATCAAAGATGCTCTTTGGGAGACATCACTTTACTGGTAGGAAAAATCATTACCTTTTTTCCCAGTCTCATGTATTTGTACTGTATGTCTTGGAAATATCATTCCCTACAGTTTCTGAATCTTGATGTTTAATTTAACGCAAAGGTCTTTGAGCAGCACAATGGGAGGGGGGCTTCTGTTAGTGAAACCTCGTAGAAGGAAATTGAAATGTACGTTTTTTCTCATTTATCAAAGAAGTGCAAAAATCTAAACTGACATTTTATATCAAATGAATTATGAACTGTGTACCTCGTACCTAAGGGAACAACAACTAAATTAGACTTTTGTTAAAAAGAGAGAGGGAATAAAAATAGCCTTTTAATAAAATATACAGTCATTTTTGGTATTTTGTCTGACTCTGACATATGCTGTACTTTGCAGAAGAAAACTAGAGAGTATAGGCTACTTCAAAGTCTATATGCTTTGAATGCCACAGAGTGAATTGAGGAGCAGGTTAAGATGACACACAAACCAGAGTTTCTACTTAATAGATATTGTTGCTTTGATATTTTTGTTTTCAGCCTTGTCCAACTCAGGTGAACAGGAAAAGATAATATGATTTTTAATAGCATGAAGATTGGAGCAAAGTAGAATATGATTTGTTTGGGGGTTTTTTGTTTTTTTTTTTTTTTTTTAACTTAAATTTGTGAGAATGTGGTTGCTACTGAAACACTTCCAGGGAGCAAAATTTTACAAGACACTTGATGGAACCTTAAGAAGTAAATTTTCAAAGAATTATGTACTCAGTATTCTACTGGCATGACTTCTACTGTCTTTAGGTGAACAACGTTTCTTGCAAGCAAAGACAAGACCCCCAGTCTGTAAAGTTAAGAGGTTTTGACTCATTTTGACAATGAGTCAAAGTCTTTTTGTGATTATCATATATATCATAAAGAATTAAGTAGTAGCTGTGAACAAGAGCCAGCTCTGTGTTGCCTTGATTTCTAGGAGCAGAAACTTTGAGGGAACCTCTTTTCCTCCTCTTTCTGCAAGTCAGGAAAGAATTTGAGAGGGAGAAAGTCTGTTCAGGCCACAGTTGTTTTGTGGTCAAAAGGTAGCCCAGTGAGCTGGATCTCACAGATATGTGTAGGATATTCAAGATGTAATAAGACTGCACCACCCACTGTGTATAGTGGCTCCCTAACACCAGCTAATCTGTCATCTTGTCAGATCCATTTTCTATTTATGGGCACTCTCAAGCTTGGTTTCCATCAGAAATAGTAGTATTTCCCACCATCCATTATGTACTGCAGAGAAATTTATGGATTAAAAATAACTACGGGTAGTCTTATTGCAGGGCTAATTTATTTGCATGCCTGCATTGTTCTCCAGGCTGTACATATAGGGATATATAAACTGAGGCTTCTGTCAAAATGCTCATCAATTGGTAACACTGCAGTTTTCTACCAATAGGGTAGACTGTACTTTAACAGTCCACCAGCACATCCATACTGCAGGAGTGCAGCATGAAGGGACTTCTTATTTAATGAGAACATTCACGTGTTTTACAGTATATGTGTCCAGTCTCATTTTCTTTAGCATTCAGTTGCAGTTGCTGTATTTTCCTAGTTTCTTTTGCCATGTTGAGTGGAGATACAGAGTCATAAAATCATTTAGGTTGGAAAAGACCTTTAAGATCACCAAGACCAGCCATTAAGTTAACATGAGCAGGTCCACCACTAATCCGTGTCCCTAAGCACCACATCTGCACATCTTTTAAATACCTCCAGGAATGGTGACTCCACCTCTTCCCTGGGCAGTCTGTTCCAATGCTTTGTAACCTTGTGTAGCTAATAATCATTTGTGGAGGCTGTGTCCACTTGTTCAAGTAGAATGGTGCTTTCTGGTTTTGAGTATCTTGTGTTATCCTTTTTCCTTCAGTCATAGACTAAATCGATATTAAAAATTAATTTTTAACAGATTATGTTTTGGAATGATGCATATGCTTCTTGTAACATCACCACCTCTGTGCCTTTTCCTTTTTTTCCCCTTCTTTTTCTTCTTCTATGATGTGACAATCCCCTTCAGAGAATTATTAGGCTGACAAAGAGTTAATTGGGAAATCAGCTCATGCCATCTTCTTTCCTCAAAACTGTAAGTTATGTCATTTCTGGTAAACATTTGTTTAGTCTGATGGAGATTTGAAAACTTTCTTGCAGAAGTTTAATCCCATTGCGCTGTGTCCTGGGAAACATTCTCTGTCTTTGCAAAATTTCTGCTAAGTTGAAATTTTGAAATCTGTGTGTTCCTGTATCCCTTATTGTTCTTTAAGCTACTTAGGTTTAAACTTTCTTCCCTGGGCTTTTCCCAACCGTGGGTGATAAAATTTGATTTTTTTTTGTTGCTTTTGGTAAGTCTCTGGATTTCCACAACTATCTAAGGACTGTTTAGTTTCAAATAAAAAACAACAAGTTTAAAAGTCAGCCTACAGTTCTCTGAAGTGCCATCAACATTAAGAGAAAAATTTTAGTTTAGCCAAGAGTCTCCTCAGCAGCAATCTAAAGACTCTTACCAGAGATGTTTCCATCAGTGTGGAGGGTACCATGCCTGCCTGTCTGATGCCTGGTATTAATTGTAAAGAAAGCTGCAAGATTTTGAAGACGATGTCAAATTATTTCACCTCTATCCTTTAATAAAACAAACAAAAGAACCAAACACCTAAAGAACCAACTACTTCTGCTGCTACTACTACTAATCATAATCGCAATCCCAAGAAACCTCCTAAACTTAATCTCTACAGCTGCTTCATGCAGGAAACTGAAGTTGTTGCATGAAGATAGACAGGATCTTGTTCCCTCTGCTCTTGCCACATCTGTCTCCCTAACTTAAAACAGACAGATCTGATAGTTTCCTAAAGCTATTTCACAGGGATATGTCATTTTCCAGTGGCCAGAGTCACAATTAACCAACAGGAGCTGTTTGTTTAATTGCAGTTTCTGCCTGATTTTGTAATACCGTTCCTTATGGTTTTTCCTCATAGTATTTTTTAAAAAAATTAATTTTTTTCTATGACAGTTATTGGCTAGCCATCCTTTTAAACAGTCTGATGAATAATTAGTTTTACTGGGCAGTTATAAATTCTAGCCAGTGTCCTTATTACAGGTATTAAAATCATTAATCATTCAGCTAATTGCTTATTGGCATTCTTTTGTAGCTTTTAGAGTTTGGTAAAGTTCTTGCTGAGTAAGATGGACAAACTTTCACCTAACATGAGGAAGGAAGGCAGGTTACTTCTTATGTAAAGGTGAGGTGACAAATCTATAAGATACTTTTATAGTGTTGACCTCAGTAAAAAGGAACATTTAGGAAAGGAGCACATATTTTTACTTGAGACCCAGACGCAGGTTGCAGGTGTTGAACTTGTACATGAGGAAAAGCTCATTAAAAGGAGGGAAAGGTGTGATAATTTTGGTATGTTTTTGTTTTGTTTCTTTTTCCTAGAACAATATTAATCAGGAATAAGTAAGCCTCCTTTGGGATTTCAAAAGACAATTGTCTTAAACTTTGGGTCATGGAGTAAAGTCCAAGTTGATTTTTAGGGCCCTGCTAAAATTATGCTTTGCAGCTTACAATATTAAATAGTGAAAATGCAGAAAAACCTGCAGTTAGAGCTTACACACTCAATCCAGGTAAAGACAAATTTTATTTTATTTTTTTTTAAAGGTCTTATTTTTCTGAATCATATTGTGCCATACGAGTACAAGTAACATTACAGATTAATACTAAAAGTGAATAGATTTACAAAGCCACTCCTTTTCAAATGAAATTGCTATTACATCAGAGAGCAGATGTATAAAACAGGATAGATCAAGAAGAAAGAACAAGATATTTCTGTACCCTGTCTGTGTTATACTTCTGAGAGGAAAATTTCACTAGCAAGAGGCGTGAACAAGTTTGGATTTATGTGTAAGTTTACGAAGGCTTTAAGCTGCTCCTTTTGCACACAAAAACAATTTGCTTTTTTCCAAAACACAGCTTCCTTTCTTCTCAAGACAAATGTGCCAGAGAGGGGAAAGCAAGAGGGCTGCCCTGAATCTTTCACATTGTACATTCCAAAGTGCAAGGAGGTATGTTGAATAAGGGTGCAGTGTCCTTGGTATATGCATTGTTAGATGGACCTATATCTGTAACTGAAACCATCCAGCAAAGAAATTGTAAAGTTAGAAAGAAAATCCAAGAATGTTTTGTGCATTCTCTAGTAATTGAGAGTGTGAAAAACAACATGGTTGCACATATATATTAAATGAAGAAGCCAAGAACAGCTGCTTATATTCTCTATACACTGAGAAGGAAAAATAATGGGGAAAAAGAGTTAAGAACCAAACCAAAGTAAACTTCAGTGAACCTGTGGAGATAAGAAACAAAAAAAGCAATCTTCCGCTTTGCCAAGAGATAAAGGTTTATAACTAGCATGCTGTTCCAGTGATGACATATGGCCCAGCATCATGGCCTGTGTTTCTCTGAAATTAAACTGAAATGCATGCCCAAGTTGAGAATTATGGGAGGTGCAATGACTGGAATTATTTGGACTGAGCAAACCACTAGATAACAGGCATACCTGAGAAAATCAGAAGACACAAATGTCAACACGCTGAACCTATTGTCATAAAAAGTGCCATAATGAGATGATCTCAGTATGGGCACCTAAACCAGAAAATGAATCAGGAGTACCTGAACAAGCACTACAATGAGATAAAGAAATGGGGTTTGTGAATGGAACCTGGAAAAGAGGAAGAGTAGTCATGACAGAGTGAGACACTCATCTAAAGGCAGTCTGGCTGGCAGTTTTCCTTGCTGTTTTCATAAAGATGGTGAAGAGCCCATTTTTCTCCTCCCCTGTGGTTAAATACCTATGGTTATCATTTGCATCCATGTGTATGAAATATATTTTGATAAGATATGAATGCTAAATATTTTATATGTGCAGATGTGGCAAATTGTAGAGTTACATATTCATAGGTCCAAACTCTTCTAGCTGCCTATCTGGAGATATTATGGATACATTGAGGTCAGTATATCTGATCACTCTTAAATGTGGTGACACTTCACTTCAAAGTTGGTGTGACTTTGCACCAATTTGATAGATATGTAATCAAGCTCTACTGGCTTTTCTCTTCTTCTTCTCATAAAAGATTAATAGTGCAGACATTTTTATAACTAAATAATCATTTATTGTCCTAATAGTAGTTCACCTTTTTATAGTCCTACTCAAAGTCGTCTACTTTCAGAAAATTTACATTTCAGATAAATCCTTATGATAAATATAATGAATACCTCTCAAAAAAAAAATGCTTTCAACATGGAATAAACATTTAATCATAATCATTTCACACAATGCTTGCTGCCCTAAAATAAACAAATATTTACAAAGCTGACTATTATTGCATATGTTGTTTAAGATAAAGAAATAGAGGCAAAATTTGAAATACTTTTCAAAGGCTGCTTAGCACATTACTGGCTGAAGAGGGATCAGATCTTTTATAATCCATCTGCATGTACCTGAGTATCTGGAATACAATATATCATTGTCATCTTGAAACAGTCTTTAGTTTTTATTTTTTTGTGCAACTGTTTATTAATTATTTGATTAGAATTGACGTCTGATTAAATATTTTATTCTGCCTTTGTAGTCTCTTGATATACAAAGCATGACTTTCTGCCCTGCTAAGTGAGGATTTACTGGGCTAGATGTTGATTCAGTAGGTTGCAAGTGGAGTGCTTGCCCCCTGAGGGTCATAATAAAGCTCGAGGGGAGTTTTTTGAGCAACACTGCATCTTAAAGACAATATATCAAGCTGATAGATACATGGCTCTTCTGTTGAGAAATTCACAGTAGAATTATTGCTTGTTGCCA
This sequence comes from Dasyornis broadbenti, assembly GCA_013397935.1. Lineage (NCBI taxonomy): Eukaryota > Metazoa > Chordata > Aves > Passeriformes > Dasyornithidae > Dasyornis > Dasyornis broadbenti. Next base: position 590,052 of record VZRN01003889.1, on the reverse strand, counting down.
GTTATTACTTGGGTAGTAAGGACTCTCTTGGGAATATGGATTGGATAAAAAGGGTTAAGCTTGGGGAAATGTTACTCTGAAGACCTTGGTGATGCTTGAAACAGTCAGAGGATGTTTTGTGTGCAAATTAGAATTACCATTTTGGGGGGTAAGTGCTCTACAGTTTTAATGAGCAAATCGTGATTAGTTTAATAGAGCACCTTTCTCATTATGACTCAGCAGAGACTTGACAATTTATTTGCTGTACCCTCCTGCCCCCCTGCCCCATTCCTTTGGAGAACGCTGACTTCTACATAGCTGAGGAAATTCTCTGTGGGCTACAGGAAGCCTTTTAGATAAATACAATTGCTGTATATTGTAACATGTTGGCTTGAAAGTAGTGGGCTTGGCTTGTTCTACAGGTCAGTTAACTTTCACAGCAGAGATTTGTCCAAGTTTTCTACTGTTCCCTCTGCTGTGCTTTTGTTGGTAGAAGAGATTTGAACATTTAGCTGAGATTACCTACGCCATTAAAATAACATCCACACTGTGGAATTGTTATTGACATTTAGACAGCTACATCTTTGTTTTTTGATGAACATTCCTGTATCGCTATAATAACCACCTCTATATACACAAAGCTTAATTGGAGCTTTTACTTTGTAGATCTCAGAGAGCTTTACAAGAAGAGTAAGTATTATTATCTCCATTTAACAGATTGGTAAATGAAGGACAAAGATGAAGTGATGTGTCCAGACAGAACTGCAAATAAATTTAATGCTTTTACTTCCTCAGTTAGTTGCCTCACAATGTCTCCTCAATAATGTGAACTTTGACTTCCTGGCTAAATTACTAGGTCAGCTAATTAGATTAATTTTGAGATGTCACCTTTTTTGCTGTTTAGAATCTCTGTGTGAAATTAAAAAATTGGTGCATTTTAAGCTGCAGACAGTTTAGTTTAAAATGAGGTGGTATCCTGCTTTGAAGGGATATTGACTCTTTCCATTGGTGTCAGCTTAGGAAAACACTTAAAAGCCCTCAACTAAAAATTTTTACATTAATTGCATCATCTTTCTAATGCTGGCTCAGTTTGCCTGCTAACAACGTCAGGAATCACCTTATGAAAGATGCGGAAACAATTCATGATTATCTGTGAGTACTGTACATCCATAAGTTTTAAAACCTCTCATTGCACAACTTAAATCCAACACTGCTTATGTTGCTGCTAAACAGAACAATGTTAAATGAGATAAATATATATGTTCTCTATTTTACTGTGAAAGTGAACTTCATGTGCAGAGACATTTGGTGTGTATATGTTTGTTTTTGATGGCTTGGCTGGGCAGATACTGGGGCTGTTTAAGGTAAATCAGCCATCTTTTTACCCTCTGAGCTGAGGTGCTCACAAGTCCTGGACAGGCCTTGAAGGTGTTAGCACGGGATTTGCAGGCCATGAATTACATTAGTTTCAGAGATCTTCTGGAGCTGGAAACAGGAAGATTTTCAGGTTTACTTGGGATTTACTGGAGCCTTATTGTGTAGATGGAGACAACAGCAGCAGGAACGAACATCCAGAGGCAGTCAGGCTGCTTCAAACCCCCAGATTATAGTTTTCTTTTTCAATGACAGAGAGGAATAGAAGAGAGTGAGGGAAGCTGGAGATTCTGTTCTACTTCATCTTGTCCTGAAAATAACCCAGGAGGGCTGAAGGGCTAGGGGCCAACTGTCAGAAGTAAAATACCTGGTAACAACTCCAGTACCCCAGAAGCCAGCTTTTAGTAAAAATTTTGTATGAGAACTGACAGACCTTGAACTTAATGTAAAGAGAACAAGTCTCTTAGGTTGGAGCAGGACATGTCTTGTGCCTTTCTCTGTAATACAGTTTGGATCTGGTGATGAAAAATGTTGAAGTTCCCCAGACATAAGCACATATAATAAGTGTAAAAATATCAGATGCTAGTTCACACATCTGTTAATGTATATATCAGTATAAATAAAAGCTATTATATGTGACTGATGTCTTCCTTTTTCAGAGTGGATGCATCCTTTCACCTGTCTCAGGGAGAGAATGACTCAGTGTATCACAAAGTCTGTTTCTTCCCTCATAGTAACCACCTCATATACAGGTGGTAAATGAAAACCATAAAACTTACTGTCAATTACTGTTTGCTCATCTTAAAACTTACAGCTTAGGCCCTGAGGCTTACAACTACACTTTAGGTTACAGATCTACGAGACTGTTCTTTTTCCAATAGAGACAAGAAGAAAATAACAGCAATGAAAAAAATTTCTGTTGGAAAGACCAAAGGAAAAAAGCAAATGGTAACTACTGGACCATGAAAAGCAAAACTATTATACAAGACTTTAAATGACAAATGCAGTAACTTTCCAGTGTTTTAACTCTAGAAAAGAGGTACAGAGTGATGGCTGCAAATATGTATTACATATATAAAAGTTACAGGTGTGTTTAAAGACAGAAAGTTTCTCCAACAGATTGATTTCTTGTTAAAAAAAAAAAAAAAAAACAAAGCCATAAACTCACAGGTATAAATTGGCATAGTTCTTTTTACTGCATGCAGTGAAATTTGCCGCAGTTAAAGGTCATTGGTGGTATCATTACTGACACATTTTGATCTGCAGTTCCTTGGACTTCATAAAAATTAATTTCCTTAACAAAACAGTAGGCTAGAGACTGAGACTTTAGCGAATCTATTTTGATTTCTACCTAAGGATGTTCTGAACTTAAAATTTCTGCTGTTTTCTTTTAAAATTATTATTAATTTATAAGGGTGAGAAGGTATCTGAATGGTAAAAAGTCTGACCAATTTTACTCATGCTGGGTAACATTTCTGTGAGCATTTCCTTAGTTTCTCAGGGTGGCAGAGCTGGGCACAGAGAGAAGTAGATAATATTTGAACAGGTGGTAGAAAATATGTTGCTTCTGAATTACTTTTGGTGTTTGGAGATTTGCTTTTAGCAAGATGATGTCCACGTAATTGTATTGGAAAGAAGAAAATTAAGAATCAGCATTGTTCAGTAGTGAAAATGTTAAACTAAATGGACCATGTTAACATTACTGTTGATCCTGAGGAACAGTTTTTCCAGTATATGGAGCATTTTGTTTCCACACGGCATATGTTCTCCATGGTTTTCTCTGCTCTAATTCATCCATGTTTTTCAACAGCTCCAGATGGCGTGATGCCTCCAAGGCTTTCATCTGCCACTCCGACCAGTCTTCAGGTTGTCTGGTCTACACCAGTTCGCAACAACGCCCCAGGCACACCCAGCTACCGACTCCAGATGCGGCGGAGGCGTTCTGCTGGTGACATTTTAGAGTACGCAGAGCGTAGCAAGACCACCATCTGCTGCTGAGCAAGTCCCCTTACCTGGAATATGGCTCACCTTTAGGGTGGCTGGTCTTGTTAGAGGATGTGATGTTTTAGTCTTTCTTGACGTGCTGGGATGTGTTCTGATGTAACTCATCCTGTTTTTCTTTGCAGTTTGCATCCCAGCCCTACTGCTTCGTTACAGCACAGGGTCGGAGACCTGCAGCCCTACACTGAGTATGAGATGAGAGTGGTTGCCTCCAATGGTTATGGCAATGCTTACAGCAACTGGACTTCAATGACTACAGCAGAGGACAGTAAGAAGTCAGATCTTATTTAACTCCCTTTAGCAGAAAATATAAATAACAGTCCAGCTGCCATTGTACATAGTTTCTTTAAGTTATCTAGCTTTCTCAGTTATATAGCAGTAATGGATTTCCTTCCTTAGTATTAACTCCTAAAGGATCAAGTATCTGTTGGCTTACATATCCATTTAAAAATATGGATGTTTACGTATGTATTTTGTGAAGCAGTATCTTATTTCTGTATGTAACATCCCTCCAGCAATATGTAGTTCCTATTTGGTTAGTCTAAGATACACTAGTAAGTACAGCTTTGGAAGTGGTGTTCCTTTATATTCAGGGACTTGATTCTGATTTCAGTCATATCAGAGAAAATAAGTTGAAGTTAATAGTATATGACAGTTGTCTTATCTCTGTGTTGAGAATACTCAAGCCACCACTGAACTTTTCATTCCCAGTGATCTTTGTTAATTCAAAGTGGTGATCTACTGGTCTGAAATTGGGTTTGTCATTGTCAATCCCATCACTTTCATTGTTAATAGTTCTATGTTCTGCAGACTCACTCCCCACAATTTGTTCAACAGTGCCTTGATTTAGCAAACAGTTGTCAGTGTATAGGTACAACAATTTAGTTGACAGTTTAGGATTTTGCATCTGATTCAATATATAAGCAGAAATATATGATAAAATTAGAGCTTGTTGTTCATAGTACATATAGAAAACACAATTTCCAGTTTTTGGGGTTTTTTTAAGAAACTAAGATGTTAGTTTTCTTGTACAAGATAGCAAAATTTCTAATATTGGTTTAGCAAATATTAAGTGCTGGTGACTCAGCTTCATTTTAGTCCCTTCTCTAAATGGACAGCTGTCTATGTTGAGAAAACACTGAGCAGAAAACATGTTTTCCCACAAAAGTAAAACATTTTTATTTGAAGCTGAGCAAATGATTCACAACAGAAATTTACCTATTAAATTCATTTAAGCTCCAAAGGTATTAATGCTTCTATGAACACACTACCTGTAAGTAAATGTAAGTTCTGAACTTGGTCTTTAGATACCAGACCTGTAGAAATCCTTGTTGAGATTCAGTTATTTCATTATATTGTTTACGAACAAAAATGGATACAATATTATTGAACTTGTCTGCATTCATAGTCAAAATGCAGCCACTTTCTTATTACTATTTTGTTCAAATTACAATAATTATTCAGCTCTGGTCTGAGTTCACATAGTGTTTCTTTTCACATACAAGGAGGACATAAGTACATTTAAAAGGCATCATTTGTTACTAATATAAAAATCATTTTTGTGCAAAGTAGTAGGTGTACAATTTTAAAATTCTCTTTTGAGAAGTTAGGGGTAGGGTGGAAAACCTGCACAGGAGATGCATTCCTATACAGTCTTCTTGAACACAAATGTAGGTCACCTGCTGCATAGAACTTGGATGGTCTTTGTGCATTAGCACAAATGCTACCTTTTGCAAAACCTGGCTGCAAATATGCCCTAAGTTAGTGTGGAATGTAGATATTGCCAAAGGAAATATCTACATTCCACACTAATACAGCAGTAGGTGTAAATCAACACATCCACTTTTAAAGTCAGTAGAGTTCCAGTAATACAAGCTGATGATTTCACAGTATATCTACATATCATATTTTATTTATGATAAATATCTAGTAAAATAGGAGGATATGAGGAATTATTAAGGAAAAATTAACAAATGCTGCCATAATAATCTGTTGTATCTGACAATTAAATGTCTTAATATACAGATTAGTAGGTTTGGGGTATTTTTAATGCAAGAAAAAATGCAGTATAGAATTTTCAAATGCTTCCATTTACATGATTGTGACACTAGTAACTGATTCCATGCATTTTTTAAAGTCTAACCTACCCATACCAGATAACAATAATATACATAACTATGAATATTTTAAAGCCTGCTAAACATGCATTAATAAAAGATGTTTGTTCCAGTGATCTTGGTAAGTATAGCACCAGACTATTTACTGCCAGAATATCTACAAACAGAAACATTGATGAAGTTTCTGGATTAGAGCTCAGTAACTTCAGTAACTTGAATGTAAGTTCAAGATTGCTCTCTTGTAATTGGTGCAATGACCACTGAACTGAGAGGTCAGAATGTGCCACTGAACTGAGAGCCGGATTGCATACATTGCAGTCAGAAATAAAATTAAATCTTCCAGATGGAATAAAGGAGATACAAGTTAGGTTTTCCCTGGAGATATGGCAAGCCTTTGAGACCTCTGGGAGTTGCAAAGACATTGCAACTCCTGAAGCTGCCCTAATGGCAGCTGCTGAATTCTTATGGTGTAGATTTAGAACTCACAAAATTATACTGGCTAGTAGCAATGCACACGGTGTAATTTTTGTTCAGAGGGATATCTCCCAAACGAGAAAAGTGCTTTTTCTAGTGCTTGAGAAAATCCACCATGATTTGGACAAGTTTTAAGGCAGCAAAATCACTACTTTACAGAAAAGCTGCCTGTTACATTATTAGCTTTTGAACACCCCAGAACCTGCCTGCAGCCCAACGAGTTGCATACAGTGGGACATCTCAGTCACCAGCAAATCCTCTGTAGTGGCTACATTTCACTTCTGTGGGTCAGTGTACAACTCCTGTGTGGAAAGCTCTTACTAAAGCCCTTTTAAAAGCCCCTACCTTGCACTAGCTGGAAGAGAAGATTTTGCAAGTTGCTTAGCAGGGAGTCCAATTTTTTATTTTTCATTTCTTACGTATGTGACTGCAAGTCCACCTCTTTTATACATAATGAAGTTATAGGCCAGCCCAGTGTTTATTCACAATAAGTAAGGTCAAAAGCACACAGTAGTCACTGGAGATCATTACATATTGAAGTTGCTAGAGATTAAAAAGCAATTAAAAAAAAAAAAAAAGACAGCTCCTGCAATGTATCAGATGAGCTATTTCTTGTTCAATCAGGGAAGCATTATTCCTATCATAGAGGGTCCTATGGTGTGCTCCTCTGGCATGTTTACCACAAAGCTTTGGTTCTAAGAGGAAAAGCCCTAAACTGAAGGGTGATCTCATCATTGTCTAAACTTCCTCATAAGGGGAAGAGGAGGGTCAGGCACTGATCTCTTCTCTGTGGTGACCAGTGACAGGACCCGAGGGAATGGCCTGAAGTTGTGCCAGGGGAGGTTTAGGTTGGGTATTCGAAAAAGGTTCTTCACTCAGAGGGTGGTCAGACACAAGAACAGGTTCCCCACGGCAGTGGTCACAGCACCAAACTGACAGAGTTCAGGAAGTGTTTGGACACCACTCTCAGGCACGTGGTGTGACTCTTGGGGAAGGTCCTGCGCAGAGGCAGGACTTGTGCTTTGATGATCCTGATGGGTCTCTTCCAACTCAAGCTATTCTATGATTCTGTGATTCTCTTAAATCTTCCTGATATAGATGATAAAGAGAGGCAATGCAGAATAAGAGGGTAAATGATGCAGTTCACCACCTTTGGAAGCCCTTGCTTTCTCTGCTGATGATATTTGTTGTCTGAGAAGACACATCTCCTACTCCTGGGTGTAAGTTAGGTCCATATAATTTAGGTATGTAAACTAATCCATAAGCAGTTGATGTGAATGCGTTCACATGTGCTCAAGAAAGAAAAATGGAAACTGAAGCAAGAGAAGACAAAACCTGGTGAAGTGATAAAAAGGGAAGAGAAATCATATGAAATACCTGACAGGGTGAATAGCAAAAGAACAGAACAAATAAAGCTGATGTTGTAGTAGCGCATATGATAAGATTATCGTACGATATAGAGTGCAAACTGCTCATGCATGCCTGCAGATTAGGAATTAGAACTTCTTTGACTGGTATAGCTGAAGTTCTGGGACCAATATGCTGCTGAAGCAGTAGAGAGCAACAAACAGGAATACTCTGAAGACAGCTCTTAATACATGTTTGAAGGGGTTCATGCATGTCATTGCATGAACAGCTTAATGACTTCTGAGTTCTGTTATCTCATGTGATAAAAGATTCCTGTGGTCCCTTGTGCCCAGAGCTGCAGAATTTGGTTTTGCTGCTGGGTACAGGCAGTAGTATTTGAAAGACACCACATTTTGTTAATATGTATAATTTCATTGTCCATGTTCCCGAAAAGAGTAAATTATTCAAGAGTAAAAGGCACAGAATTTTTATTGTGCTTAGTGAGAGAGTTTGCCAGCAAATCAGGTATTTCTCATTAGCTTTAAAGGGCAGTAGTCCAGGTACGTCTTCCTATATTAAATGTAAATGTAGATTCCCCCAAAATACATTGAAGAGAGTATAACTCCTTGCTTTCCAAGTCTTACAGTAAGTAAACAAATGTGTGGTTCTAGTCAGGGAACTTAAAAAGATTAATGACAATTTTTTCCCTTTATTTTAAGTCAAGTCTGAACTTTTGAAGCAGATGAGCAAATTAGCCTTCCTTAAAAGATAATTTCATTTGCCAAAATGAAACTACCTTCTAGTATTAATACTGTAATGAAATGGTTTGAAATATGAACTAAGAATCTTAAGGACAAAGATGTCCACTGTTCCCATCTTCAGTAGTTACTTCTATAAACAATCACATCCATGTAAAAAGCTTTATGATTTTATTTTCATCATTGACAGGCTGAGCTGTGTAGCTGTCATACTTTGCAGTCTTCCCTCCAGTGACAACCACATTGACAACATGTTATACTCCACATTGATTTTACAGTTAAGGAGCTGATTGTGATATATAGGGATTTTAAGAATTCAGCTGAGAGGATGACTTTTGCCTTTTATCATTCCATTAAAATTTTATAACCATCTTTTTCATGTCATTTCATCCATGAATTCTTACTTTAGAAAGTGATAGCTACTGCTGCGAGCATAACTTTTCTCATGTTCAGAGCTTTTTATTGTATTAGCAAACTATCCCAATTATAGTTAATACTCATGTTTTACATAATTGTGGTGACCCTTTCAACCAAGCAGTATCGTGCTAGTTGATTTGTACATAGAATTAGACGATTCTGCTTGCCATTTAGAAAGAAGCTGCACTGAATGAGTGTTGGGGACCAGGATTTAATGCTTTCCCATCCAGTGGGGCCAATTAAGCATCTCTCAAACGTCGTGTTTGAACTCAGAAAGTCTTAAAAGTCTCTCTTTTAAAAGGGCAATAGGGAATGTGTGGGTAGGTATGCTAGCTACCAGAATAGGCTTTTTTGAGGGGAAGGGGAGGGACTAGGGGGACCCAAAGCTGAAGTTTGACATCTCCTCCCATACATTACAGATTGTCCTTAAGGAATAAGTCTGAACTCAGGGGGCGTTGAAGCTCAGGTTCAACTAATTACCATGAATGTTTCACCTGTAATGCCTGCAACTTATTCAGTAGGAGTAAAAAGGCTTAACTGTTCCCTTACAGCAAACTGCTTGAATATTGGGGGGTTTTTTTTTTGGTTTATTTTTTTCCCCCTCCTGCAGATGCTCACAGTGCAATAGCTTATTTATGAGGTATAATTAGATAAAATGCAGGCTTGTAGTTCAGTGGTAAATATCATATTTCAGCTCTTCTCCTCCATTAAACTAGAATTTGCAGCAACTTATTTTCAAGGTCTTTAATTCCAAAGCAAATTCTTCTCTTTCCCTTTCACCCCAGAAAAAAAAAATTAGGTTTACAGAATATAAATCTAATTCAGATTTAGACCTCCACTTCTCCATCTTTCAGTGAGGTCTAAATAATGGACCAAATTTTCTTCCAACTTATGACCTAATTGATTTTACCCAGGAGTACATGCAAATAGAATTTAATTACTCTTTACAACAGATCATCTTTTGTACTTGCAAATTCAGAGATCTAAATTAATCCTAGTGTGCACAAGCATTAAATACAGAACTCCATCCTTATTATCACTATGAGTATAGCAGGATATGTGATATGGCTGAGCTTTATGGAGTTGCTTTATGATGCATCATATAGTGAAAGAAAAAACACTCCTACTTTTCAAATTTAAAAGAAAAAAAAAAGAAGCTTGCTATCCCAATTTTACATCACTGTTTTCACAGACATCAGTGGAACAATTCTGATTTACCTCTCTTTGTGTGTGAGAGGAGAACAGGGACTTCTGACTGCTTCAGCTGGTAATCTAAAATACAGGAGCAAATCATTGTGCTGGATTTATCTGATTCCCTTTTCCCCTTCTCTCTCTTTTCCCTTAAAAATTATCAGGAATAATTTAACTCCTAGTGCAGTAAATTATTCTTCCTATAATGTTCATTGTGGTTTGGACACTAGGAATTAAATAAGTGTTGTTGACTACAATGGAATTCAGCATATGCTACGTCACCTGTCCTGAAGTCTTGGCACACCCACAATCACTAATTAATTTTAAATTTGTGAACCCTTATCCTTTGAAATGTAGGACCCCTCTTCTCCCCGCTGCCACCAAATCCCCAATCTAAAGCTATTTTAAACAATTACTAAATCCAAGTATATTTTTTTTTAAGATTGCAATAAAATGTAATGTTCACAGAAAAATCTCATAAATGTCAAAATTGCTATGGCCAGAATAGGGGGGAATATTGTATTTTCTTGATCTGCTGTAGCAATTTATAGATTTCAGGACGTGGTTTATAAGAATGCTAAATGTTCTGGAATTACAGCTGTTACTGATCAGTGATTGAGCCAGATTTGTGTTATTGCACCATGTTCTTGCTTGTACCTAGAGAGCAGTAAAGCCTCAATATAATAAAAAGCACCTGCATTTTAAATGAAATTTCAATTGAAAAACTTAACAGCCCTTCAAATTGCAGAATTTAACGCAGCCCAGTAAAGCTTAAATAACACTTTGCCTCCACAGGCTGAGGGTTTTGCATTCAAGGTGACTTGATTGTGTCGCATGGTGAAATTATTTACAATTAAGGAATTTCTCTGGAGGGCTGCAGAGTATTTGCTGTTCCACAACACCTATGCAGGCATATGGTCGGTCTTTTTCAGTATTCATGGAAGCTCCTGAACCTTTATGATAATTGAATCAGTTAGAGTGCTGAGTGGAGCAAGCATAAAACCTGTTAACCTAAAGGTCAGATCTGTGCATTGTTTATTTATCAGTAGGTGAAAGAGCTAAATCGGCAGCTTCTGTCACAGTCGAAGTAAAAAATCACCTATAATATTAACAGGGAGTAGATAAATTGCAAAAAATGGATTAGAATTATAAACAGAACGAAGTAAAATATTGAATATGTAATGAGAGATGCAGTAGGGACTTACTGAGCTGTAAAATACACAGCTTTGTTATGCCTGTGCTGTTGGTTGCAATTAGTATCTAGTGCTCTAGAAAAACATCCCCAAAATCTAGAACTGCAGGTCTGTAGTGATACTGAGCCATACACTTTCTCCACATGCTAGCAGCATTGATAGGGCGCTTCTGAGACACAGGAGGAAAAAGTATGCAGAAGAGAAGGGAGGAAGGTAGGGATGAGGGAAGGTGAGCAGCCTGCCTTTGAGAAGAGAGCCATATTCATCCTGTGAATATTTGGGCCTACATTTTCCAAAGAAACAGGCAGTTTAGTAGATCTGAACTTCTTTTGTCATTTTGAGCCTCATTTGGTGAGTACTTCTTGCTGGTGCTGATTTAAAAAATCACAGACTATTAGTAATTTCCCTTTTTTTTATTTCTCCTTTTTATTTTTCTGTTACAGAGCCTGGACCTTTAGATCCACCACTTCTATTGGATGTTACAGCAAGGGCAGCAAGCATCACCTGGCAGCATCCTTTAAAGCCAAATGGCATTATCACTCATTATAATATTTACCAAAATGGCCAACTGCATGCTACAGTGCCAGGAACTACATCTAACTGCACTGTAGAAGACTTGCATCCTTACACTGGGTATGTGTTTCAGGTAGAAGGATGCACTTCTAAAGGATGCTCTCTTTCACCCACAACCTCAGAAATACAGACTCTTCCAGATGCCCCTGAGGATATTCCTGCTCCAGAACTGTATTCTGATACTCCGACTTCTGTGGTCATAACCTGGCAACCACCTGCTCACCCAAATGGTTTGGTGGAAAATGTTACGATAGAGAGGAGGGTGAAAGGAACAGAACAAATCTCAACTGTGGTGTCTCTCCCCTTCAGTCAGTCCATGAGCTACATTGACCAGAGCACTGCTCTGAGCCCTTGGCAGCAATTTGAGTACAGAGTGCTGATGAGCACCCTGCATGGGGGCACGAACAGCAGTGCCTGGGCAGAAGTTACCACCAGACCTTCGAGACCTGCCGGTGTTCAGCCACCTGATGCAGAAGCATTGGGACCCTACTCAGTCAAGGTAAGAATAATTCTCATTGTCTCATGGTCTTAGCATGTTTTCCTTGTAGCAACCATGTATTTAAGAGAGACATCTACTGGCTGAGCCAACAGACTTCATTGCTGCAGGGGTAGTTGAGTGATTAGTATCTGTGCTTTGGCTCAAAAGCATTAGATTCCTTTCCATTTTTTTTTTTTTTTTTTTTCCCTTTACACCACCCTCTGGCATTATATTCCAGTTCATTTTCTTCCTTACACACCTGGTGTATTTTCAATATTAAACTTGAATGATTACTTTTAACTCCCTAATCAGATAAGAAAATGACCTGCTACCTTCTCCAAAATTTCAGGACTTCATTAAAATGCTAAGAAGTAAAAAAGATTTTTTTTTAATGTAATTAAGTCTTCTGTATAATTATCAGATTTTTTTTAATGGATAATGTAGAAAAAATAGCATTTTTGTTCTCCTGATTTACGAAAGAGGAGTCTTACAGGACTACGTAGGAAGTTTTCAATTATTCACATCGTTCTGTTGGGAATGAACTCTAGAGGACAGGATAACTACCATTGTTTTGGCTTGCATACAAACTTCATTCAAGGGAAATTAGTGTAACCAAACAAGAGGGATTTTTGTAGCTTAGAAGCCTCTTTTGTGTAAATACACACATGCTTCCATGGATTCAGTCTTGTACTAATGCCAAAAGTATTGGTACAGTAGCTTGCTCACCAGAGCACAAAACAAAGGACATTTGCATAAGATTGAAGTTCATCTGTTAGTTTTATTATTTTTGGTATACATTGTATTTTCAAAAGGTAAACAGAGTGGTGTTACCAATGCAATCTGAATAGTTTGAGGGTATGAATTTCAGCAGTAAACCAATGCTGATTTTTTTCTTTGTTCACACATAATTTTAAGCCACAAAAAAAAAAAAAAGGTATTCACTATTAGACAAAAAAAAACTCCTGAGCTTATAAAATTACATTTTAATGTCTAAGGTATTGCGTGTTACCTCCGTGTTAATTACAAATCAGTTCAATATGAGTACAATGGTTACTGTAAGAATTAATAACGATCGACCACTAGTAATTATGATGAATTGTCAGACTGCTTATTGAAGATTTGGGCAATCTACTTCCAGGACTCTGCCCTCTATGCTTCTGTAGATATATCTTAATATTCCCCACAATTTATAGTAAAACATTTTTCATGGATTTGCCAGAAGCTGCAATGCTGAGTAAATAGTAGCTCTAGTTCAATAGTGTGCTTACCCAATGTCCACATTTTACTGCGTGAGCTTTTACGCATTGGCTTCCACTCTGAGCACAAAGAATCACTGCAACCTTTGAAGCTCCAGTTAATGTGGTAAGAGCAAAGTAATTTTATACGTTACCCCTATTTTTCTTTCTCCAAGTGCATTCAACACTCAATCCTAGTTTTAAAAGCCTGCGAGTTATCAGAGGTTGTGTCATTCTTTACTGGATGTCTTTTCCTGAGATCAGATGTGTGTGTTCAGTTGTAATTTTATTGTATTTTGCTCACTCTGAGATTAAGTAATCTACCAATACTGAAAGTCAGTTGGGTCATTTACTTCTTCCAAAATCTGAAGTCAGGCAATGCAGTTTTCACTCTATAATAATTGCATTTCAATACAGCATTGCTTTTTAAATTTGTTTTTCTTTCTTACTGAAGAGTTCAAATGCTTATTTTCCTTTTTATTCCTCAGCTTGTCATTAATATTCAAAACTCTTTAAAGCCCTTTAATGTCCAAACTGTATGAACTCCTCTATGAATGGTGGTCAAATTTAGTGTCACTGCTGCTCTTCTAGTCTTGGACTTGCGTTTTCCACCTGGAGACAAATATTTTTTTGGATCTGTTAAGACTAATTTCTGTCAATGATGCTGAAGCCTGAATGTTTTTAATTCCATGTCTTGGTTTTAATGTCAATTTTTATTAATTTTAAATATTTAAGTTAAAATGTTCAAAATCATCTAAGGTGGCAGCAATGAATTGAGAAAAGTGACTTACATGTATGCGTCTCCAAACATACTCACTTCTGAGTATCTCTTCTGCTAAATTCTGTCTCTCACTATACAGGGCATTAGTTCTTTGCTGATATTGACATAAATTCTTGTATTTATCAAGTATTTCAATTTACTTAATGTTGTTCCATTTGATATTCATCATAATTGAGAGAAAGTCAGGAACACTTGGTACATTTCCTGTGCAGAGGGTATCCCATGGCTGAGAGATTACTTCAGCTCTGATTTCTAAGATTCTAAGACTTTTTAAAAATCTTAAAATTTCTCTCACTTGTCCTGGTCAGCAAGACATTTATTTAACTTTTTTTAGCAATTATTATTCCAATAATAAATTATTTCTTTTCTCTTTAAAAAAATGAAGCAAAGCTATAGTCGGAGAGTTCATTGCACTTCATCACCGAAGAGATAATAGACAAGGCTTGCTGCACCCAGCAGTTTTCTCGCCTTCTGCTTGTTTGCAGATGGGAGCACAGGAGGAAGTGACTGGGGTTTCATCTTACTTGTCAGCCTTCTTACAGATATGTCAAATGGATTAGCTGGCTAGCGGTGGTGTTGTTCCCTTCCTTGTGTTTTTATGGCAAATTCATGTCAGAGTAGTAGGGCTCTGAGTCCACTCACTGCTTTGCTGCGTCCCTGGGGCAATCTTGTGTGAATGCTGTGTACTGGGAGAGTACAAGAAGAACAAGGGAGCACCTGTTTGCAGAACTTTTGGGGGTTTTGCCCAAACTCTCGGACTCAGATGGAGCTCTGCAAACCCGCTGTGTCCCTTCACCCCAGAAGTCTGTTAGTTGCACAGGCAGAATGGTTGTGCAGTATTGTGCAAGGATTGCCCATTAGTTGGTTGAAATGTTTCCCTGTGTGGAAACAGGACGGATTTGGTATGGAATTGCTTTATCTTGGTGCCCCTAAGAGTCCTAGAAAGGCATACTTTCCCTCTGAGTAGCTCAAGCCCAGCCCATCTGCAATGCATGTATCACCTATGTAGTGTTCAAAGGAAATTTAAGTCCTTTGTGCTGTACAGTGCTCTTATCTTCCTCAGTGTCTGCAATGGCAACTCTTAAGCACAGGGTGGTAAAGAAGCCATTTCTTTGGGAAGATTTTAATTACCTCTTACCCTAGAGAGAGCTGTCCTCCCAGGTTAGAGCAAAAGGTATTGGAAGGACGCTGTGGGAAAGATTAGCAAGAGGCCCCTTTACCAAGCCACAGTTGCAAATCAATAGAGGCTTTCAGCTGTCAGTGCAACCAATCCCTAAACCATGAGCACAAATATTTACTTCTACTGAAAACGAGAGAATTTACAAAAAGGAGAAACATATTTCCATTCCTTTATTTAGTCATTGAATCAATAAAAATGATTCCAGGATGTGAAGAATTCAAAGTGCTCCAGGATAGTACTCACTTGAGTATACAGCTTATTTTCATAGACCAAAGCTTTCACTCTGCAAGGAGGAAAATACCAGCACGGCAGGTCACTCTTGGCATAAACACTTCTGATGTGTGTGTCCTCCTTTAACATTTAATTTTAATCAGAATGGACCAATATCTCTCCATAACATTTAACTTGCTTTCCTTTGTGCAACAGAAAGTGTAAGGCTGTCGATAATTTTTAAAGTACCCATTTCTGTGACACCTGCATGATATTTTTAAATATTTGCTGAATTGATAATGTTCATGGTAGCGGAGTATAATGCGCAATAAACTGCTTTTGTGGCTGATTAAATGCCAAAGTGAGGTGGAGGTATTCAGCAACTGCAAAAGCCGTTTATTTAGTATATTCCAATGCCATGAGCATTATTCCTGTTACACAAGATTTGCTATACCCTAATGTACAGAGGTAGAAAGGAAATTGTTTCCTTTTCTTGTGAGAGTTGCAATTGCTGTGCTGCTTCAATCTCACACTTCACACTGATATGACATTCAGGAATGTAGCTAGGTTGAGTGGCTTGAGAAAGAGGCTGGTTTACACAGTGAATAATTATTTAATGGAGTTCTTTGTGTAGGAAAGACATTATGTGGCTGGGTAAACGGAACTAAATTAACTGTAGTATGCAAATATTCCAACTTTGGCCTTATAACTTTTGATAGGAGGAATTCCCTTTTGCTTCTGGGGTTCTTCCTTGAAGATTGCAGCCTGGAAAAGGCAGTTGTAGTCTTAATTATTGCCTTAACCAGAGACATGCTGGCTCACATTGCCTGTATTGCTCCCCCTCCCTGACCACTGCTACCAACTGTATTGCTGATAGATAAAAAGCTGCAGCCATTTCCTGTCATCTTCATGTAACTTTTTTTTCAAGGCAGAAGTTGGCATGAGCTGCACATAATCCTGATGTTTCTCTCAAGGGGAAAGGGTCTTTTTTTTTTATGTTTAGAGAAGTTATAAGAGAATGGTTTCCTCCTGGTTGGATGAAATATGTACCTCATTGACATATAGTTCTTGTGCTATGCTGTTCTTTAATGATAACATCATTTACAGAAACTTCCTGCAATTTGATTAGATACAAAATAAGAAAAATAAAAAATTATTATTATTTCATTGACTTCTCTCTTAATATATGTTATATATGTTGCCTGTGAGGAATGAACGGCTGTGGTGACTCTGTAGCACCAAATCGTCATTATTCTTTCTAATTTCCTTTCTTTTTTTTTTTTTTTTTGCATATTGATTCAATGATATCACTTATTTTCCATGGTTTATTTATTTTTCCTAAGTATTTCCTCATGAGTTCTCTGACTGAGGAAAAGTTACAGACTTTCTAATTTTATTGTCATTCACATTTGTTGTTACCCACAGAGATGACAGTCTCTTACTTTGTAGTTCACCTGCCATTCTTCTCTTTGTATAGAAGAAACTGGAGCAGAGACAGAGAAAGCTGATATTCCACCCTACAGGTTGAACAACAACATTAGTTTGCTGTCCACAGGATCTTCAAGAGTTGCCATCTGTACTCTTTCAGTGCAGTAGATTATCATTTATTGCCACAGTGATAAACTTTTCTAGTAGCTGTTTCTCAAATTTCACTACTAAATTGCATATGCAAGTGAGCAAACACAAATAAACAAGGCTCTATTTTTATAGTTGTCTTCTGTTCTTCATTAGCCCAGAAGCTGGATAGTGGACTGCTAAATGCCTGTTGTTCTGTAAATAGGCATGGATTAAAATACACAGGAGAAAGATTTCAGCTGTGTGGAATAGATATCACTGACACATTTAAAGCAGCATACCCTGTAGTTCGTTGAGTATCATCCATGAAAAAGAAGGTGTTTTCTTTGTCCATTTTCTGTTTCTCACAGAATTAGTTATAGGCACATGTTCTGAAACTGGGGTTTTTTTTGTCTTACGTTAATGTTTGCTGTCCTGTGATTCAGATCACAGAATGTTGGATGCAATGCTAATTACTCCAAGGTCACTGAAGTCAGTGACTAACAGTGAGGTGATCCTTCAGTGTTCCTCCTCTGCAGGTCACTATGTGGCAGAGAATGAGGCTGTGAAGACCCTTCCTCTATTCCAGGTTAAAACTCCCTGTTGCGATTTCGTTCTGCAAACACTTCAGTCTGCAGTTACCCCAGAACATCATTTCGAGAGTACAAACAACCCTGATTCCTAAGCTGTGTCTGTGAAAGGGAGGTGCAGTAAGCCCAGGTAACAGCTTTGTGCTGGGAAAGGAGAAAATAAAGGGCTTGTACTTTGTTGACCACTTTATGCAGGTTTTATGCAGGTATGCCTGGTGCATTGGGGAAATTGTTTAGGAGTGATCAATCCTTGTGTGAAGATTGCCTTGTAATGCTGTTAAGGTCAGTGAGACCTTGGCTCATTTGACACATAAGTGCTGCTTGAGTGACTTAGGATATTCCAACACCCATAGGAACAACCTTAACTTGCACACTAGAGGTTTTCCACCTGTTAGGACTGTGATTTCTTGCACAGCTTGCTCATTTGGTATAGATTATACAGTGGGGTTTCATCAGCATCATCCCACTGCCTTTGATAAAGTTGAAACACTCTAGTGTAGGTGTTTAGGATCATAAATAAATGTTCTTTTGGCTTTTCCCACTACTCAAGCAAAGTTCTAGGAGTTTTTGTAGCAGCAATCTGTTATTGCAACTTTGATCATGCTATTCTTCTGTGTTAGTCCATGTTGAAGATAGATGTAACTTGTGTGCACAGTGTATGAGCGGAACTATCAGTGACCTTTCTCAGAATTTGCATTTCCAGTATGATCCTGGCTCTTGACTGAACCCACAATACTTTCTGTTAAGACAGATAAGAACTTGGGAGAAATTCATCTCCAACTCCTTTGGGGGAGCTGGGAGGTTGTCAGAGGACTACAGTCCAGTGGCTGGAATGCAGAATTAGGGTAGCAGGTCTTTGTTTGGAGTTTTGCTTCTTTCTGATATGTGATTTAGTCTGGGATTTAGTCTTTCTATCTCTAAAACTGGAATAATAATATTTGCAATTTGAGACTTACAATGTGCTTTGAGACCAACAGTGAAAAGCTCTCAGTAGTGTATTTATTACATTCTGTTTGTAGAGGTTACAAGCAGTATCTAGGAGAAATGAGAATAAAATGAAGCCAAACACACTGATTTAAAAGCAAACTGTTGAAGCCAGGCCTGAACAGTAAAATAGCTCACATGTGCCAATGCCTCTCCTCAGATAGCTCAGAATTAAGTTGCAGGCTTCCAACTGCTGTCAAAAAAGGAAAAAATTCCAAGGTTATAACTGTTTAATGGGGGGAAAATGGCTAATTTCTGTCTCTTTAAATTTTGTGGTGGAGAAAATAAGGTCCTTTGATCTTTAAATGAAAGCTTCCAGAGTCATTACATTGAATCAGTTAATCTCTCCCAGTAGTTACCTTATTCTCTCTTCCTCATGGGCATCCTCTTTCATGGTCTCAGTGCTGAGCTTCAAATCAATGAACAAACTGTTACTGCTTCCAGCACAGCCTGTCTAGTGAGCTTTCCTGCTTTCATGCCTTGCCAAGCTCTTACCTCAAACCTTGGCATGTCCAAGTGGAGAAGAGGTCCAGTAGTGCCACGTGTGTGTTAACCAGGCTGGCTCCATCATTTTCATTTATGGGTCAGGCAGTCCCTTGCCTCTTGACAAGAGATGTTTGTCCAAGAGACAAGGTATTGCATGTCCTGTCGTTCCCAGGTGACACAGGTAATTCTAAGCAGGTCAAGTGACACAGCAGGGTTAGGGAGTGTCCTTGGTCATCCCATTACATAGTTTAAAAAAATATTAACCAAAACAACAACAGATCTTCATATCTTTGTGTGAGATATCTGTGCCCAGACAAAAAAAGGTTGTGTTGTGTGTGCTGCTGACTGAATATACTCTTTGTTCAGAATGGTTTTTCTTTCTCTTAGGAAAAAAAAAAAATTTAAAATTTAAAGAAATTTCCCAGTATAAGCCCCACAAAGCATCTATATTACTTACAATATGAGACACTGTATCAGCTAGAGCATAAAAAATGCTGTGAAATAACACCTGGGAGTTTTTTCAGGTGTACCAGCTAGTGCATATACTGTGTAGAACTCAGGAGCTGAGGTTATGGAGCAACCTCTCTTCTGCCATGGTATTAATCTGTTCCTTTTTGTGAAGGGGTTACAAGGTACGGTGAATTTTGCACAATTTGTATTAGAGTAATTTTCTGGGTTCAGACATAAAAACTAGGCATCAAAAATGAAGTGTGATTAGAAAATAACTCATTGTCTCTTCCAGGAAATAAGTTTTGGTACAAGGTGAATGTTTTGAGACAATTTTATCTTCTGGGAGTATAGTACTAGGTATTTTCCGAAGTATTTGGCATGCAGTTCTTTTATTTGAAGCCACCTTGCATTAAGCAACAAGAAGGTTTTTTCACCAATAATGACAGATTTGCTTTATTAATATTCAGATAAAAGATGTCAAATATGTTCTCTTCACTGAGATGGAATTTCAGGATAGGTACTCCATCCCTGCATGTCCAAGAATTGTACAGCCTGTGTGGGCAGCCTATTTCAGTTTCTGACTGTGTATCTCTTACTTTTCTTTGCATTTACTTCCCTTGTTTCAGCTTGTGTCCCTTTTCTGCCCCAAGGCAGAAAAGGCCTTGATCCTTCCTAAGCACTACTCAGCAATAGCAAAAACATCCCTGTGTTACCAACACTATTTTCAGCACAAATCCGAAAAAGCCCCACACTAACCTCATTCTACTGTGAAGAAAGTTAACCCTTCCCAGCCAAAACCAGCACATACTTGTCCTTGAAAACTTTTTCTGTTGTCTGTGCTAATTGTTCATTCTTCTGTTTTTCCTAAGCTTATCACTAGATCACATGAAATACTTCAAAATGAGAGTTCTGCTCAATGTCTGTGAGAATGGTGCAGAATCAATTCCTATCTTTTGTGAAATTTTGTATTACTTTATCAGTAGTATTTTCTTTATTTGTTTGAACGTGATTTGGTGACAGAAGCAACAGAAATCTGAATACAGCATTTGATAATTAGCCAGAGCTAAGCCTTTCCTATGTGGGCACCAATAATCTTGGTTTTGCTGTCTTTAGTCAAGATCACCCTGTTTCTAATTCTCTGTTTAATAGTATTCCAGAATCTGTTATCAAAATCCTTCAGCTTTCTCCAGCACTTTGCTGCCAGGTTTCTTACAAGTCTGGTGGCCTAACAGGTCCTTCTGTACGTAAGATATAACATTTTGTAATCCCAAGGGTGTCTTTAAAAATCATTTTATAAATCAAGCTTCTCTGTTTCCACAGCCATGTGTAATTGTGTAAATACATTTTTAAAGATACTCATTTTGGAGACTGGAGAGAATTAATGAAAAAGTTGAAATTAACTGAAGCTAAACTATCTTAGTATTACTGTTTAACACTTCAGTATTGTCTTTGTTCATTTTGTTCTGTGCATACCTAGGTTTTAGGCATATCTAGGTTTTCTCCATTTCTGTGTTCTTTTCTGTGTTGGATTCAATCCTTAATTATCTCGTGCCTGGAAGGAAAAGAGACAGCAATTGTTATAGATGAGTGGGTAAATGGCAAGGAAAACAGTCCCAGAGCAAAGCAAAAGCTCGTATGCTTCCTGCACTGGGATTTCTAGGGAAATGAGTATTGATAGATGCTTTTATACTACCTTTATGAAATGTTGAGATTCTTAATACATATTAAGTTACATGTCCTCGTTGTGCCCATCTGTCATGGTACCGTGGCAAAAAGCCTTAAAATAATTTGGAACATCCATGCACTTTATAGTGCAATTATTTGAGTGTGATTCCTCAGTGGAGCTGGCAAGAATAAATATCTATATAAATGTGCTAACACATCCGCCCTCCCCCCCCCCCCCACAAATAACTAGAAACTTAAAAAATCCCACCTAATCTCAGTTCAGTAAGAGCAAAACCAGAGTAAGGGTAGCAGTATGTATGTGTGTTTATCTATATATGAAGGTATGTGTGTGTATAAATATATAAAAAACATGAATTCTGTATGTAAAATTTCCAATCTTTTTGCGATAAAGTTTTCTCAGTATAATTTTACAGTTCTTAAAATGGAAAATTGTGCCTGTTCTTTGTCTGATACTTAGCATTGTAATATGTTAATTAAAAATAAAAGGGAAAACCTGCATATTTCATCATATAAAGAGTGCAGAAAAATCTGTTTCCTTATAGGAGCTAATGCAGTTACATCTTCCTGAAAATTTTGCAAACACAAAGTAAGATTTGTTTTTACTCTGCCACTGGTAGCCAAGCACACCCTAAGAAAATAAGTGACAGTTAGTGATACTTATGATTATTAGTATACTTTTGCTAATGCAGCTGAACATCTCACAGAATTTTGAGTGGCACGGAGCATTCACATTTTACTACTAAAGAAAAAGAGTAGATTTTTCAGTGGTTACAAGTGTTACTATGAACCTCACTAAAATCTAAAGCGACTAGATTTATAACTTATTTCCTTTTAAAAATAAAAGTCTGTTTTGATGGAAAAGAACATCTTCAGATCCCACTTGTGTCCATCTTTAGCATGTTGTGTCTGTACTTCCGCAATCTGACTGTAAGAAATCTGTTGTTTTATTTTTTTTTCCTCCTCCTTCAGGTGTCCTGGAAACCTCCTCTGATACCAAATGGAGAAATCCTTAACTATGAGATTCGCATGCCTGACCCACGAATTGTCATCACTGGGAACCCTTCATCAAGGTTCAGTCATTTGGTGACCAATCTTGTCCCCTACACGAACTACTCGGTCACTGTGATAGCTTGCACTGGAGGTGATGGTTTTCTGGGAGGCTGCACAGAGAGTTTGCCTACGGGAGTGACCACACCCTCGACAGTTCCTCAGAGTGTCAGTCCCTTGTCCGTGACTCCCATCAGCGAGTCCTTCATTGCCATCTCTTGGCAACCACCGCTGAGGCCCAATGGTGCCCATCTGAGGTAAGCTGAAACTGAGAGAGCAGTTTGCTTCTCCTTACCTGAATCTGACTCGGAAAATTCTGAATGACGCAGGATTTCTCATGTGATCTCTTAATTTCGGAGTTTTTCAAGTTCCTATTTAGGGGTCAGAGAAGAGCCAGGATTATTTAGAGCAAGTGTGTTGTCTGTGCTGGAAGGCTCTGGATCTTTCTTATCAGTGCTGTCTGAAAAACCAGAAGGGGCAAGCACAGGATGTTTGCAAAGCCGTAAGTGGTTTGGGCTGCAGCTTCATCCACTTTTTGGTGATGAGTTCAGGCAACAAGTGCCACCAATAAAATGATGAGAAAAAGAAGAGATCTCTGTAAACATGTGTAATTAACACATCTGTGTGGGTTATTTCACACAAAGAGAAAATGACCATTTCGAGGGATGATGGCATGAAATAATCTTCAAAAATTAAGTGATGAATAAATTTTAAATGAGACAGTGAATAGCAAAAATGGAAGTTAAAATGCTAGAAGTGTGAGGGGATACCCAAATAGGAAATGGAAGGAAGTACTGGGTATAGTGGGTTGCGTTTCACCACAGGAGCCAAAGAAAGGAATCTCCTTTGCGATTTGTCTGGAATTATGGGATGGTAATTTTGACTTGAATGTTAATTAGTGAGCGTGTGTGTGCAGATATACATTAAAAAAAATATGGATTTGAGTGCATAAAGGTTTATAAAGACAAATACATCTTTATATATACACAATAAAAAATGTCAAATCTTTCATTCTAGTGCTTTAACGTATCATGAAACATTGTGCATGGAATTATAGCTCTCTACTCCATATGTTCTGGTTAGTAGATCTCTTCTAGGTGCACTGATGGGTTCAATAATTATCATGTAACGCCGTTTCAGTTGCGTATGTTATTACAGCACAGTAGCTTGACTTTTTCTTCAGGCTTAATTACGGCACACTACAACTGAATGAAATTATGATTGCTCTACAGTAAAATTTGAAGTTTCAGAAAAGCAGTCCATGTTATTCTGGGGTTAACAACATGACCATTTTACCATAGATTATTGAAGTAATTCAGCACGACCTACATCTGCAGATTTCATTTCTTTCATGGTGTGCCATGCTGCCCTCAACAAGAACAACCACTGAAGCAGCTGCTCTGTACAGCATGATGGAACAAGAAGTCTGCAGCAAGCAGAGTAGCAGCAGCAGCTGCCAGTGGGGGTGATTTACACATGATCGCCACTCAGTGTTCAAAAAGATTTGATGTTTTTCAAGACTCGTCTATGAAATATATTGGACGGAATATGCCAGGATCGTTTCCTATAAAGCTGTAGTGATCTGTCTTTGCGTTGACAAAGTGATGAACCAGTCATGTGAGAGCTGTTCTTGTTTTAAAGTCGTCTGATTTTTTTGACAGAGTTGGAGTTTAATTAGTTTTCGCTATTTAATTTCTGAAGTTGTAATCCCAGCTTCTGCAGTGATTCAGTTTGGCATCACTACGTGGCACAATGCTTGCTTGTACCTGTTGAGGATTGTTCCCTAACTAAACTCAAGGGCAAAAGTTGTTGGAAGCTGTGCATGTACTCGCTAGCTTCCATGGAGCACAGGAGGTGTCAGATCTCTTCTAAGAACATCTCAGTTGATTTCTGGTTTTGAAGGGACACTAAATCACTGTATGCAGTACCTGTTAAATACCTCTTCGTTCATGGTCTCAAATCTGGAATTGTATTGTCCCAGGTGTCCTTATCAGACTGGAGATGACCTTAACTTTAAGAAGTGTCAAATTACACTCAAAGCCTTTGGTCAGCGTGATAATTGCAACAGGGTGGTGACCCACACGAAAGTATTCTGCAGAGTAATTAAACGTGGAAACATTTTCACAAATATGCACTTAAAATGAGAGTGTTTAAGATCTGCCTGAGCATCCACATACTTTGTCTGGAATTTAGCAGTAAGCACCTTTGCAGAATGGGGGGCAGGGACAGGAAGAAACAGGGCAGCTCAGCACTTTAGAGAATCAAGTTGTATATTTAAGTGAATATTTATGCATATGACCCTAATTTGCTGGGCACCAGTGGAAACACTGCTGTAACTATAGTTTAAATTATAGTTTATATGATTAAAACTGCAGCTCACCATTGAAAGCAATTTCAGGCTGGTTCCATGACTGGTAAAAAGGGTAAAAGCATCTTGTGCTATTCTAATAGAACACCACCATCAAACTAAAACAGTTATTGTGAAAATAAAGAGTCCTGTGGAATGTAATAAAGAGTAATAATCCTAAAGATTTTGAACAAATATATCTAATTTTGTTTCCTTTAGAGTGTAGTTTCCTTTGTAATCCCTAGAATGATTAGGAAATGCAAACTATAATATTATCTCCTTTAGTTTGTGTAGGCACTAAGTGATTTAATTTTTGTTAAATTCCATAAAGGTTTTGTGTAAAAGATGATGCAGAGTATGTGTTGCAGCATGGGTGGAAAGCATGTTTTCCAAATCAGGCAGTCTCATGGCTGACCTGATGAAAGATGGGCTTTGGCTGACCTGCTGTTTGGAACAGAGACAGGAATACTGCTTCAGATACCAATTAAAACCAGGATGAAATAGTTTGGTCTTTCAAGCTCACATCATGAATTTGTACCCAAATACAAAGGTGCCTTGCTAAGGTCTACAGATGGAGGGAACAGTTAACTCATAGTGTGCCTGTTTTCTGCTGTAATTTACACTGTGGTTATTTGCAAACACTTCAAGTACAACGGCACACTTAAGCTACTACGGATAATAAAATAGTAATGGCAATGCTCTTTGTTTCAGTATGTTTGCAAGAAAGAGACATAATAATTCCATTTTCTGGAGCAACCTGTGCTTATCATGCAAGTCTGCATAAGACACTGTTACTGGGCTATTTGGACTTGGTCTTGATAACATTTCCACAAAGTTTAAAATCCATAAATCATTGAATAAACGGATTTTTTTTCAAGTGGAAATGCTTAATTTTCCATTTGCAAAGGAGTTTCCTTTTTTTTTAAGTAATTGAATGTTTTTAAATCATGAAACATTAAAAAGAATGTTTATCTCAGGAAGTTTACAGCTGTAAAAACAAAATAATGTGTGGCTTTAAAAAAAAGCTGGTTAGGTTCTTTTTTTGTGTGTAATAACATTAGTTGAGATAATCCTGGTGTTCTGCTTGTCTTTTGTGTTAGATATGAGCTCCTGAGACGTAAAATCCAGCAACCACTTGCATCAAATCCCCCTGAAGATTTAAATCTGTGGCACAATATTTACTCAGGAACTCAGTGGTTTTATGAAGATAAGGGTCTTAGCAGGTGAGATTACAAAAACTATAAAAACAAATGCTGGCATTTTGTATAGTGTATGTTTAATAGTTCAAAGTATTTCTTGTGTCTTTATGTAGTGAACATATTAATTATGTAATGAAATATTTTTTGTCATCATCTTTGGTGTTAATCATTCTAATATACAGGGATTTATTATTAGTCTGTCATTCTTGACTCACATTATTTTGCTTTGAAAAACAAATTAAAATAAAAATCTCATGAAATTTTAGCATTGAGATGCTCATGCAGTCAAACCATTTAGATTTATGTGTGCAGATGCTCAAGATTTGTGTGTTGGCGAAGTTATAGCACAGGCAGAATGTATGTTTGAAGGAAACATCTGAAAATTATTTTCAGCAATGTTTTTTTTAACCTGATTTTATTGTATTAGCTTCATCCCAATTAACTGCAGGGTGTTGATAGTGGGGAAATGGAGTGTGTGCTCTGCTCCTCAGTATGTAACAGACCTGCTCTGTGTAGTAGAGCAAGACATTTGCTCTTGATCAACCGTAGTTTCTACATCTGGAAGTCAAGGCTATGCTCCTTAAGAAAAAACACACAAATGAAGAAATTGTAATGGAAGATTCAGCATAGATTCTGCATTGGGTTTTTGTAGGTAATGTCTCAGGAAAACCCTCATGGATGGTTTCAGGGTGTGTGCGTTCTCTGTGCTAGTGTGCTGGCGTGCTTTATGAGAACTCCATGTCAATCATTGACCCTAAAATATCTGTACTTTCCTTATACTTCTGTAAAAATTGTGTGAGCATCCCTCTTGAGCACAATGGGAATCAAGAGAACATGACCTCTGCTTCTGTTAGAGACACACTGAATCAAGCTGAGGGCTACTGCCTCTGGCTTGCCACTGCCTACTTGCTGAAAGTCACTGCTTATTTCCATCTGTTGCAATATCTGCTCACAGAGCTGTTCTTGTACCAATTCTGCCCAAGTGTCCATTTCTTTCTTTCAATCATGTTTGAAAGTCTGCGTAGAGTTGCATTTGGTTTTAGCTTTGCTCATTTCTGTGTCACTGGCTGTGGTTAGCTGTCAGTGGTTCAGAGGGGGCCGTGCATTCAGGCAGAGCCTCAGTGACCAGTCCTTAGGCACAGTGACATCTTGGGCTGGAATGAGCTATGGCCAAAAAAGTGTGCCTAACCCTTGGACACGCCTGAACGCTTCTCTTGGGGAGGATTCTGCAACGTGCAGCTATGTTTTTGCAGTTAACAACTCAGGATGAGTTTGTGGCTGGAGAGAAGATGCTGCAGAGAGGCTCAAGCCTTACTTTTCCCCAGAAGAAAATTCATAAATCAGCATTTATTTTCATTTGTTGTTCTTTAAGCATGTTTCAGAATGACTGCTTTTTTTTCAGATGGTTTCTTCATTTCTAATAGGATATGACAAACTCATTTTATTTTCACTGTTGAGAATATGGATCCAAAAATGAATTGCAAATTCTCATCAGTAAATTGCAAGATTAGATTCCTCTTTTTTATTGTATGTGTCCTACAATGGTCAAGAAAAAACTAAATGTTTTCAAGTGACAGAAGATGCAGAGAAAGAAATATGTTTTGTATATTGTCATGCTTAGATTTAGGTTTGGAGCTGGTAAGTTCCCATTGATTAGCTTTCCTCTCAGTGGGACTGCTAAAGCTTAGCTCTTTTGAAAATCGGGGTGTTATAGTAAAGTGTCTAAAATAAAGTAAATATAAAAAAGTAAAATAAAATAAATATACACTGTGAGTACTTCTTTTTGTACTAAAATCTCTAAATATTAGGCATTTACTGTACGCATCTTTATTGCATCTGTAGATGTTTATCCCAATGTGTTGCAGCTTCAGTGAAAATTTGAATAAGATGATCCTGAGTTTCTGTCTTTGTGGAGTTTTGTGTGAGGCTTTTTATGAGGAAATTTAATTTGAGATTATGAAATCCCACTTAAAGTACATTAATATGCCTTTTGATATAGGGAAGAAATGATGACGTGACAGTCACTTGGTTTACTAAATACACATGTAGTATTTAATAAAACTGTGTAATTGGAATATCCACAGGTCTGAAGAAAATTACGTTATTAAATGAGTTTGAACTCCTAGGTGCCTTATTTTGGATGTTTTTGTAGTAGAAGAGTCCTGACTGTGTGGTGAATCCCTTTTACAAATGAGACTCTGCAAGTTAAAATCAATGAGTTTCCCAAAAGAGGAAAAAAGCCTCATTTGATTAAATTCTGATCCAAATTTTGGCAGGTTGCCACTGCTGTAATTACATATTGAATTGAGCTATAATCTCTCAACACCTCAGAAGCTACAACTATGAAGAAGTGAAATAATGTCTTTTATTTTTGTTACCATGTTAATCGTGCTGAATTATTTCCAAAAAATAGATGCCTCTTATGAAGTCTTCGTTGGTGCATACCATACAGATGATTTTTTGTGCAAGGGAGACAAGAAACAGCAAAACTTTGGCACAGGCAGAAGGTTTACAGCAAATATTTTCTATGTCTGCATTTTTCATTCCATCTAATTATTTTTAAAATGTCTTAGGTACACAACATACGAGTACAAGCTCGTAGTGCACAACGAGGTAGGACATACATCAAGTGAAGAAGTGATAGCTACTACATTAGCGGGATTACCAGAGAAGGGAAGTGTCGTCGCCGCGCGTGCTGTTAATCACACTGCTGTGCAAGTGGAATGGTCGAAACCAAGTGAGTGTGCTTAGTATTTATTCCAGTAACTAGATGTTAACCTGCCATCACTTACCATGGCCTGCCTTGCTCTCTGAGGAAACACAGTCCTTGTCTTGATTTATAATATACCTAAATGTCCTTGAAAGGAGAGGAAAGAAATAAGGAAAAAATGTGCACATTTTGCTTGTTCTCAGTCCTGTTCGTATTTATTATATGCTCTTTCTGCAGAATGAGAATAGTGAAAGTGAAGAAATAGTTGATGGAAACTCAGGAGACATCTATAAAGCAGTACTACACAAAATCCTGTTGTCTTTGTGGCCTATTTCATCCCTTTGTATAAAAATTTACA
Source organism: Dasyornis broadbenti (assembly GCA_013397935.1). Classification (NCBI taxonomy): domain Eukaryota; kingdom Metazoa; phylum Chordata; class Aves; order Passeriformes; family Dasyornithidae; genus Dasyornis; species Dasyornis broadbenti. The sequence goes on along the minus strand of VZRN01003889.1, from coordinate 561,333 downwards.
TCTACATTTCTTCATAATGAGAGGATCCCCTTTCTCTTTCTTTTGCTCTGCTCCTTGAAATGAATTTAGCCAATTTCTCTAGTTGGTTTGTTAATGCAGCAGTGGGGAATTTCTTCATGAGTTAAATGCAGATGATATTGTAAGGACTGGGTGCTGAATTGCAACAAATGTAGTCTCTTTATTTTATAATTGCATGCCTGAAGTAAGCATGCTTATAAAAACTGACAAATGTAATGGATCTGAAGCAGCTCACTGAAGTTTCATTACCTTAGTAATCTAAACCCCTGACCTTCTAGATGTAGGTAATGCAATCTGGTTTTCTTTCATTCATATCTTAGAAATTTCCTCCCTATGTGTTTGTGAATGCAAAATTAAACACCAAGACAAGGCCATTCATTATTTGAAAACCTTATCATATTTTATTGCTTCTTATGTTGCAATAAGTGTATTAACTATTTTGTATATCAATGTTTCCTTTTTTTTCATAATATTAGTTTTCAGATTAGTGTTGTGTTTTCTTGGGAACTTGGGAGCCCTCAATATAAGTTACCAGGCTATTTTTCTTTTCCCTACTGAAAGTTTCTAACTTTTAAGATTTAGGACTGTGTACCACTTAAAAACAATGTATCATTCTTGATTAAACATTTCGATGACAAAGCCATACATTATTACATCTGAAAATAAGCTTTTGGCTTTTATCAGTGCTCTGTCCCAGTGAGCTGAATGCTGTTCAGTAGTACAGTGTGTCATTTCAAGGTATATATGTTAGTGCCTAAAGTTTTTGTCATAATTATACTTTTCATCTCAGTGCCTACTGGAAAAGCAGTTGCTTTTAGTCAGATCTGAACGTAAACTGTTTGACAAAGGACAGATAACATAACAGATGACATCTGAGTTACTAAAATGGAGAAGACTTGCCTGGAATCTGTGCTTATCCATCAGCTCAGACCAGTGAATGTCCTTCTCTGTGTAGCCAGAAAATTATACGGTGTTTTCTTTCTTTCCCCAGGGAAGTTAGTGCTGGGTAAAACACATTTTAGAAAGAAATGTGAGGATTTGGGTTTTTTCCCCTGTATGTCTGATATTTCTGAGTGTACTATAGCTTTACATGTAGATGATGTGATCGTGCTTGTTCTGAAACAACACATAGCTCCTCACTGTCACTATGGCCAAAAGGCTGTCTGGCTGAATGTCACTGGAATTTACAGTATAGGCACTGGTCCTTTATTCATGGCTAGAGGAATAACACAGGAGTGGAGTGGGCTCCGGGAAGTGTTTGAAGAGAAGGAGCAAAAAGGCCTGCACACCACTGCTTGCAGTGGGTTTTACCTATTAATTTGTTTATTCCATTGTCTTCATGGGGACATCTAGAGGAAAAAAACTTTTCCCGGTGCTGGATAGGATGATGAACCATTAAGGATTTTGACAAGTTAGGAAGAGCAGTCTGCATCACTCCTTATGAGGGTGAAATTGGAGGCACTTCATGGCATCTTCCCTTTTTTGTAAATAACAGGGTCTGCATAAAATTTATTTCACGATGAATGTTGTTGATAAGAAACTTGCTGACTGGGAATTTCCCAGTTGTTCCAATGTTTTTCCTTTCTTTTCCTAGCATTACAGGATTTGCAAGGAGATGTTGTTTACTACACCCTCTTCTTGAATTCTACTGATCAGACAAGATCTCTGAGGATCCAGGCTGATGTGAACTCTATAGTCATAGATGATTTGCAGCCCAACACGGAGTATCAGATATTTTCTCAAGTTTTTAATGGAGTCCACAGCATAAACAGTGAAGTTGTGCGTGTGACTACCTCAGATGGAGGTGGGTTAGCAGTGAATGCGGCTTGGCTTAAAATCCGAGAATGAAATTGATTGATTTTTGTTAGGGTTGAGATCAGTCATCCTTCCATTATAAAATTTCCGGCATAAAAGGAAAAAGGTCTAAAACGTTAAAATGCTTAAGTGCTGGTTGTCATCATGTGGTAGATCAATAAATGGTCCCACTGAGACAGAAGCAAAAGCTCTAATAGCAGATATTAACCCAGTTTGTTCTCATCTTCTCCTGCATATTCTTGTCTGTGTGCACTAAGTTTGGAACTGAGTTCATATCAATAAATGGTGAAATTTAGAAACAATTAATGGGTTTTTTAAAAGATTTGCTCTGTGAAGCGACATGCTTTTGACATGACAGCAGTACACAGGGCCTTCCCTGAGTCACTAGAAACTCTGGGTGTAAGTTCAGCCTCTAAGAAAATTCTTTATGAGTCATTTCTATGCCAGTGGGCAAGTGCAGGACTGGGGGTGGAGGTTGAGGATAAAATAATAATAAAAAAAAATTGTGCATCTGAAATGTGTTTAGAATGGTCTTTCTAATCTTTTTGCTTTATAAAGTCTCATTATAAACATTATAATATCATTACCTCAGAAACAAGTGTTCCAGGTCATTAGCAAAGCACTTTAAGGGAGGATTCCATTTCCTTTCTCATGCCAAAGGTCAGCACCTTTTGTTTATAAAATAGAATTGATCATAAGGCCAATTTTTCAACTGGTAAAGATGGGTTCTTATGATAAAAATAGGTCTTTGCATGGTTATTTCTGACATGCTTAGATAATTATGTAATTTAACGCTAAGGAAGGTGTTGGGTTTTTTCTTTTTTTTTTTTAAATAAATGTTTGACTTCATCATTTCCTATGGTAATCAACATTTGAAACCATTTACATAATGGCAATATTGCATATTGCTTCATCTATAAGGCTGATAATGTCACGTTCCATCAGACATAAGGTATTTTGGTCTCAGGTTTTGCTTTAAAAGCAAAATGCTCTATTCTTTTTGTTTCTTTTCCTTTTTTTAAGAATTAGAATTGGGGAGACAAAAATAATATTTGCATGTTGGCACTGCAGATGGGTGAATAATTTATCATCATATCTCACTGGCCACATACTACTGATGATTGACACTATGCTGCTGGTATAAAGCATTTTACCATCAGCTCTCATGATTTCTAACTGAGAGTATAATAAGCCAATTTACAGAAGACTACAGACTGTGATAACTTCATCAGAGGAAAGCAGATAAGCAGTGAACCCTTTGCTAAACCTAAATACTAATCTGCATTTGGTTAGACAAGTGCTTTTGCAGAGACAGCTGGAGTTTATTCAGTTTCTTCCTTTATTTCTAGAGCCTGAGGGCATGTTCCCTCCAGAGGTTGTCATCATCAACAGTACAGCTGTACGTGTCATCTGGACACCGCCTTCAAACCCGAATGGTGTTGTCACAGGGTACTCTGTCTATGTAAATAACCAGCAGTACAAGACTGGAATGAATGAGCCGGGATCCTTTCTTTTAGCAGATTTGTCTCCTTTCACCGTGTATGATATACAGGTTAGAATATCTTTTCTGGGTTGTGTACTTTAGTTGTACTTACTGACTTATGCTTGGATTTCCAAGAAGGATATTGTTTCATAAATTTCTTTACACACAGGGACATATATTTGCACTGATGCTTGTGTGGATATACATGCAAGGCATACATTTATTTTAGAATATTTTGGTTTGTGCACAATTTTCATAACACAAATTTCCATTATCTCTTTATTCCAAGTATCAAAACTCCATTTTCTTTCCCCTAAATGTTCTCTGCTTCAACATTAGCAAAGCCCCAACATATATTACAAAGAAGCAAAGATTCTACGCCTACTCATTAAAATTGCAATTGTTTAAGAAACATCAGGCATGCATGATATACCTGTACCGTGAAATAATGATGTTGCATTTGACATCCTATTATCAATTTCTTTTCCTTATCCTTTTGAGGAGGCAGCAGAGCTGATCTCTGAAATCATCGTAGTACTTTTTATGATCTTAATACGTGCCACATTTTTTCTTTGCTTTTTCTCTATCTTCACCTCTTTAGGCAAATACCTAGGGAAAGGTAAAATACTGTGGGCAGAAACATAATAATAAAAATAAAATTAAAAAATCTTTCTATCCTGACTTCGTATCACTATATTCAAGAATTGGATTTTAACACTTAATTGTAACTATTCCTGTCTATTTCATGAAGGTTTGGTTTACATTATTATATATGAGACAAACTAAGTAGTACAACGTATACTTCATTCTGAAAATTTGCAGCCAGTTACTTCATGCCATAAATAAGTATCACAGACAGGCACACCGTAACAGATTTCCATGTTCCAGCCCCTCAGAAGCAGCAAACCTCCATCCATGAATACACATATGACTTTCTGAATGCCACTTGGAAACACATTTGTCTTTTCTCAATAACAATGCAAATTCAGTGTACTGCCTCACTTACAGACTCTCTCTATTAATTTAGCATGGCCATCTTCTGTTGCCTGAGATGTTAATTATTCTTCTCTTCTGCTTTGGTAGTATTTATATTTGCATCAATGTGATTGGTAAAACCAAAATAAGATGCCTTTCATTTTTTTTTTCATTTTCATTCTTTTTCTTCTTTTTCTGGAAACAATGTTATCTTGGATGCATGTGCATCTTGCTAATCTTACTGCATTATTTTTCATTTTCATGCTTTTTTAAATTTTCTGGAACTTCTCTGTTGACAACAGAGAAAAAATGTTATGATCCTTCACTACCTATTTCACTTTGACTCTTCTTAGTTTAATCCTAAGAATTGAAGGAGTAATTTTTTATTTCTGTGGCATTTTTTCTTAACAAATTGTATGATTCCTATTTGCATTTCTCACTTTTAAGTTACAGAATAGACATGAAGGAATAAAAAACACTAAGGAAAAATTATTTTTATTTTTATGTCAGACTCTATGGTAGGAATAGAGACCTTACTCAAGGCCTCAAATCAAAGCACCTTTTTTCAGTATTGTCTACCAGGGCCTACATACACATGCAGAAAAACAAATTCACTGCAACTCTTTTGGTGATAATTTAATAGAAAACAGCAATTAATGCCAGAGGGCCACATGTATCCTTCTTTTGAAAATGGTGTGGGAAAATGTGATACAGTGCAGTATATCTTTGGTAGATATACTTATCTCAAAGCTGCAGTATTTTCCTGGCTGTATGGAATCTGTTAAGTAGAAAAGAATTATATCTTGGGTGAAGAGAAAGTCTAAACAAGTAGCGGAGCTGAAAAATTTCTGCAGCTGAATATGTGAGCTTTATGTTCTTCTCCATCAGATTGAAGCCTGCACGGTGTATGCCTGCGTGAGGAGCAATGGGACCCAGATCACCACTGTGGAAGATGAGCCAAAGCAGCTGTCAGCACCCATTATTCACATAATTGGCTCAAGGTACTGTAGCATAGGTGGCTTTCATGTATCAGGGAGATTTGTAGCCGGAATGGGGACCAGAATGTAAAGTGATCTTCTCAAAATTGAATAAGGTGCATAAAAGAATTCATTATACACTTTGAAAATATTTTAAGTCGTTGTTATCTTTGGTCTTGGAGTTTTACGCCACAAGATCAATCAAAGAAGTCTCACCCTTGGTTGATTGTACATACCCATTTGGGTATCACAGTGCTGTGATAATAAATAAGGCATAAGTGGAAATAGTTAAGAGAAGAAGTGTAGTGGAATGAAAATTATCACATTCTGCTGTCAGTTACGAAGAGGAAGATTAATGTTCAGGGAGCAATGCGATGCTGATAATGGAAACTTAGAATAATTCTGGGTAAAAAAAGTCACCTATCACAGCAGTAAGAATTAGTAAACTATCTTAAAAGGCATGCAGATCTATGTCTCCTTGAACCACTGTTTTCAATCTACCTGTCTGCTACATCCACAGGCATGGGCAAACTTCTTAATTGTAAAGGGAAAACCAAATTTGCAGTCTTTAGAAGCAGCCAAATTGTAACTTATACAGTGATTCTTTAGGAGTTACTATCTTCCAAAGACAAAGTAAAACTAAATTTGCTAACACATTTTTCAGAATTACACCAATAATAAAACAGTTAACCTCTTGCGTTTGTGTTATTGTTCCTGTGATTTTTCACTTCTGGTGGAGTATGCTTATTAGCAGTGTTTCTTTCTTCAAAAGAAAAAAAAAAATCTTTTGAAAATAACTAGTATCTAACATCTAAGCCTTCAGAAATGGCCAGCAGAATGGAGCTGCTTCTCCAGTCTCTTCAGGACTTTGGCTTCCTGTTTACTATTCATATATTTTGCTTGAATTGAGCATTAGTTTCTGTATAAGGGTGAAATTAAGCTTGCTATTTTTCTGTCACACATATAGATATAGTCAAAGCTTGTTTGATGATAAGAACTCAATTCAGGATCTCATCTTTTGCCCTTGGCTTTAACTTATGTATGCCTTTGTCTGTATTGTCTGTACTTGTCTGTACTGCAAACACTTATGCATGTTTCTGCTATTATATATAGACTAAATATGTCATAACACATGAATGCAAAAGGATCAAAAATGCCTTCCTACTTTATAATCTGCTCAGCCAGAAACAGACTCTGTTTCTACACTGCCTTTTCCTACATGTCATATTATCATCAGCTGTTCTTATATCCCAAAAGAATACTAACTACTGATCGATTGCCCGGACATGTCTGGCCGTGGCCTACATGTGCCCCGGGTAGTTCATTTATTTGCCACGGTGGATTTGCTAGAGTGGAATTTAATCAATAGCTAATTCATTAATTCTGGTCCTCGAGTATGTAGGGATTGTGCAGTATAAAAATGACTGGCTGGCTTCAGCTTTGATTGAAATATGACAAACACTGCAGCTGACAGCCTTGGCAGGTGCCGGGCTGAATATGAATTTTGCTTATTTATCCTCCGTTAAAGAAAAAGCTTGGGGAAAAAAACAAAACAACAGTTTGTGTGGACAAGAGGACATTTTAATACATATCTGTCATCAGAGAGTGAGAAAAGGCATTTCTAGAGTATGGGCTCATGGGATACCTGAGATATAATAAAGCCTGTGCAGTTTATTGTCTTTAATTGGAATCATGGCGTTTCCCCCTCTTCTAAATCAGTTTGGGGGGCTGTATTATTGATGAGAATGCTGTAGGATAATGTCTTTGTAGCATTCACAAATAATTGTTTTAAAATTTGCCTCAAGGTGCTACATGACAGAAATTATAATTTCACCCACCAACTTAGAAGTTTTTCTGATAGCAGCTCCATCCACACTGTTCTAATGAAGGTTATACCACCAGAGCCATTATAAATACCTTACTTTTCCACCCCTTACAGTTAATAACTCAGCTTCAGGCTGAAACTTGGCACAAAAGGTCGCAGTCCTGAAATAATTATTTTATAATGCCAAACTTCAAATAGAAAACAGTATGGGACCCAATCATGACATCCTTAGTCAGGTTCTGGTTTGTTGTGGTTTCTTGCCTTCATTTAGGGCTCTTTGGGGGAGAGGTTGCATTGACCATGTTTGGGTAGAAACAAATGCTGTTGAAATCACGTATGCTTTTGGTTTGATTTGTTTTTAATTAGGATCTCAGGATTTGACTCTATAGACAAATGTTTTATTTTATTGCACAGTTTAGAAAGTTCTGTGAGTACTGAATGCATGTGGATTCTGACTGAAAGTTTGTGTAGTAGATTTAATTCTTCTGGTGTGTTGGAAAATAGTACATTATGCTTTAAAACACTCTTCTTTCTCTTTTTTCTTGTAATACAGCAATTCTGTTACGTGCTTAATTCAAAGGTTGATAGCTCAGAAAACACCATGTGGCCCAATCTAGGGAATCTAGGAAAAACCCTTCACAGCTTCGTGAAGAGAGGTCCCTTTAAGCACCATGGGGGGACCAGAAACCATGGTCAGGGTGTAAGAGAAAACCCAAAGAAGATAAGGCCATGGGAGAAAAGTTAGGTGGATTCTCTGGCTTGGAGTTCAGTATCATGGGACTTCAGAAGGTTTCTGTATCAGCTGCTGTTTGTGGGTGAACGAGGTACAGGAATTATTTCAAATGAAAATGCCAGTGAAAAGGATTTTAGAAAAAAATGGATAAAACGTAGCAACAAATTATAGGGATTATAGTATTTGCTCATGAGGTCTAAAGGAGATCAGATATGAAAGTGTCAAACTGCTGTGCTGCCTTAAATATCCTTTAAGCTGGTCTCATTGCTGGACAAATGAAGATGAGACAATGTAGTGAAGATTTCACCACAGGGGTATTGGGAACTAAAGACCAGGAAGTCTGATTTTCCATACTGGGAAAATGGTCAGAAATTCAGAAGACACCTGATCACTCTCCTTACTCTAGTAATGGGAAACACAAAGCACTGAAAGATTTCTCCAGGAATTTTGTGGCAACACCAGAAGCGTGATGCCATTTATCAGTCTGTCTGGGCAGTGTCATACAGCCTCTCTAATTATGTCAGCCCTGCATCCACAATGCAGCAGGTAGTTAACTCCTGTGCAATAATGCTGCAGCAGTTGCTCAGTGTGTGTGATCTCCTGATGAGGGAAGTATTTCATCCACTAGTCATTAATAATAGCAGTGTTCTCTATCTTAAGACTGTCAAGTGAATCTTGTGGGGTTTGGGGGTTTTTTTGAGTTCCAGCTCCTAAAAGTAAAGTCATTGAATCTTTGATTTTTTGAGTTTAATTCTTGCATGTGATGAGACTAATGGAACATTCATTATCAAGATTCCGAAGCGAGACCCTGATATATCTTTAATATTCATGGTTAAACCTTTACTACTGTGTTGAGAAAAAAAAAAAAAAATCAGGAGTCGTTTCAATGCCTTATAGGCACTTGGAGCTGGTGATATTTGAAGCAGACAAACCCCAGAATTTTATTTCCAAAGTCTGTTTTATCAAAATATATCTGAAGTGATATCAAAATTCCAAAATACTGTTCTTTCTCATGGATTTTTTTTAAAAAAATTTCTATCTGGAAATGTAAAAAATAATTGTCTTTACATACTTGAGCCAAAAGATTTCACTTTGCTCTCCTTCACAAAAGCAAATATAGCTTTATAGATCAGTTTGAAATTGTTCTTTATCTCCTGAAAGTGCTTTTGTGGGCCTTGTAGACTGAAGCAGATTGTTTCTGTGAACCTGTCTGGGCTGCCTTTCCTGCTTCAGTGTTTTCGTCCCAGCGGCAGCAGTGGGACTCATCCAGCATTGGAACTATCATGAATGGCAGGCACTTGGAGTGTTCTCTGGGCACACAAGGATTATACTCCACCTGCCAAGTGTTACAATTTGTGAGTCTGCTTATGTAGGTCATGCTGTGGGCACTTCCCAGCATATCCACAGCTCCAGGGAGTGACTGGATAGAAGGAGAGGGCGGGCAGGCTCTGTCCCCATGTTCCTGCAGCTGTATCAGATGCACCACACATGACACAGCTGCCTGCACACTAAAGCGCCCATCCTGTCCCATTAAATCTGCACCTGCTCAGGAAGGTTTTCAGCTCAACCTTCAGATGGGAGATGTCAAAAAGCCTCTGCAGTGCCATGAAAACCCTGCTGTTCTTTTTTAAACTGAGCTATGCACTGTTCTTGCTGTTTTGCCACAATTTACCATGGGTGGCAAACATCAGAGGGTGTAGACATAACTGAAACACCCATAAAGTTGTGAAGGAGTCTCCTTATGTAGGAGCCAGTTCTGGAAGGTCATACTGAGCTTTACCTCGTTGGCACTGGCCAGTGAACTCCCATTCCACACAATTTCCTTGTTCTGCTGCAGTTTTTCACAATATCAGGCTATGACCACCCCAAATGTGTATCTATCAAATAATAATGAAGTGATTGCTTGTTAATGGAAAGAAATACCTGCTGAGCTCTGCAGAAAAGGCAAAATGTTCAAATCATTGCATCACTTATTAGGCCTAATTTGAAATTATAGTAGGGAGAACTATGACTTGAAAAACTACAAAAAACTGGCACAATACTTTGAAAATATACCCATGATGGTCTGAATGAAACTTGCAGAAAGCAAATCATTCAAAACTATGACTGGGAATGCTTTCTTTGGTCCTGTGATCTATTCTGTGCAAATACCAGGAGAGAGTTACAATGGCATTTATAAAGGTTAAAGTACTACCCTTCTTTTCCTTTTCTTTTAACCTTTCTTTTCTTCCTGAAATTTGTATATTTTCCTGCTTTTCAATTTTTAAGTGTAACATTATTTAAATGTGGGTGAGTGCATTTGTGTGAGTGTATATTCATGTATGTAGTAGAATAGGTAGAGAATACAAAATAGCAATGGAGGGAATATGGAATTAAATCTATGGTTCAGATGAAGACCTTGGAATGATAATGGTGACTCTACAAGCTACCTATGAATTTAATCCCTCACAGGTGTCATTAATTCCTGTTCTGCAAAAGCTTATCGCTGTGTGTATTCCTCTGTTTATACCTCAAGGAAGTGAAATAATAATTCACTTATTTTTATTCTGTTAAGATGTCAAAGTTTATCTCAGCAGCTGCTGTTTCACTCTAGCATTTTCACTTTAAATTAACGCTAATTTCTGATGTCACTGGCATTCTGACAGTGACTGTGTAATTGGGACATGGAGATTAAAAAGAGGTACTTGGAGTCTTAACTATGCCGTGTTGTCAGTCCTCCTATTGATCTACATGGAGCACTGGGATCTCCTTCTCTCTACCCAAAGAGTCACAGTGAAAGAAATTTGTGCCTCATGCAAGACTCCACAGTGATTATACAAGAAATGAAGGGTTCATTTGAAATATCAGTGGAAATTTTGTATTTTTGTTTCAAATGTCCCTTTTCACTTTTTTTTTTTTTTTAGTTTATTGTAATACTGACTGAGTTTTTCAAGGAAATATCTACATATTTTTCAGTAGTGATAGGCATGCTACAGCTTAACACGATTTAACAATATCCCTTAAGATATTTTCTTCCTTAAACTGATGATGGTCTGATATCAAACCTGAAATCAACTACAGGATTTTGTTTTACAGATAGTCTTTGCAGGCTGCTGCAGTGATACTTTTGCACTCAGGCAGAAGTCTTGAGTCTTAGTCATGATAAACACTTCCATTTTTTACTTCTAATTTTATGTCAATGAAAATATTTAAGTACAGAAGGGAACTAGTGCTCACTGATGCTACAATGAGTTCTTTCTTTTAATTCTACGCTGAAGAATACATCTCAAAGCAACATACTTTAGAAAAGGCAGGATTAAGACAAGTCTGTTCTAAATGATGGCTGAGCACGATGTGAGTAAGCTGCACTGGCAAAGGCACAGAGGGAAAGCAGTAATGAAATGGAAGGAGTAAAATGCTAGAAAGTTTATTACACATGAGTTTCCAGAAGTGGAAATGAGATGTCATTTAAACAGCAACATTTAAGGACTTTGATTGCGTGTGTGATTTGTTTTCATGAAGTATTAGCACATATTGACACTCTTAAAAAGCTTCTATGCATTTGATTATTAAAACATATGTGAAATTTGTTATCCAGAAGAACATTTTAGAAACTTCAAAATGTTTCTCTCCATGTGAACTAATGTAAAAAGGAACTACTATATGTTTGTCTTTTAGTGTAAGTAGCTATAGAGGCATAAGTACTTCCCAAAGTTTAACAGATGTTGATTTTCTTGTTGTAGATCTCTTCAAATCAACTGGGCATCGCCAGGACAGCCAAATGGCATTATCCTGGGATATGAACTCTTACGTAAAGCGTGGCAGAAGTGTACTTCATTAAAGACTCCAAGAAGCAGCAAAAGTAATAGAATGTGCATCTCATTAGAATGTAAAAAGGATGAAAATATCTGTGGAGAAGTGTGTTATCATCCAGAGTTGGAGGTACTCTTATATTCTTAAGTTATGTATGTAATGAAAAATAATATTTTAAGGAATAGATATGTAAACCAAACCTCTTTAGTTATCAGAGGAAAGGAAGTGGAGGGTTCTACTTCTTTTGATACTTTAAAATTAAGGCTCTGATAGGTGCATTGAAACTCTTTAAAATCAAATAATGGATGTTTGAGCTCATACAGGGATAGCTGTGTGCGAGTCAGCTGATGACAGGTGATTCTGTTATTTTAAGTCTTTGTTTGTTGACTTTATTTCTCCTTTTAGGAGAAATGAATTCATAAGCATTTATGAAAGTGTTCATTAACACTCTGGTTTGGTGCAGTTTGGGAGTGAATCTCGATTGTTTTCATTTATTACATGGTGGTTAAGGTTAGAAGCTATTTTAATACATGTGAATTAAATTTCTTGCACAGGAAACTAAGACAGAATCTGTGCTTCAAAAATCCTTCAAACATGTTGCAGGTCTGGATGAGGACTTTATTTTCCCAACCACTATGTGGACCACTTCACTTCACAACATCAAATTTCTGAAGTTTCCTCCCTTCGCAAAGCTTTGGGGCATGTGTGTAGTGCAGATGTTCATCCCAAGAATTCAGGCTATACATGTTCCCAAGTAAATCACACAAGCTACATATGAAGTTTGAAGGATGTCACCTCATGACTCTGCTGACACAATCCCCTTGTGACAAATTACATGATGAATACCCATAGATCTTAGTATGTAGTTTTGCACCGTGCTTGGGACAATTGGCACCAAATTGGGAGAAGCTGTTGACTCCCCCAAAGGCAGGGAGGCCCTGCAGAGAGACCTCAGCAAATTAAGGAGAGGGGCAATCTCCAACCTTATAATGTTTAACAAGGAAAAGTGCTGGATTCTGTACCTGAGATAGGGCAACCCTGGATGTCTGTACATCCATGGTAGTTCATATGGCTCCTTTTGCATAAAGGCATTGCACTTGACCGCTGAAAGCCCACAGGAAATTTCTGGGTGTATGCAGAATTTGAAAAACATTAGCAAAAGCATAAAGCTTCTCTTTGTGTGAGGAATCATTCCTCAAATCCTTCATGGCAAATGGTGGTTATTAGCATGGCTTGCTGGGGTTTTTTTGCCCCTCTTGAATTATCCTTGGCTAAATGCATGATGACCAGATTCGCCAGTAGAAAAAAATCCATTTAGATTCAGCTACAAGTGGGTAGCTGTTACACGACAATGATGAGCAACTCTGAATGGGATCTATCGTGATTTGTCAGATGCATTTTTAAATTATGGCTATTTTCAGGTTAATCTTCATATGAGTTCCTGTTTAGGAGTAGGATCAATAGCATAGCACAGCAGTCTGTAATGGTTTTTATTGACAAATGAGGTAGAAAACCCTTAGTTTGAAAGTAAGATTTAATGTCATGAAATAGTGTCTCTATTTGTCAAAGACATCATCACATGTTCTGTGACTAAAGCAAACAATATGTATTCACAAGATTCTCTGTCAGACAAGACAGTAATTAAGGGAGTGAGTTATTTGAGGGGTTCAAATCAAAACATAAATTATTCGAGCCAACACAGCTTTAGCATTTGAGTTCCCTTGAAAGCAATACTATGTTAAACATAAGTATTTCTGAAATCTTGCAAGAGAATTATGGACAGCCCTTTTTTCTAAAAGGTAAAAATATTTATTTCAAGTTTCTGCACATCTTGGCATGTGCATGAATTAAATTTGCATTAAATTAGTTTTAGAAGTTTTCCTCTCCATTCTTTATTTTTTCAGCCTTCGTACATTTATGGTAACTTTGAGTTTGGAGAGTGTTCTTTTATTTTTATGGCTTCCTGGCTTTCTAATTTTTTCCAATTAATTTTGCATTATGTTGTTCTAATGGTCTCTCTGTATTCTTCCAGACTGTGGTTAGGAGTGGGTGCTATTTGTTAAGTAATGGATACATAATGAATGACTGGAAGGTCCACAGGAAACTGAAGCACTTATACATAAAATAGCATGGGGGTAATTTTTGTGGGTGAATTGATTAAAATTCCCTTCCCAGTGCTTTGTCTGGTTTGCTACATTTGTCCACACCAGCCGTGCAAAATGTCTGGAAGACAGCTACAGAGCTCTTGGTGCCTCCATGTGCCTTGTAAAATGGAGTGTGCAACAGGGACAGCATAAAACAATGGCAATCCTCTCTCATACTTTTGTAGAACTCACGGCCAGGCTTTATTGCTGGTATTTGTGGTCCTTGGATTTGACAGTCTACTGGACAGAAGTGGAAAGCAACACTGACCAGTGTACATTTGTTCCGAAGAAAGCCTCTTATCCCCGTGCCAGCTGCACTTCATTGAGCCATAGAATGGTTTGGGTTGAAGGGGACTTTGAAGACCATCTCATTCCAACCTCCCTCCTTGAGCAGGCACACTTCCCACTGGACCAGGTTGCTCAAAGTCCCATCCAGCCTGGCCTATTCACCATCCATTAATTGTACAGCCAAATGTGAAGAGATGCCTCTGAGAATGAAATGCTGAGCAGCTTAAGTAATGTTCAGATCCAGAATAATAAACAAGTTTTTTGTTCATTAGATGATAGCCTGGTCAGCAAAAGTGGACAGTTGTATATAGATAGTTCCAATAGACCAATAGTTTGTGGAGTTCTCACTTTTGGTCAAGTCACTTATTGCACCTTTTATACAAAACAAAAACTGGGTCTAATTTCCCTCTTACAATTTCCTTAAATTCATGAGTATAAAGTGAGAGCAAAACCAGACCTTTTGTACAAAAATTATTTGGAGATACGTCTTTGGTTATTTATTAATCTTTCCTTATGGATTTATGGATTACATTCAGCATCACGAGCTTGCTATTGTAAGGCATTGCAGAAAAAGAGGGATTTGTCATGATTCAGCTTCATAAGACATCACCAATATATAATCCACTCCAGTAAAATAAATACCAGGCTGTATTGTCATTGTGCAGCAGAATGGGATGCAGGGACTCTTCATCTAACACTGGCTGAGCTGGGCCCAGCCAAGCGGTGCAGCTCTGCAAGAAAGGCTGCACCTTGTGTGTGAAACAGCCCAGGTGCCAGGCTGCCCTGCTGTGTGTGTGTGCTGGATTTGAGATCTGGGTCAGTGTTTCTGCTTGGGACTGTGCTCTGCAAATAAACCAACTTGCTCAGAGCTGTCTGGGGAATCTCTAAAAGGGCAAGTGACCTTTTCACTACAAGGCACATGTGTACATGCACATTCATGGGCTCATGCAGGCCTGTTATTAAGCTCAGTGAAGACCAAACATTTCTCCCATGCTAAATAATCTTTGCATCAAATCCCTACTTCTTCTTTCTAGTTGTTACCCAGTTTTCTGCTTCCATGTTAGGATTCTTTGTTATTTTAACTAAACTGAACATGTTGCTGTGCCTAGTATGCTTACATTGGTGTTTAATCAGACTTGCATGGATTTATTTCTTGAGCACAGAAAGAATTTACCAATTTTGTGTGTGTGTGTATTTTTGCAGAAGAGCTGAGAATACACTCTGATGTTGAATTTTGTTTGTTGCCAGGAAGGTCCCTATGTCCTATGTACCTTTTACAGTAACAAACTGTGCTGCTTGGGTACACCCAAGTTGCCAAAATTGTCAGTGTTTCTCTAGATGTTTTCAGTAAGGTGTGATCCATAACTCTACCCATATCTGAAGTCTCAAAAGAGACATCTGCTCACAGAGCACATGCCATGAGTTTTGCAAGGTACTTCAATTAACAAGGGAGTGTGCCCGAGCTTCACCCATCAGGTAGCATAATCTGCTTATCAACAGGGAAGGCATTCCTGTATTATCCATGGAGCTGCCAAACTGTTCACCTGTTGTGACTGACATCCTGAGGTGAAATCTGAAAATAATGAGACAGGTACAGTAAAAATGTAATTAAAGGAGTGGCATAAAGGCTAATAATTTCTGTACGCTTTGCATCGTGAGTATGAACATCAGCAGTTAAAAGGGTCCTGACTGAAGGTGTTAATACACCTTCAGCACTTTTTATTTTCAGGTGCAACAAGCTGTATCAATCTGCAGTTAATGAACTAATCAAATATAACTGACATTAGTAGGAAGTACAGGCTTAACCCTTTACTCATTGTAATTAATGTGCCATTTATTAAATACACCAGCAGAACTCTTTTTTAAGGACAGGAGTAGCAATATAGTGGCTTGATAGCCAGCCTCAAAAGCATGATTTTCAGCAGTGAAACGTAACATATCTTGACACTGGTGAAGGATATCCCATCAATATTTATGCAAAATTTACTGTTAATGTTATCATTATTGTGCAAGTTCTTTTCAAGTTCTTTCAGGCTTAGAGAACCTTTAAAAAGATTACACTTCTTGTTGTAATACACCTGAAAGACAGGAAATGAAACTCATTTTAGGAAAATAATGTATAGTGATTTGTAAAAGAATAACAATAATTTCTGCTCATGGATTTTAGATCTAAGTCTGTATCAATTACCAAAAGAGAACAACAGTTTGAGAAAAGAAATGTGTGAGTATACTTTGCTAAAAAGGGTGTCTATACAGATTCAGAGATAATTTAAGTAAAAAAAGAATGAGCCTTGCTAATTTAAAATATTCCCTCTCACATGAGAACATGATGGGTCAATCATTACTCTAGTGTTTGCTCCACAGGCAGAAATTTTTAATGAACTCCTGTAGCTAATAGGAATTCCTGAGAGTGTTTTGTGAATTGCTATTTCACAAAGTGGTTCTGGCAGCAAGCGTTTGACAAGAAGGATAAACATGGCTGCCTAGCACATCTGTTTATTTGAGTAAATCAGTCTTAGCTCAACTGGCATGTGTCCATAAGGCCAGGTAATATCCTTCAGCAAAGTCTTCAGCAAACCGGGGGATCAGGGATGACACAACTGTAATTAAAAGAGAGTTGCATAGATAAGTTTGGAGTATTTTTAAAAATTGTTACAATATTGTGCAATCCTGCCTGCCAGATGTGATATCTGGTTACTCTGTGCTAGTGTCATGGCTGACTAGGCCTTTCTCAGGCATCATAATAAAGCTTTCTTTGTGCCCAACCCTTCCCAGTCCCTGTGCTCCTGGATCACAGTCCCTCTGTGTGCTTGGGTGGGAAGAGAATGACAGGACTGATTTGTGAGTTATTTTGTGAGGTCTACTGATGTTTTTAAGGGCTCCTGTGACAGCTAAGGATGAACATCTTGTATCATCTCCATCGATAGTAAGGATCTTCTGGTTACCAAGTGTACGTTGAGCACTCAACCCTCTGTACAAGGGTGAGATCTCCAACCTGCCTCAAATGGTGGTATTTGTTCGCTCCAAGCGTTCTGCTTCCATGTACGTAATAACGCCATCCAGTTGGGACTATCACATTTGCATCTAAGAGGATGAGCTAATAATAACCTTTTGCCACTGTAACTTTCAATCCATCTGCTTTCCTTCTTTTTCTATGATGAAATTTTAGCATTACTTGAATGGTTTTGGGTTTTTTTGTGGATCGATAGTGCAGAATCCTTTGGCTGAATATCGATGCAAATAGAAACTATCTCTAGAGGACTGCCAAAAAAAAAGTTGTTTCACAATTTACAGCTGACTGCAGAGGATATTATGAAACTACATGATAATAGCACCAATTGTATCAGTTGGTAATGCCAGATGAGAGTCTGAATGTGGTTTAGAACTGACTGGACCCCTCTTTGGAAACTGAGAGATCAGTTGTTGAGAAAAACTGAGGATCTTAAGTAATTTTTTTAAAAGGGAAAGTAGCTGCTGAAACTACTGTAACATACCTGGATGTACAGCTGGGGATTTGTGTGGAAATTGAGGAGCAAAAGGAGGGACACCAGTAATAATACAATCTTACAAATTATGTTTCAAACTGAATGCTGAAGAGTTAGTGCTAAAATGGCCCTCACAGTGTTGGTGTGAAGTATGTAAAGCAGGTCTTTCTACTGAGGAGTTACAAGAGAGGTGGTGTTTCTCAAAACTGAAGCATCTCATGGAAAAAAATGGCTGCTCAAGCATTTGAGCCAGGATGAAACCAAAGATGTGCAACTTCCTTTATCTGAAAGGTGGAAAGTCTGTGTTCAGGTGAAATTTGAGTGGTGGCCATCACTGAAAAGAATGAAAAATGAAAAATGGGATGACAAATGAAATCCAGGAAAAGAAGAGAAGATACTGGACTAGACAGATCACAGAGGGAGACACCATATAATCCCAAGGGGCACACAAATTGGAACCAGGAATGCCTAAGAAATGTGTATTTGGCCTTCTTTCATTCAGGCGGGTACAGAATTTCTAACTCTGGTGTCTCAAGCTCAGCTTGCAGTAAAAAGGACAGGACAGAGGGCATTTTTACAAGTGTCAAGAACTGTTTCCAAAGGTGATCTATTCTGAGCAAAGTGGCACAACAGAGACCAGGTAAACTTTTAAGGTTTTTTGGAGCCACTTGTAAATGAAGAAAAACTGTGCATGCCAGTCATTGTAAAACATCCAAAAGCTAGGAAGCAGAGAAGAAGTGTAAAGCAGAGTTTTATTTGACATCTTAACTAATGATCTGGAAGAAAGAACAGTAGGTTAATGAAATTCGTAGATTGGATTATATGACCAGTGACAAAGTGGACAGCAAAATAGTATAATAGGGCCTACAGAGATCTGAAATTCCTAAACAGAAAATGACAAAATTCAACTACATTGGTAGTCTTAAACAGATGCTGAAGGGGAAACTGTGCAGGAAAAGCAGAAAACAGTGCCACAGTTTATAGCACATAATGTTATAAAGCCTAAAAGTATAACGAGGAAACAGGAACCTCCTCTGTCCTACCTCATGTGAGTTACCTGTTGTTTATGTATTGGAATGTCAGAACCTAACCTAGTACTCCCAAGGGTGATGGAATAATGGCCACTCAAAAGTGAACAAAACAAAGCATCATCCTACTGAAGTCAAAGAGATTTTAGGACATAAGAAAAACAATATTTTTGTATGTATATGTTTTTTGCTAACATTATAATTATAATACAAAATAGAGGTCCTCAGCCTATTAATATATATTTTTTAAGGTTTTTTTTGGTCAGGTAATAGTTAAAGTTCCTAGGCAAAAGAAAGGTCCTTCAGAAGTAGGGGAACACCTTCTTTCTTTGCTGCTAAGATAACCTGACTTAGAACATGGTAAAAGTCAGTGGTAGAAGAAGTTCATTTCAAAAGAAAACGAAAGAGAAACTCTGCTCTAACATGTGTGCTCTGCTGCCAACTCCATTTGATGTCTAGCTGCAAGGAGCTGATATAAGTTGCACTGGCTGTAGGTTCCAAGTTTACCATTTTTATGGTTATTCTCCTGACTGTGCTGTATCAATTGCTGGGTATTCAGTGTGCCACTCCACTGACACAGGAGTAAGTGTACAAATAATTATTTGATTGTTCAAGCATATAATTTTCTTGACAGCATCTAGAAAGAAGTCCACAGCTAAAAGGCCTTTTCAAAATTCATTTCCATATAAATTTTATCTTGGGAAAAAAAAAATCCTTATATAAATACTATTCTCTTGAGACCACATTGTCGGAAGAACTGTGGTCATAAGTAAGTCATTGTGTGCTATAAGAAGAAAATTCCACTTATTTTTATGTGAAAGAAAACCCAGGAGCTCATATTGGGAAATAGTGTTTTTTAGTTGTAAGGGTTTCATCATAAATAAATAAACAAGAATTGGGAAGAAAAAAGGATCAAGTGATGGTAGACTATATCCATGTATTGCAATCTATTCCACTTTGAGAGATGCGAACAGCCTGCAAGGCATATGAATATGATTCATATTAATGGACTATTTTATTAAGGTGCAGTATAGTTGAAGGCCACAGAATAGCAGAATTCTGTCAGATACACAGTAGTTTATCGAAGTCTGATAATGCTGGAGGGCACAGAATTTTAGCCAAGTTACATTTTATTTGACTGCAGTCATATTAGTCTGCACTAGGATATATGTTTTCATACACATTGTTTTGCCAGACAACACATTATGTTCTGTTTAACAGGTATTGCCTTACTGATTTTCTCTTTTTTTTTTTTCCTTCTTTTTTTCACTACTTCTAGGTGTGTTGTAATGGGATTCTGCACAACAATAAACCTGGCTTCCAATGCTGTGAGGACAAGTACATTCCATTTATTCTTAATTCACCAGGGGTTTGCTGTGGTGGGCAGATACATGCTGTGCAACCGAAACATCACTGCTGTGGAGGTTATTACACCCGAGTTTTAGCAGGTAAGAGACAACTCCTTTCCGCTGTTTGAATGAAACAAAACAGCGAGGTTGATATATTTGATAAAGCAAAGAGAATGAAAACAAGAAATGTGAGATTTATCAAGATTTCTAGATGTCTTCGAGACTTGTGTTCAGTGCAAAGAAAATTGCACTCACTTTGTCTTCTAAACACACTGCACTGTGTTTGTACAAGAAATACTTAATTGATGAAACCTGATGATTGGGTCATTTCCCAGAGAACTAATTTATGCCAAACTATACGTAATTGCAGTAAGTGCTGCATAATGGGGAGGGCAGTTCTGCTTAATAGGAACACCGTCATGCAATTTAGTGGTGAAGTTCAGTTCTCTGCTTGACTTGACTCCATATGATTCTCCATAGCCATTTCTGTTGTGGAACAATTGTTAGCATTTGGTGTTGATATTCTGGATTACACCCCTTCTTGTTTCTGCATTGTCTACTCGTCGTTTCTGCAAATGTTACAGATCAAAGTATACATCCCACATGAATTAACTTCAATGGTAATTTATCCTTTTCTTATTCTCAGAGCAATTTGGGAAGTTTGCCAAAACTGTACTTCTGTGTTACTGTCCAGAGTTTGGTTTTTCAGTTTGCTGGTGGGTCATTGTTGACAGGGAAATGGAGGAAAAGGGGGAGGAGAGATCCCTTTCATGGGGCCAGTGTTCAGAGCATGTAACTCTTTGTAGGCAATTGTCAGGTCAGGAGCTAAAATGCTTCCATTACTCATGAGCTGGCACACATTCTGTAGGCTCAGAAATGCTTGACATTTTGCCAACACGTTCAGCACATCCCTGATCTTTTGAAAAGTAATTCATATATCACAATATTAGAATGCCTTCCATGATGTCATCAGAAAAATGCTGGCCCATGGAAGAAGCAGAGAAGAATATTTTGCTGACCTCATTGATCTCAATGTACTGAAATGGAGACATTATACTGTGACCTCTGTCCCCATCCAGTGGTCTGTGTTAACTAGCGTAATGTTGTTTATATCAAGAAAGAAAAGTACAGTGGAACAAAATGTCTTATGTCTGAAAGTGGTTCTTGTTCAGTCAGCAGTCCACAAGCATGAAACAGTGAATGTTTGAACATGATTTTAAACAATTTTTTTTCTAAGTATACTTGCTGCATTATTTTTCTATACTCTAAAGGGCAGCAACAAGAACACTGTTAGTCACTTTTTTCTTTTTTTATTTTTATAAATATGCTAATAACCTCAAGCTAAATGTTAATGTGGGTCATTCTTTGATAAGGATAACAATTAACTGGTAAGACTGCATAGTAGTTTTCAGAGGGAGAACATTTTCAAGCCTAGCTTGGAATGGATCCCATTTTGAGAGGTTAATGAGAAGGTTACTGATTCTTTGTGTCTTATGTTTCATAGTTCTCTAAAAAAAAATAGTTTTATTTCCAATAGATGTAAGCTATATTCTGTGTTTTAATACTTTCTCTGTGTAGCAACTAAATTAGCTTCCAAGGAATGCAGGAAAATATGATGAAGTACCTAGACGGACTATATCTATTATACTCTAAAAATTTGTTCTCATCTTTTTTTGTTGTTTATTATTGACTTTATTTGATAAAGTTATTTATACAGGAAACTCTCTAAGCATACATATTTCCCAGATGTTGTTTGGCCAGCTCGATAGCTCGGGATGTGCTGAAGCACACTGGGCTGGAGGCATGAAGATTACAAATTAGGAAGGCAGAATCTCAGTTTCTGAAACAGTAGTGCACAAAGAAGTGCAAATATTCATCCCAGAAATAAGATGGGAGGCAGAACAAATAATGCTACTACCACCCAGGCACCTCTTTGGCAAGGAATGTGGGGAGAAAGGAAAACACTGTTCTCCCTCATCTGTTACAATTTCAGCACGTTTATTTCTGACAAAAGCTGCACTGAGTTTAGAGCTCTCTGTCTCTAATTCCCAACCTTTCATAAGAAAAGGACTTAAGATATTGCTTTAAATGAGAAGGATGAGTTTTAAAAATCAAAACACATTTCTTTGATTAACATTCAGGAATCAAAATACTTTAAACAACTCTGCTACCCATCTTCAATAGCAAAACAAAATCACTTCTTCTGATTGACAT
This sequence comes from Dasyornis broadbenti, assembly GCA_013397935.1. Taxonomy (NCBI): domain Eukaryota; kingdom Metazoa; phylum Chordata; class Aves; order Passeriformes; family Dasyornithidae; genus Dasyornis; species Dasyornis broadbenti. The sequence goes on along the minus strand of VZRN01003889.1, from coordinate 539,207 downwards.
CTGAGCCACAGAAAACATTGCAACACAGAAAAATAATATGAAAATATTAGAACATTGAATCAGATCAAGTACAGACACTAGTGAATGAAAATTATTAGCATTTATCATAATTTTTGTAGCCTTTATAGCAATATCTACTTTGTTCATGGCACACAACTTTAACCAGTCCACCCCTCCCCACCATTACAGTGTCAGTCTCACTGACAGTCTTATCCTAAGGTCTTTCCCTGCAAAAGCTGATGCTTTTGCTTAGGTAGCAGCCAAGTCCTCCAATTGTGATGGTGGTATTTAATTTTTAAAGTGAGCTTAATCCTTAAACTCTCTGTGAGATGAAGTCCTGAGTGACACTCAAATGTGAAAAATGCTTTAAGCATTGTGAATTAATTCAGCAAAACAAGTGTGGAATGATTTTGAAGGAGACAAGAAAATTTTTTGCCAATAATGGCTGATGGTTCTGTTAAACACAGCAAGAATGTGCTCTCTTTACTGTGTAGCTGCAATTGCAGAAGGTTTTCAGCTGTATAATTGTCATATGTACAGACATTATTTTCATTTCTCTTCTCAGCTTTGTCTCTGTCATACTTGCATTTTACTATCTTACACAGTCCTGGGCCTGAATTAGTGAATGCACATTTCTTCAATCATTATTACAAATGAATATAATACTTTTATAGCATTCTAAAGCACCAAGTGATTCCGTGATTTCACATGGAATGTTCTGTACATGAAGCTGTGTGAATCCAGACTTGTTGCTATCTGATCAAAGCCTCTCAGGAATTTCAAGAGCTATAAATGGATAAAATCTTGAATTGTATTCTTATATTGAATTCTTATATTGACAGGAGAAGTATGCTGCCCTAATGAAGAGGAAAACAGAGTTTCAGTTGGAATTGGTGACTCTTGCTGCCAGGGAATGCCTTACTCCACATCAGGCAATCAAATCTGCTGTGGTGGATCCCTGCATGACAGTTTCAATCAGCAGTGCTGTGGTGGAAGGGTCATAAGCATGGACTCGGTCTGTTGTGGTGATGAAAAGGAAGGGACTGCATACAGACCTCTCACAGGTAAGTGATAAGTCTTCAAGAAAGGATGGACTTCATCTTTCTAAATCTCTTGTGACACCAGCTGTTCAGAAGTGACACACTCAGATTTAAAGTGTGTTTGCCAATTTGTTAAAATCTTGTTGCACTTTAGTCACCTATTTTGCTATACTATAAAATGCTGAGCTTTCAGTAACCTTCTTTGCCTTAGTGTAAAAGCTTCAGGGGCTGGAGAAATCAGACAATTCAAAAGAAGTGAATGATTACGCAAGTCAGGAAATAGGACTTGTCTCCTCTCTGTGAGGTTAGATTTTCCATCTTGTGCCGCCATGCATCCCAGTGGAGGGATTTTCCATTTCCTCTGGATATGTGGGGTTAGTCACTTGGAAAACGAAGATTACAATGCTATCTGCTTGGTGGTCTATGTCCCTCCTTTGGGTCCATCCCTTGCATGGAGGTAAACCTTCTATAACAATTCTATTAAAATTAACAAAAATTAATCCTGAACACTACTCACTGGCTCATCTGGTGTATGCCATTAATTTCTTGCAAATGATAGGAAATTCCTCCATCATTCAGAGGTACAATCTGAACCCTACTTCCTTGTAAAACACTGTAAAGATTTGATGACAGAGATTGGAGGTATTATTACAAAACTATTCAGATATTTTCATGTCTTTTCATAGTTATTAGACAAATTATATCCCATCAGCCTTAGACTTTCTCAGCCTGACAAAAAGACTTCTGAAACTATTGTGATCTCAAAGGGGAGCCTGATTTCAAAACACAGAAATAATGAAGGTTTAGTACCCAGTTATGCCTGGTGTGCAGAGCTGAGTGACAGTGTGTGCCGGTTTGAACCTCTTGTTGTACAGCTAAGAATCTTAATATATAACCAGGAATCCAGATCTGAAGGCTGAACTCCGCCTTTTCCTAAAAAATAAGCTCTGTCTTCAGCTCATTTTTTTGTATTACCTGGATGCTTCATTGGCTGTGGTATTAGGAGCACCCTCATTGGGTGCTGACTGCCAGGACAAGTTAATCAGAAGATGACAATGCTTCCTGCAGTTTCCATACTATCCTTCCTTTCCAGTGGTGACTCATGGTGTGTGTGCTGTAAGCAGCACTGCTTGCATAACTTTAGCTCCCTCTCACTGTGATCCCTAATTGTGCTTGATCTACAGCATCCATGCTCACAACACCAGCTTTGAGCAAGGCCCTCTTGCATAGCCACGCATTGTGCGGCTGCCACAAGACAGGGCTGGCTCATAAAACATCTCTTTATGTACTTTATTACTTAAACTCTTTTATTTGCCTGCAGGAGCCCTTTAACAAAATCACATTGAATTGACTTTCTCACACCAAATCAAATCTCCCTGGTCCCAGTTCAGTTGTCTTTGTCAATATGTATTTTATAAATGGAGTGAATTAACAGATGCTGTTGGAACAGAACTGCTAGGGTAGCGTTTATGTTTTTACTGCTCTCTCTGGGCAGATGAGTTGTGTAGGAGTGTAGTACAGGTATCTTGGGATGAAAGTTATGTTCTTCATTTCAGTATATATGTATTCTTAACAGGTTTTTTTTTTTTTTTCTTAAATATATATGTTTTAAAAACCTTTATATCCCTCTTTTAAAAATGTATTTAGCCTATGGCACTCAATCATTTACACTATTTATCTCAAGAATGGGTTGGGATGACATTTTTTTGGCTATTAAAAAAGAAAACAGTGGCTTTTTTCATCGCCCACAGGTTTTCTGTGAGGACTTTATGCTGTGAGCCAGCACACAGCTGAACACAAATAGAGGTTTGAAAGATGAATTAGCACCACAGTTGAAAAGATATCAAATTCTTTTGCATTAAGTGTAAAATAGATTGTGGTTTCTTACCATATCATATAGATCATGCTCAGTTGGTTTTTGCTTAATTTCTTGGAGTAATTCAGCCTTCCTAAATACATCACAAAAATGCACAAGCCAGGCACAAAAAATCTACCTACTCCCTATCCTAATTATTATAATGATTCTAATGGAAAAAATGCTCTTACATAAAAGCATAATTTATTTACCATTGGCAAATGGATAAGTAGAATTTTGCAAGAAAATGTTAATTAGAATGCTGATCTCATTGTCTGGAAGGAGAAGAGGTAACAGGGATGGCTTTATTCAAAAGCTGAATTGCTTCTGAAGCATTGTTTTGTACTTGGCAATGAATGCCTCAGCTAAAAAGCTAGTGACAATTTAAAGCTTTTGTTTTAGAGCTTTAAGTCCTTCCAGAAAAAGTGTATGAGAAAAACTTGATCACTAAAAGTGCAAGCCTTGTACACAGTCTTATTTTGTTGCATGACCAGTTCAAAATCAGTGTCTTTCAGCTGAATCTAGACCCAGGTTTGCACTGACTGTTGGTTTAAGAGCTTGAATCATAGAACTTTTTCATTTGCCATTACATACCTTTTTCAGAGAGTCTACCCTGAAAAAAGAGATGTTCTGTCCATCCCACATTACTTGTTTTCCCTTTATTTATTAATTTCTCTTTTCTTAGGTTTTTCTTTTTCGCCCCTTGTTGGCCTTTTTCAGTGGGGTGACCATAGAGACATCTACTGGCAAAGGTTGGCAGTGGTGTACATGCACATCCTGAGCCCCACTGCTGCAGTGTGATTATCCAAAGTTCTCTATTTCTGGCTATAAAGGATAATGTCAGCTAAAACCACTCTTGGATTTTCTCTCTCTCTGGGTTTTTTTGGGTTTTTTTTTTGGTTTTTTTTTAATTTTAATGCCACTATACTGACATCCCAGACTCATGAAAGACGATGCTTTGTACTGTTGTGGTTCCTGATCTGTAATAGTTGCAATACCCACATGTAAGCCAAGGATTTTTGGAGTAGTTTGCAATGTACACTGGCTCTGTATTTTGTTGATCCTCTATTCTGGCTCCAAGGGCTAAGCCTTTTAATACTCATTTTTCCCTTTTGAAAGCATTGGTTTTGCAGATTTACTAAATTAGTAATTCATCACTCAGCTAGGTTTATAAATTTTTTCAGTTGCTGGGGATGAACATGAAATAACTGTTGACAGAAATCAGTGTTAGCAGGAAGTGCCTTTTCCAGCTCGTGGATTTTCTTTTTGCTGTAATGCATTACGTGCCTATGAAACATAAATATATAAAATATGACACACACATTCCAACTGAGTTACAACCAAATATTCTACATTTTGATATTTTGCTGAATTCAGCAAGGGTTTATAGGAATTTCTGGATCCTTAAGGAATTGAATAAAGTGATTTTTAGAAGGCAAATCAATCCATCAATATTACATGGTCCTATTTTGTTTTTCTTGAAGCATATTTAAAATTGTACATTTGAGGTGTCAAGGTTCAGGAGTCAAGTGCTACATGTGATAAATTAAGGAAAGGTCAGAGGCTATGCAATGCAGTTTCAGAAGATTGTCTGCCTCTGCCTTTGCAGCTCATTCATGCTGAAGTGATGCACTCTGGGAATTACTACCAAACTCTGCTCTGCAACATCTGCTCTCCCTAAGTGAGTTAGTGCACGTCAGACATCTTTATGTCAGAATATTGCAGTGATGGATGCAGTCTTCAGAAAATGCTGCATAAAAATCTGGTGTGCCGTTCTGGCCATTAAGTGAAATTACTATTTAAATTAATGGCGCTGTCACAGTTTATCTGTGCAAAGAATGAACGCTGATTAGGGTATTAAGTAATTAGCAATTTATCACACTGGAACAAGGTTGATAATAATTAAAGAAGTAATGGTTTACCAAAGAAACTAGAAAGGGAGTCACTTCTTGTTATGTGAGTGAAATCTTGGCTGAAAAATTTAATTCAGTTAAACAAAGATGAGGTTCACAGGGAAAGAATACAGTTTTTTTTTGTTTCAATAGAAAAACAGTTCATTATCAAAATTTTAGTTTGCCTGTCAGAAGTCCCTTGGGGCTGTCTGAGTTGCTTATTAGTATTGAATTGAGTCATTTTCTGCATTAATTCTCTGTTTAAAATTGGTAGAATCCTAGGAAAATTTGGAGAAAGGGTGTGAACGAGAGGAAATATTTTACCTCTTGAAGAGCTGGTGATCACAGTTTGATTGCTGTGAAAGAAACAGCCCTGAAAAAAGGTAAAATAAGCAAGTAACATCACCATTTTCAGTTATTCCAGTGATTGGAATGAAATGTTCTGAAGGCTTTAGCAGGATCATACCTTTAAAGATTAATTTTCGTTATATATGACTTCTAAGAGAGATCTGCCGCAATAAACGGCAGTGAAAAAGTGGTCACTCTTGCACACATTTTAAATGCCTACATATGACAGGAATTATGTCAAACACAAACTACTTAGGAGATGTAACAGTCTATCACAGCTTTGTTTTTCCTGTGATACCTTTCTAGTTCAATTAGTAATAACATTTATTTCATTGCAAATTATGGAGTTTGTAGTGTTTGGTTCTAAGTTAAAACTTCCCCCTTTCTGTTGAGTTCAACACTGATATTTCAAGTGAATATATGGAAAATTGCACTGATTATGATGAGCTTTTTATTAAAAAATGAAATTATTAAAACCAGAGAAAAAGACACTGGAATTAATTTTGGTAGCTTATCAATTCCACTATAGAAATGCAAATTATATTTAGATATTAACTTCTTGAAGAGTAATTCTCTGTATAAGATGACTGAAGTTTCACTGTGGGTATTTTGCAAGTGACCCATTCAGATCTAGGTACCTAATATGAACCCCTATTTTAAAATATAAAATTTGTGATAAATTCTGGAATGCTAAGGTGCACTGTTGGAAGATTGCCCATGTGAGGGGGGTATGAAGGAGATCTGAGTAGAAAGTACATGGAAAGCTTTCTCAGTTCTTATATTCTACAGGAAATTTTCATCAGCAATCCATCTCCAACATGCTGTGCCCAGTACATTGATGTGATATTTCATAACAAAGTTCTCAAAAAAGTTCGCAGTGGTGAATGTTGGTTGTAGGGGACCCTGTTTATTCTGCTAATTCTTGATTGTTTTCAGTAGCTCTGGAAGTCAGGATGCTTACTTCAGTCATCTCACGTTCAAATTTAATCTCACTTCAGCTAAATCTGCATAATTCCAGCTGCTGGTTGGTTTACACCAAGACATATTGCATTGTGAGCTTTCTCCTTTCTTATCTATTTATTTACTTACATTTAATATTCAGATTTTTTGTTTGTTTGTTTGTTGCAGGGATGTTCTGTTGTGGGCAAGAGTACGTGAATAAGTCAGATACCATATGCTGCTCAGGTTCCAGTGGTGAGGCCCTAGCACATGTTAGAAAGAATGACCAAGTGCCAGTAAAATGCTGTGAGACTGAACTTATTCCAAAGAGCGAAGAATGCTGTAATGGAGTTGGATATAATCCTTTGAAATATGTTTGCTCTGACAAGATTTCAGCTGGAATGATGATGAAGGTAATTGATAGAAAATCTCTCGGTAGCTCTGATTTGATGATGGAAAGAGAAATACACTGTCCATAACTATTTTTCTAAAATAGGAATATAAAAACTCTTGTGTGCATTATTCATTTTCGCATTACATCCATATTAATACCGAATGAGTTCGCCATGATTGATGTTATTGCAATGAATTCTAAAGGAATTAATAATGATTAGCTGCCTCTGTGAAGTGTTGCCCAGCACTTCAGATTAGTACAGTGGCTGAAAGCTGGCATACTAACAAGACTGACATGTATAGCCAGTTTCCATTCTGTGACCACTGTTTCTGATGATGTTCATTAAGTGGAAATTAAAATTGAACTGGCCAGTTCTGAGGTATAAAAATGCTGTAGCATTTCAATTTGGGTAGGCAGTAGGACATGATTCCCCAACCTCCTAAAAAAACCAAAAAACAAAAAGCAAAAATAAAAATAAAGCAATTGATATTTTCTTGATGGACTTAATCCTGATGCTACAGAAAACCAGTGGCCATTTTGGCATAAATTTCAGCAGTGCTAGTAAAAGTCCTTCCATGCCTAATGAATTATACAGTTTATTCTCATTCTATTTTAATGTCAGAATAAACAAAACACCATAAAGACTAATTTGATATTTTCCAAGATTGCCCAGTGACTGTAGGCATCAGCATGAGATAATTTTGCCTTGCCACTCCAGTTGAATTCAACCAAAATCTTCAACAATTAGCATCTTGGTGGTATACATAAGCTGTAAAAATGTTGTCAATTGTTGTTTATACATATATATGTGGGGGTGTGTGTATATATATGTTATTATATTATATATGTATATTCTTTTTATAAAATTGTATTTATATTTATGATAAGAGAGAGAGAAAGTGAGGGAGGGAGTAAAAAGAGGGTTGGATATTGTGAATTCTACAATATGGAAATCAGAAAGATATTATGGAATTTATCAGTAAAATAAAACAAAACCCATCCTGCCATATGCAGGTGTTCCTATATCCTTTTCAGTCATCTGCTAAGTTAGTACAGAAATATTTCTTACGTCTTCTCCTTTTCGTGTCAAGGTTTTCATGTTATTTCATTTTCAGACTGAATAATTTTCTCCTAGAGAAAATCCAGGCATTGTGATGAGTCAGCTGCAGTTCCTCAATGCATTGTATTAGTAGCTCACGCAAGGCAAAAAATGGCTGAGAACAGGTTAATGAATTCTGGTAGATAACACACCAGATCCCTTGCCTTAGGTGTAATGTATAAACAAAGGAAGTGCTTTGTATTTCACTTACCCACAGTAGAACAGAGATAGCGGTGCTGGCTCTGTGATATGTATAGATTTACTAATAGTAAGAAGGGTGATAGTCTGACACATTCTGAAGCTACTTTACATGGGACTCCAATCCATCTCTATCCTGCATCCTATATTGATATCTATCACAATGTAATTTTTGTGAAAGCCAGATTTGGGAAATCAAATTAGCTGAAGTTCAAAATCAGCTAAGAAGCTAATTTCAATAGGTGAATTAAGGAAGCATTAGATATAGTCTGTTTGGTTTTTCTTCTGAAGTTTATGACTTAATGGGCTGAAATATTTGTTGCAAATATGCCAGTACATTTCTTTCTGCAGCAACCTGTATTTTATGAGAATTATTGCTCACTAGCTTATGGTTTGGCAAAAATATTATTTCATGAATTTTAATGGAAAGTCCTGGATGTTCAGTGTATATTTCTCTTTCTGTGAATTGATCTTTATGGGTTAAATCTTTTATTTTTTATGTTTGTAGAGGTCCTCTTACTGCAGCAAAGCTTCTGTTTAGAAGTGATGTGGTAGAAGACATGATTTATATAGCCCATGAATAGAGTTCTCAGCCTTAAAAGCTGCCAAGGACTTGCACAGAGCCCTCTTGTATAGTTGGCAAGCTGTGTGAGAGGCTGGGAATTTGCTAGTGATTTGCCACAGGATTTTGGCCTTTGCAGGAACAGAATGTTCAAATTCTTGAATAAAATCCTGTTCTCATTGATTCTAGACTCTTCTGTTTTCAACAAATCCAGTCATTTGTGCTTCCAGTTGTTAAAATTTGTGATGCTTTCTTTTATGGACCCTAAAAAACCCCCAAACTGTTTCTTTTAGTTTTATAAAGGATTATAAAAGCATTAATGATCAAAGACAGTAGACAGGCCAAAGGCTGAAAGGGTCTCCCATATGCCAGAAATATCAATGTACTCAAGTCAATGACCTGATTTTTATGTTGTGTAAAGATAGAGAAATACTAATGGAAGCATTTACATAGAAAGGAAGATGGGGGATATATATTTAAATTTGCCTGTGTATTCCTTAGGTAAAAGAAGAATGCAAGGCTAATGTGCTTTGCCCTTTATCTATGGAGGAAACAGCGCATTGTGGAAAGTGTGACTTTGATCCTAGGGAGAATATCTGTGCATGGATAAAAGGTTCCCAGCGTGCTACAGAAACGGAGGTGGAAGCAGGCGTGTGTCCATCTGAAGAGGAGACCATCTACACAGGAGGTCCAACACAGTATTCATTTACAGGTAAGGAAAAGTGGCAGACCAGACTGGTGTTTTGCTGGTATAATTAATTTGCTCTGGAGGAAAAGATGGCCTGAATGCTATCAGATATCCTAAATAAATGTGAATGGCAGGGATCTTCTAGAGCAAGTCCAGAGGAGGCCATGAAGATGCTCAGAGGGCTGGCAGCACCTCTCCTGTGCAGACAGGCTGAGAGAGCTGGGGTTGTTCAGACTGGAGAAGAGAAAGCTCTGGGGGACCTTATAGCACCTTCCAGTACCTAAGGGGGATCTGCAAGAGAGTTGGAGAGTGAGTTTTTACAAGGGCAGGTAATGATAGGACAAGCATGAATAACTTTGAACTAAAAGAGGTCAGGTTTAGACAATATATTAGGAAGAAATTCTTTACCATGAGGGTGGTGAGGCACTGAAACAGGTTGCCCAGAGAAGTTGTGGGTGCCCTATCTCTGGAAGTGTCCAAGGCCAGGTTGGATGGGGTTTTGAGCAACCTAGTCTATTGGAAGATGTCTCTGCCCGTGGCAGAGTTGGTGGAACTAGATGGTCTTTAAAGTTGCTTCCAACCTAGGCCATTCTGTGATTCCATGCATTGTACTGAAGTAAAATTCTTTCAAGAAGTAATCTGTGAATCAGGACAGAGACTTCAAGGAAATAAAATTAGCAAAACTCAGTGAGCACATAATGTCTAAACCTGCTTTCTAAAAAGTTGATAAAAGTAATGGCCCTGTCTAAAGAATAAAATCCATTTCTGTCTGTCTTTAAACACAGGAAAAAAAAAAGTTATTTTGTATTTTGATAAGACTGAGATTATCCACATGTAATTTTCTTTTTCTAGATGTGAACCTCGAACCTTTTGTCACGTATGAGTACAGGGTGGCTGCTTGGAATAGCTATGGAAGAGGTTTCAGTGAAATTAGCAGAGCTGTCACTAAGCAAGATGTGCCACAGGGTGTAAATCCACCAAAATGGACCAAAATAGATAATCGGGAAGACATGATCCTTCTGAACTGGGAGGAACCACTTCAACCAAATGGTATTGGTATATTTTTTTTTTTTTAGTGTGTGTTCGATCATTCCAATGACAGTGTTCCAAAATCACAAAACATATCTTAATTAATCCCTGTCACTAAAGTATACATATTCCTAAACTCTGCAGGAAGATTTTGCTCTAGGTTGCTATAATTTTATTGCAAATAAGAGCAGAATCTTCTTCACAGAAGACAATTTAGTATGTCTTTACAAAGTGCCGAGAAACCTCTTTTGAGAACAGTTGTAATAATAAGTGTGCAAATATGATCAAAAAATTATAATCATCCTTAAAAGTATTGGGGGATTTGGGGGTAGGGGTGCTGGTACTTATGTTTATTTCAGGAAATCTGGCTTATTTTCAATCTGTGAGGAAACTTGAAAGAGCTCTCAATAAAAACTGAGATCTACTCAGATGCTGATGCAGATGTTGAGGAAAGTAGCTGATAATTGATATTATCAGAGTGATTATCTGCTACTGTGGTCACGTGGATATCTCATGGAATGTTTTCTGTATGCAGAGTAGGTTATTATCCCATCACGCAGGACCCCTCAGCTAACAAAAGGGAAAACTTTCTGTCCGCTATAGGTCTTATTATTCACTACATCATCCTCCGAGATGGAATCGAGCATTTTAGAGGAACGGAAATGAGCTTCACAGACACAAGTGGTGTCCAGCCATACCAAGAATATTCCTACCAGCTGCGAGCCTGCACTGTTGCTGGTTGCACGGACAGCAGCAAGGTTAGTGACGTGGTCTTCATGGCAACTGGTGCCAGGATTTTATCAGCCAGTGTGGCAGTATAGAAATGCTTTTGGAAAGGTGTAATTTGAAGACATGCTGATTATTGAGTAAGTGAAAAAAACATCAATAATCTGATTTGGATTTAACTACTGACAGGTGATTATTTGGAACCCAAGGGTGATAGAAGCAAAGGGAGGAAAAAAGCAATATCTCAGTCTTGGCAAAGCTGAAATTGTGCAGTAGGAACTGACGTTTTTTAAAGAGAAAGCTGTACATAGCAGAATAGAGTAAGGAATATTAAAATGCGCTTTCTCTAAACCTGGAAATTAAATTTTTGTTTCTCACTAGGAGGTCTATAGCCTCTTCTTCCTTGGTATTTCTTAGATCATCTGCTTTAGTTGTAGTCTATCAATTTGTTGAATAAACTTCTTACTCTTCCACTCCAGAGGAAAGCCTTCCTTTCACTATAGTACCCTTTGCCGGCTTTCCATGTCTGCACATGCTTCAGTCTTTACTGTCCCTTTGTGTGCAACCTGCCTCGGCTTCAGTTTTAAGCGAACAGGAGCTTTTACCTCCCTTTGTCACAGCTTCATTTCCTTTTGTATCACTTTGAATCATGGATGCCTTTCACCAACATTACTATTTAACCAGCTGTAATTTTTATTCTGCAAAGTATCTGCCTTATTCATCATTTGCAAAAATGATTCCTTAAGTGACCTCTTTTTTACAATATTATTCTTGCGTCTATGAAAATGAGTTTCTAGGACTACAAGGGTAAGGTCTGTGGGGCAGAGGTGAGGAGTAATGACTATGTTTTGTAATTATAATATCTGTGGGATTGACATTTTATTTTATTTGCAGGTGTTTAAATGTTTTTCTTATTCATGCAAATCTCAGCCAGAAGTATAAAATAAAAAACACTGATGCAGAGGGATAGAGAAAGTGGATAGTCCTCTCCCTGCACACAGAGCTGTGGTCTGGAAACTGTAGGCACAGTTGCTGCAACCACTGACCTGATAATAAATCCTGCTTCTTTCACTTGCCTGTAATTAAGGAGTTTACTGTTGCAAACACTGAAGTCTGCAAGTAGGCACTGATTCCACCAAATTCACTAAGACAATATATTATAGAGGACACATTTTATATTTACAGCATAATATAAATACTTTATGGTGTTAATAACAGAAAAAGAAAAGTGATTCTCAAAGAGAAAACAGTCTGACTCACTTATTCAACCAGTGTAATTTGGAAATGCCTCTTTGGTAATTGATGGTGGAGGTGTGTCAATAGAAAATTAACTTTTCCCTTTTTCTTTTTTCCTGTAGAAAAAGCTTAACAAGTGCAAACTTATTCTATCCTTCAAAATCTATAGATTCATTGAAAAAGTATGGAGTTGCAAATAACTACAATAGAGTTCAGATTGCACGGGATATATGGAGGCTTAGCCCCACGTTTACTGGTGCTTAAAATATATGAAATCAGGCAGTTAAAATGCAGAGACACTGACAAACCATATGGAAGAGAGTTATCAAGAGTTTTCAAGCAATACAGTTTTTGTTGTTTCACCCTGTGCCATACACTGCAGCTAAAACGTGGTGAGCCTGTTGTGATAAATTGTAGACACAGACTTATGTAATGTATTCAAGGTCAGATTTCATTGTGAAAAAGGAGGAAAAAAGTAACTAGTTCTCCAGACCCTTGGTAATGATATGCCAGCCCAAACAACATTTTAAAACAAAAGTGACATTCTCATTGATCATGGTATCTAGTGTACTATTACATTAAATTGCTGTTTAATTCATATGTCTTCAGGTAGTTGCAGTCACTGTCCAAGGAGTCCCCGAGAGTGTTCAGCCCCCAGACGTCAGTGCTCTGAACTCCACAGCGTTACATTTGAACTGGATTGCACCCAAGAAACCAAATGGGATCATCAGAGAGTACCAGATCAGTCAAGTGGGGAGAGGACTTATATACATTGATGCTGCAGGCAGAATGCAGCACACAGTGTCAGGTAAGGAGGCAGAGCTCTTTGACAGGCTAATGTCCTGTCCTTAAAATATAAGACAGTATTAATATATTAAAAATGCCACTTGTCAGTAACTTTGAAATCCCCAGTATTGTGCACAGTTTGGAATGCTTTATCATGACTTTACATATCTTACTTTTTTTTTTTTCAATCTCTTTCATTTCTCGCTGCTGTTTGTTGAAATATTAATAGATTTAATTTCAGAATTTTAAAATAAATCTATCCAGGTCGATTGAAGATGCATGGTTTGTGGTGTGCTCAAGGACTCAGATATTCTGTGTAGGCTTGCCATCCCTTCATACAGATTCAATTCTCTCTTTTAACATCACTGTTGTGCGATCATGCAGTTGTGAATATGTACTAAAGTAGGATTGAGAAAGATCCAGTACTTCATGTCTGAGATAATAAAAAGGAAAGGAAGACAGAACAGGAAAGATCCGGAATTCTGTTTATAATATTACATATTGCTTATAGCCATTTTCTAAATAGGTGAAGGAAGCTTTATTTCAGGGATTTTGGGGAAAAGTTTGGTTCAGACCTCAAATGTATTATTTTCACGTATTCAATTTTCAGTTATTTTCAATGTTACACTGAGGCAAAAATTTTTCTTGGAAATGTTTCTGTTAAACACAGAGCATAAGCATTATGGGATATCTTTTTTGTTTTCACTCTTTGACCTCAGGTTGCTCAACAAATTTTTATATCTCACAAACACATTAATTTTTTCCTTGGTTTTCTTCCCCATGAGTAGGAAATTTCAAGATTCATGTGTTGTACACACCATATGATAGCCACCCAAGGAGCAGAAGTTGACTTAGGGCACATAAATCCTCTAGAGCATAGATGGCACTCTCAAACACCCCTCAAAGCATGAGCCCCGAGTCAGAATGGATTCCTTAGTGCTTTTAAAGAGTTTGTCTCTGCTGTAGTCACTCACAGAAGAGTACGATTGCTGTTCCTCTTTGACAATATCATGCTCAAGTGCAAAATTCATCAACAGTGTATTACTCCTATCTCCATATTAGTGCTTCTGGACATGAGATATTAGCCAGAGTTGGTGGTACATGCTTTAGAATTGTTGTTGTAAGGAACATTCCAACAAGGAGTGATTTATTGAACCTATTGAAAGATATTTCTCATGCTCCTACATGGCAGTTATACCTCGATTTTAATGCTAACAATACTTACCAGTTGGAAGTGAGAGGAAGTGAAATTAATTCCCGAGAAACAAGGATCTTTTTTTCTTTTGTGTGCCTGTTCTGTTAAGCCACTGTCCAGTGCGGCCATGTTATGCCAGGAGCGAAATAAGTGATCATCCCTCCTGACAGTCATAATCAAATCTTTTGCTGTTTTCTGCAGGAGCTTCCTTGGGTAATAATGTGGAATTCATGACAGTGATTTAGCAATGTGGGTAATTATTGCTCTCTAAATTAAAAGAACACGATAAAAGAATCAAATTTACTTCATACATAATCTCAAATGTTTGAACTGTTTGTCTTATTCCCTGTGGATGTATGCTTTGATTTTCCCATTACCCTTGTTTTTCTTTTTCTTTTTCTTTTTTTTTTTTTCCTCCAAAACTGTCTGCTTTTCCCTGAGCAACAGTTGAACATTAATGAAGCTGTAGCATTAGTATTTGTGGAGACTTTGAATCTCGGGTCTCGCAAATAGCAGACGTGAAGGCTAGCACCTTGCCACGGCACCATTGTCTTGCTGCTTATTTTTAATTACATCAAAGCTTTGGAAACATGATCCCACAAATGCTTTGTGGGAATAGCGGTGAATGTGCTCATCATGTGAAATCCATAAATTGCTTATAATCCTCTCAAGATGTTAAAAAAAGCATTAAGTAATTGAAGACAGGAAGTCCTCAGTTAATTATTTAGAGGTGTTATCAATGCTTTAAGCAAACTGAAGCATTTTCTGCTATCTCACTGAGTTGAATGCCACTGGGACCCAGGGGCAGCAGCCATCATCTTCTCATATTCTCTAATGCAAACAGCACATGGCAGCTTGTCAATAAAAGACCTTTTTATATCATTTATTACTGAACACTTCCACTACCCTGTACAGAACAATTTGGATGACAGTTATGGCATTGTTTCACTTTGTGTTACTACTACTTTACAAATGGGCCTGCTAATGCTTTGCAGTGGGGCCAGGCAGAGGGTAAGACTGAGGAAAATAATTAGGGGAATTGTAAAAGAAAGCCAAGAGTGCCCTCTTCAGCAGCAGCAGCAGGTGGGTTTATAGAAAAGATTCCTCTCAACTCCCCCTTTTTAACACACGAAAGTTAATATCCCAAGTAAGAGGCTTTATCAACAATTTGTAGGATCAATCATTTTTAAGTCAAAGCCAAGGAAGATAATGAATATTTATTTTAGTAGAAGAAACAATAGTAAGAATACTTTATGACTGAATAGTTTGAAATTCTTTCATCTCAACATATTCTCCATTTCAGGGTAATGAAAACTGAAGAGATACCAAAATGTTGACACTGGTCAATTCTATCTCCATATGCAGCACTGAATCATTAATAATATTTATCTAAAGGAAACTCTTGGGGGTGGAGGGGTTGTGTGAGGCTGTGGTCAGCAATCTGACATCCTCCCGAGTAAAATTCCCATGGCGGGGCGCAGGAGCGTTATCCTGGGAGCTAATTACTGACCTTGCTGGAGCCATACCCACAAATGGAGACAAACAGTATCAGAAGGAATTGATTTAGCTAATAGAACAATGCAGTCTTTAAAAAGCCCCACTGTTTTACAGTCTTTTGGCAAATGACAAATGCTGCAACAATATAATAGACTGCTAAGTTGGAAAAAAAAAATTCCTCACAATAATAAACAAAAAAAGAAAAGGAAGGGAGAAATATCATCTAGTGAACAATCAAGTAGAGACATTGGAAATGCAAAATGCTGTTTATATTTCAAGATTATCTTGTTATTTTTATTATCTATCACATACATAGATTTGCACAGAGGTTTCCAAAGCATGCATAAGACACGGTGTCTAATGCAAAGCTGTAATAATCTAGATAAAAATCTGCTGTGACTGCTTCATGTATGGCTAGAATTTCAGATATCAGAATTTCACCAATAAATTTAGTAAAACCATGTTCTCTTTTTTTAATGCTCATTTTTCTCTTTAAAGTGTAGTTGTAGATGAGTATTGCTTTATTATGCATGTTTCCTTTAAAAGTGAACATGACTCCCTTTAGGGGAATTCAAGTAATTTGTTGCCACAGTAATCTTTTCTATCCTGAAATGTTAAATACTTGGCTTTCCTCCATGCCTTTGCCTCTCTCTAGTTTGCAACTGTCATTTTCTCCCTCCTTACTTTTATACACAGTGCTCAGATGATTTTTCTTCTCTTCCAGTTCATGATTAGGTTACAGCAAGGGCTGTCCCTCTGAGTCTTCTCTTTATTTTCTCTCCTTCACATCTTGTTCAATTTGCTAAGCAGCCTGCATGTCTTCCATTAGTGTTTTACCTTCCTATGTAATTGTTGCTTCTTCTTTCACTCTATTTGTTTGTAATATATTTTAATTAAAATATCTTCGTACCGGGTGTAAGCAAGGATTTGTTTAAAAACTAAGATCTTGCTCAGGCTTTTTTTGTTTTCACAGAATTGCATTGTTCTTGAAATAATTCCATGTAGACACAGGAGCTACATCAAAAGTACACTGTTAAGACCACAAAGCCATGTGCTTGAAAATGGACCTGTATAATGTGTATGAATTGACCTGTATAATCCTAATTCAGCCTCTTTCCCACAAGCAATCTGTATTACACAGCAGTGCAGTCATTTGGCCATGGCGTTACTGCCTCGTTCGGTCCGCAGTCTGTGCCTCTTCCAGGGAGGAATAAAGTAAAGCGTCTGTATGGAGGACTGCTGCCTCAGCTTTGGCTGTGTTTGGTAGATTTATTCCTCCTGGGAGTCTCAGTGTAGGTGGGCCTGATTCTGCTTCTTCCCAAAGCTACATTCCCTTTCTGCTTGGCAGAAGTCAAGGAGGCAGGAACATGGGAATGTGGAGCACAGTGAGGGAGGCAATTGGGACAGTGCCAGCGCAGAGGGACCAAACGTGGATTGCTGAGGTAGCTCCTAGGAGGTTTTTGGTACTCTCAATCCCTTTGAGTCAGTATCCTGATTCTGAGAGAGAATTTTTCTCTTTTGTGTTTTTTTTTTAATTTGTTTTAAGACACTTGGAATGCTCAGCTGGTTGGTGTTAGTAAAGCAGCTGTAGACTCTAGGGGTGGACACTACAAAAAAAAGTCTCAAATTATAAACAGTAAATCAGGCCAGAGACCACATGTTAGAGGCAGTTTTAGAAACTACTGTGCCACAAAGCCTGTGAACAAATGGGGATCAACTGGTATTGTACAATGTCCTGGCACCAGCATTTCCTAGTTTTTGAGCATTTAGTTTTGCAATTTTAATATTTTCAAAGGGTTTTGGTTATAATTTGCTTCTTGTTGTACTATTTGTATCCTTTGCATTCCAGAACAGAAACCGTTTTCAATGTGTTATGAGGTGTTAACAATTGGGTCCTTGAAAACATGAGAAAGGGGTTTTCAGTGTTTGTGCCTGGTGACATCTCTAAGATCAATTTTGAGAAATATCCAAAAGAGTAGTTTAGCAAAGGTGCTGTATCCTGGGCTGTAGGGTGCTCTGTGAGGAAGGCTGATCAGCAGTTCAGGCTGAGCTCTGAGGTGTTCTTGCCGTGGTCTGCATCTTTAACAATTTAATTATAAGAAGCCTTTAGTGGGTGCACAGAATTGGCTATTCTAAAAGCTTAGTATCTTAGCCAAATTATGAGCGCAATTTTCTGAGGAGCCCTGAAGTCAAATTCTTAAGCCGCAGGCAATTCGATTTCAAATCTGAAGTCATTGACACACAGCACAAGTTTGAAAATTTCCAAGAAAAGGCAAACCAATATATTCTCTTTTCATCTCATTCAAGGATGTCCAGCACAGAAGGTTTGAACTGAAAAAAAAAATTTAAAAAAATTACAAGTAACTGGCATCTTGTAATGAGGGCTTGGTTGTCAGTTCTAAACTTCTAACTGTTTTGTAGCACTTATGGTAAAGTCTTGGGGGAAAATAGAGGGAAAATAAAAAAATATAAATTGGGAAGGTGGCAGGAGTATTTTTGGACTTGTTTGCAAAATAGTTGAAGGTTTCCTGTACAAGTGAGTATTTTATTATCCTATTATTTGAGATGTATTTGTAATAAATTTTCAAAACATTACAGACTATTCACCTTTTCAAGTCCAAAACTTTAAGCAATTTCACTTTCAGGTGATTCTCTGCATTGCAAGTGCTATCTAAGTTTTTTTGATTTAAAGCTAATTCAGGTATATCAGGGACATCACAGATCCATTGCAACATAGACAGACATTCAATCTGAATTGTTTTGTTGGGTCTTTTAAGTCAGTAGAACATATATGTTTAAATTAGTGAGAATTCACCATTTCCTTACTATTCAGATGTAATATAAGAATGGTCCATGTTTTACGCTTGCCAAAAATGCTAAAATTGAACTTTAAATCCAGTAAATTTCTATGCAGAGATAAAAATTCTTGGGATGAGTGATGTCACCATCTCAGCCTAACCTCTGTTTGCTCCTTCTAGGTCTGCAGCCATACACTAATTACAGCTTTGTGCTTATTGCATGCACATCTGCTGGGTGTGCTTCCAGCCAACCGCTTTCAGGTCAAACTTTACAAGCTGCTCCTCATGGTAAGGGAGAAAGAAATTCTTATAGAGCTGCAAAGAGATGGTCATACGGGCTTGTATTTTCTGATGGTTTAACAAGGTGCACAACTCCACTGCCATCCATCAAGCTATCAAGTCAAAATTTACACAAGAGAATCTGTCTCTCTTGGAGTTTTTGTACCTTACCACATTCTCTTTACTGTCTGGCATTGCATTTCTACTTTCTTTTTGTGAAAATTCTGCCAAATTCATCTTTAAGCTAACAAGGTTAGAATTAGCAGATGAATATTTTTTAAAGCACAAATAAATATGCAGAGACTACTGGGAATATAAAGGCTGCAGCCTTTGGCCCTGTTGTCCATTAATCTTTACCTTGTCTAATGGGTTACATTTGTTATAGGTTAATTACAGAAAGTGTGTTAAATTCTGTTATTCTCTCTGGCCATGTTATATGTTTTCATTACATTGCTGAAAACAGCAGCACAAAGTATGGGAAAGGGAAAAACCATCTTTAAGTTTCTGACACAAAATTAAAATAGTGTCATTATGATGTTATTAGGGGTGTGGCCAAAACCTCATCATATCATAGTCAGCTCAACAGAAGTGGAAATGTACTGGAGTGAACCAGAGGAACCCAATGGACTCATTACTCATTATCGACTATTCCGTGATGGAGCGCAGATTTTCGTGGGTGGCAGTACAGACCTGAATTTCACAGATGTTAACCTGCAGCCTAACAGTAGGTAAGGCATGTTAATGAGCTCTGGTAATAGGTGAAAGGCCTTGAAAGACATAGGTACTTGTGATAGTGAAATGTACAAAATATAACTTACTGTGAATAAAAGAAAACTCTCTTACAATACTACTTTATTACTGAAAATTGGTAGAGCACTTTTAGGAGTCTTTCAAATGTTAGAAAGGCCTTAATAAAATGACTTTTTTTCTTTTTCTTGTCTGGTTGTTAGTAGCTCATGGAATATACTCTGAAAAAATTCAGGTTTTATGGGAAAAATAGCATTGCACATGGTATATAATGTTTCAGTGCATATTAAACATGCAGGCTCAAAATTGACTGCTGATAGTTTTATAGAGGTTATTCTGAAATCAGTTTTGACAGTTTTTGAGTCAATACGTTCTTATCTAAGCTAATTTGAATTTTAGTATTAGTATTTAGTATAGTATTTAGTACTTTAGCATTAGTATCTAAGGTTCTATGACAATTATTATTCTAAGTAGTTACTTTTCTCACATTAAGAAAACTTAAATGTGAAAATCTTCACTAACGCAGTATTTGTAATACTCATTGTTTTCACTTTAAATTGGTGAAAATGGAAATGTTCTGTTACTGATACGCCTAAAGCTTCTAACTGCAGTGTCTACTGATCTTTTTGTGTTTGTGCAGATATGTTTACCAGCTGGAAGCCAGCACTTGGGGCGGCAGCAACACTAGTGATAAATATGTTATACAAACACCAGTCGGAACGCCAGAGAAAATTCATGTCCCATATAATGTCACAGTAATTGATGCATATTCTATATTTCTAGCTTGGGACGTGCCAGGTAAAAATGTATTTCTATGTAGTACTTTGTAGCAAAATGAAAGGACTGAAAAATTAGTGTATCCAGCTAGGCAGCTGCATCATTCTGATATTTTTATTCTTCATATATGGTTTTAGTGTTTGTGATTTAAATAACCAATATCTAAAGCTGCTGTGTCCTAGAGACATATTATTTTAATAATATTGACCTAGATACTTGATACGGGTATTGTGAGGTTTAGCTGATCAAAAGCCCATATGTTTTGGTGTTGTGAGCTATTATTGAGTGCAAGTATTAACAAAAAAACCTAACAAATTATAAGTTTTCTCTTCTGTTCATACAACCTGAGTTATCACCAGGGAAACCTGACAGCCTTTTAGATTGTATGGCAGAGATCCTGTGCTAGCTTTGACCTGATTGAGTAAATTTTACTTGCCCAAGCACCATGGTGTTATATGAATATGTTACCTTGCAGTATGGTGGGTCAGCAAAGGCCCAAAAATATTGTTCCTCTAGTTACTCTTCTCCTGAACATGATCAGGTGGTCTTCACCTGCTACAGAGCTGGGCTAAGAAGGAAAAATTGAATTATAGGATCTTTTTATAAGAGAAACTATGTGGTGTTTCATCAATATAGGTCATATCTTAAGTGATTGATGCAATATACTGATGTCATAAAAATTGTATGCTGTAGTTATTGTGGGACCTTGAGAGTCTTGTAATGAACAATCTTTAGTGTAGTTCGTCTCCAACAATGTGTTTTCTAGTTTGTAGATATTGGGGTTTTTTTCAGTTAAAATGAGGTTGATTTTTTTAGAAGCTTCAGATGTTTGCATATTGCAATAAAAGCCATGTGTTTTATCAATTAATTCATGGCAGTTTTTAATATCTCCTTTTCCTAATTATTTATGATATTCTATCTGTGCACAGCAAGGGTCAATTGGCATTAAAAGTAAAGTCACCTAGAAAAAGTATTTTGCCTTCAAGACTGGGATTGCAAGTATTGTGGCAATGCTTAGCAGCACTCACCCTACCCATTTAAGCAATGATTAATAAATCTATAATACCCTGAGCTGTCAATCTTTTAGTTTTCAGGAGCACAAAATCCATTATAGAAATGCTATAATATATGAAAAAGATTAAAATCTTAAATTAAACTTTTCCTCCTACTGCCTGAAAGGATTTAGAACCCAGCAGAAGGCAGGTGAATTCAAATGGCATATAATCTACAGCTGGCTTTATTGGAAAGTGACTCATGCTGTATTATAGTTTTGATAATAAATATAATTTAAGGTACAAAATATTCAGCAACATTATAAATAGATTTAAAACATAAAAATATACTGGAATAGCATAAGCTGTAAAGAATGGGGTGTTCCCCAGTAAAGCTTGTCCTTGTTCTAGACCTTTTCCAGCTGCTGAAATTCCTGTTACTCACAGTAGGTTACAAGCCTTCATGGAGAACCAGGCTCTGCGTAGTACATTTGGTTATGTTGCAATTAAGTTTATGCATACAAAGGTGCATATATTCCTGAAACCACACAATCTAAGGGTGAGGAGGAGGCTGGACATTATGGATCTGCAGAAGATGCAGGGTTCATGCATTCAACTGTCTGTAAAAATCATTCTCCTAGATGGGGAAGGAACATGTCCTTCTTTCCAGACATTGGGACACACCTTGAACACTTATCTCACTTCCATGGATATTTGATAACTCGGACCCTTCTTCTCTGCCTTCTTGTTGTGGGGCAAATTATTTAGGTTTTTTAATACGAAGAAGGGATTTTCATACAGCACTTCTGTTGGGTATTGTCCTGGTTTCAGCTGGGATGGAGTTCATTTTCTTCTTAGTTAAGAAAAAGACAGGAAAGCAAATCTTGCTGTTCCTTTTATTATAGCGCCTCAGGACCCCTAGCTGATCTTATAGGACTGCGGAATACCAAGAGCAGAGAAATGTTACTGAATGTTACTGAAAGCTACTAAATGCTACTAATGCTACTAAAACCTGTGGGCAGGAGTATAGTTCTATGCAGAAGATAGGAAACGAATTCTTGACCCTTCATAATCCTGTTTTGTGCTGTCTGAGGTCCTTTGTGCTTCTAGAGTGTTTTTTTCCTTAAGAGTAGGACTGCAGAGGATGCAGGTGGATGTTTATTCTGGAAGTTTTGATCTTCTGGAATGGCACAGATCCCATTAACATGTCCTGTGCATACAATTGTCTGGGATCACATACATCCCCAGCTTGGTAGGATTAGCCTAAATGGTCTACTTCTTCTTATCCTTATTTATGTCCTTGTGCACAGAGTAACAATTTCTTTTTCTTATCTGTTTCTTTTCTGTACATGAATCCTTGTCTCACAATAGGCAATATGGAGGTAACATAGGTTTTCTTTATAAACTCAGAATGCACCTTTACTTATAAGGATTGTCAGCCTTGGCAGTCATTCTTGGACAAAGCAGTTATTTTCACTGGTATAGACTCGATGTCAAAAAAGTACTTTTAATTAACAAAGTTTTGATGAGAAGGTACTTGTTCATAGTGTCTTCCTGTCTGTGGATGTCAGGGCTGCTTTGGCATTCTGTCTTATCTGCTGTAATAAATTTGGATCAAATAATCACCCTCAGGATTAATTATGGACACATCGTATTACTCAGACCTTCCTTCTGGATGGTTTAATTATAATGTTTCAACATCTGTAATATATCTAAATCTTGTGACTTTTAGATATGTAGTATTTCAAAACTCCTGACTTAGCTAAATAGCAAGGTGGCCCAGTAGTGGTTAAAGTGATGGATTCAGAAAAAAAATATTTGACACACCTCACTCACTATGAAAAATAGGACTTTATTTTCTGAAATAGGTATTGCATTATCTTGCGTTGCATTGCCTCAGTGCACAGACCTCAGAGGTACGGTACGTTTCACTGATATGCTATGGAAGGATATGTTGCAATTATTATGGAACAACTATCAGTGCCATAGAGAGAGGCAGAAGAGTCAAATGGGGAAAAAGCCCACCACATAATTTCCCCAAGGTATATCCATAAATGTTATCGATAGGTAGGCAGGTTGCCATCCTCATTCCAGCTCGTTGACAACCACACTGGTCCTCACTAAGGACCTGGTTATTCTGGATGTCTTCTGCTGCTGATGATAACTTGAAAGCTGAACATGCTCAAAGTAGGATCCTGTCCTCTGCTCCTGGGATACCTGCTTCAAATGTTAATGATTGTCTGGATTAGAATATTTTCTTCATCATGTTGTAAACGGTCTATCCATCTCTAGGTTTGCTTATCAATTAAAATGAAAGTTGTGTAAAATCTGGATTCTTATTTTATTCTTCTTGGGATCAAGCATAGTATTTGAATATCATGTATCTGTCACAGCTTCCCCAACTAACGTGGTTTCTTGTGGCCTAACAAGTGGGACTTTTGATAAATCAACATTACATGCTCTCATTTTTGTTTTTTTTAATGTAAATTATTGTTTGCTCCACCTCACTGTAGGACAAGCTTCCCAAGCTCAATATCCAAAGTTCTGCATCTTGCAAACTGTCAGCGTCTCCAGCTGTTACTGTTTTCAGAGTCTTGGTGAGAATGCTTGATGTGACCAGATTGAGACATCTGGATATTTGAAGCATAATGTAAATAGTTAATCTCAGGAAACCAAACAGATTGTTTTGGTTTCTGAATTTGAATATTAAAATATAACTTTAAATGATATGGCATTCCTATTTCAGTATTTGTTTCCTGTAAGTGAAAAAGTTTAACTATTTTGCTCTAATTGTGACAGGATTTCACATCATAGTAAACAAGTTTTCAGCAATTGACTTCAAAAAGATTTTGGATGACCAGTCTGTAAGTCTGTGCCTTTCCCCCCCCAAGTTCTAAGCATCTTGTGTTGCAAATTCTATTTTTGACCTAGCCTAGTTTTGAAGTACATAGAGCCGTCAAACCTAATTTGCAGAGTTTTGCACAGAATTGTCCATTAAGTATTATCCAAATATGCCCACAAAAACCCAGGGTTTCATTTGATTGATTTGTCCCATTGCAAAATGTGCACCTGCTGTGAAATGAAGTCGCAGAGAAAAAAAAAGTGGAATAATTTAACTTTTTTATTTGTAAAGATAATCAGGGTTTTTCTGATTACATCTTAACTTCATAAATGTTAAATAACCTATCAGCATCTAGTTGTTGTAAATTATGAAAAAGAGTATTGCTGGGAATATTAACCAACTAAATCCTTGTTCTTTAGTGAACGTGAAAATGTGTTATGGCAGGTTGTCATTGTGCTCATGGTAACTTTGACACCAAATAACAAAACTGCCATTTGCACTTAGGGTAAATTGGTTCACTTGTGCTTTTACAGTTCCTTTTATTCTGACATGAATTTATGAACTCTGGAACTAACCAAGTCGCGTGGTTTCCCAGCTGACTTTAACAAATATGCCCATTTTGTTTCCTTCAGTCATCAGAGCACACAAGGTAGTGGTTTCCGACTGGCTGCAGATGCCGAAGGCTGTTCTGGAAGAAAGGGGTTTTTCTAACAAGTTTCTGTGTTGTAAGAGTGTATATTACAATTTTTCAGATTAGAAAGGGATCCTTTGATCTTAGAGGTCAATGAATTTGATCAAAGTGTAGAAGGGTTCCACTGGACACTTGAATTTTTCAGGATGCTTATGTGATTTTATTTACAATATAATTTTCACTTAAGAGTATTTTAGCTCCTGAGCATATTTATTATCAGTGTCATTCATAATATAGTGCAACATTTAGCAGAATTTTAAGATTTTGGGCTTCAGTTGTGGGGTGGTGTGTTTTTAATAACTTCTGATATGGGCTGAACACTGTCCAACATTGTTGGATAGCTCAGTGATTTTGAAGTAGGTGTCCTTTGCTGCATACTGATGGCTGGATTCAGCTGTCCTTGTTTGTATTTAATCTTCCTTGGGAAATCAACATTCTGAATAGTTTCAATTTCAAAGGTTTCTGGTGATTTTTGCCTAGAATAAATGCACTGATCAGATGCACAAAACTGAATTATATCACTTTCATAAGGGAGTGGGTTTTTCTGGCTGAAATATCTGGTCTGTTTACAGTACTGGAGAAGAAGGGGACCTTAACTAGGAGGTTAAAAAAAGTTTCTGTTGGTATAGTGTGTACTATTTCAAACTCTTTCAGATATTCTGTTGTATCCTTTATAGGCCCTCCAATTACAGGGTGGAAATACTACAACTAATAGTAATAATAATTAATATTTATCTTTAATAATAAGTATTTAATTACTGGCAACATTTTACAATGCAAATTCAAGTGCACTCTTCTGGAGCATTTCATCTTCCATATATCAGGCAAAAAATAATTTTCTTCATTGCAAAAACAATCTGCTTCAAGATCACCTCTCAGAGGTTTACTATGTGACATCCTGCTTGATTTAAAAAGTTGTATTTCTGTTATTCCATTTGTAATGATTAGATCTTTGTGTTTTCCTTGTAACTTTAACACTGAAGAAGGAAAATTTTACAGAGGAATTTTTGCATTTTTCATCTCCTTTTCCCTTCACCTCTTCCAGCAACTACTAGCAACATCTTTGTTCTTCCCGTAAGCTGAGCAGTTGAATAAGATTGAAGTCATGCCTCTACTTCAGGGCTATTTTTCAGCTTTTTAGTGTAACAGCATTTTCTGTGTCTACCACCTAGTTAGACAGCAGAATGTTATTTCTTTGGGATTTTTATATTCTCTTTTTCTTATGAGAATTGTAAAAACGTGGTATTTCAAAGATTTTTCTGATCTTCCAAAGTACATCAGTTGTTTATAGTACCGCAACTAAAGTTGAAATCTCTGATTTCTTGCAAACTTTTGGGTTTTAGTTATATATATTCACATACATACTTAGCTTAAAAAACCCATCTAACAGATGCACAACAGTGGGGAAAAAATGTTCTTTGTAGCTTCAGGGTAATAGTATCAATGTAGATGCTTTAGCAGAAAAGGACCAAACTTGCAATTAGGAGAAAAAGCTGAGTTGTTTTACAAAGTTACAAATGGAATGATTCTCAAGGTCTGGACAAGTCTCAGAACCGCTCACAGGCATCTGGACCTTGTTGCAGGCACAAAGACACCTCTGTGACACCTAAAGTAGGTGTTCTGTTGAAAGAGAAATGTGCTCTTACTAATGAGATACATCTTGACTCGTCTCAGAAAGGAACCTTGTCTAGTTTGTATTTTGTCCTTTCTTAAGGCTGTTCCTTATGTGACTGCAGAAATGAAGGAAACACACTTAACACATGCTCTTGTTTGGTCATTCTCTTGGTTTTATGAAATTGCTGCTGTCTGCACAGACCAGTCTACAGCGGGCAAAAATTAAAAAGCCTACAGCCCATTTCCTAATGACAAAAAAAAAAAACCTCAAAAAACAAGGAAACAAAAATTCAAACAAAACCATCAACCAAAATCCTTAGAGAAGACATGTAGGAGAAGAGAACATCCAGGAACATCTGACTGTAGTTCTAAAGGGATGGTGCATGGCTTAGTTTGTTCATCTGAAGGAAGTGAGTTTTTCAGCTTCTCAAGAAAACTGGAAAATTAAGAACTGACAGCATGGGAGTAGGAATAGATGGGGAAAATGTTTGAATTTGAATACTGAAAATTGAGAGGTTTTTAACAAAAACTGAACAGTTTGTTTTTACATCATTTAAAATTATATGTTTCTTGGCTCAAGCTATTGTATTGTACTGTACTGGTGAAGCAGGCTAAGAACCTACACTGAGCTATTGCTGTTGGGCTAAAAAGGCATACTTTGCTGAATGGTTGCAATTCACTTGTTTGATCATATGACTATTCAAACAGCAGTGCTTAGTAGCTGTTACTCCTCCAAAATACATAAAAGCTGCCTGGTTCCAAGTCATAAGGTCGGTCTTCCCAGAAGTAGCAATTGCAAAACAGGCATTGACTGAATTGAATTTTGATTCTTACCTAAGACCTGTAATGTCTGTCTTCCAGTTATAATCTGCAGATGGATCTGTTTCAGTTTATATTTAAATGATTGTCGTTTTCAAAAGAGGCAGCAGGGAAAACCTCCAGAGGGGGCTTACATTTAAAATTGCATGTGATGAATGGCTCTTTGAAGTTGTCCTGCACTGTTGTTAGTATTTGAGATAATCACTGGTTCCTTTCTGTTTCACAACAGGGATATTCATTGTCAATGTGCCTTTGGAATACAACATCCTACTAAATGCGAGCAGTCCCACTCTGCTGGTGAAGCCAGTAGGACGCGCACATTTTGCCTTTGTTGATGGCCTGGATCCCTACACCCTGTATGAGATAAGAATACAAGCATGCCAGAGTGGTAAGGCGATTTAAAACACTCATCTGTGTGACTGGAAGGGAATGGAGATTTTCCAGGTAGACTCAACTCAGCAAAACAGATGAAATAGTATTTTGATATTGGAATCAAATGTTTACCTAGTAAAAAGAAATACTAGCCCTGAATGAAGCATTACATATTTCTCCATGTATCATGTACGTATTTCTCCATATATCATGAATATATTATATGGAGATTTAAAATATGTATTTTAAGTTATAAGTGCCACTTTATTAAAAGCTCTTCACAAACAGCTTAAAGATCCTTCAAAATGGACATAAAGAACTGAATCAGTTCTCAACAAGAAGTGGTAATCATAAAGGCAGGAGAGAAGAGCCCAGAAATTACAAAATTCCCTGACTCTGATGGAAATTTTCAAAATCCGATTGAAATAAGTATTTCTAAAATGAAAATTTTGAACCAATTTGCTCCTCACTCTCACTGGTGAAAATCAGCTGTAATTCATCTGTAGAGTTGTGGTAATTTAAATGGGTATTTAACAATGAAATGAGGTGAAATGAGGCACCACTTCCACCAGCAGCTTCTTTACTTGACGTTCATTTGCTCTTAATGTACTTTTTTGTTGAGGACAAAGCTCTTATTACTATACAAACTTTTGTTTTTGTAGGTGGGTGTGGAGTGGGTGGTCAAATATACTCAAGAACTGCTGAAGCACCTCCCAGAGAATTGAGCCCACCTATTGTTAAAGCAATTGGACCAGCACTCATAGAAGTGAAATGGGCACCACCTAAGAAACCAAACGGCATCATTACTAACTACTTTATTTACAGGTAAATGCCCTTATCACCTCACAATCTTAGTCTTGCCTAACGGTTCCTTTCTTTATTCCTTGATATTTTGGAAAGTGAAGAAAGGTGTAGAAGTACATGAAAAAATACATATTACCTTTCAAATGCTAAGGTAAGAAGCTGATCTATGAATGGCCATGTTGGGAATATGAGCTCAAACAAGAATCATCTTCTTGAACTACAAATGACAAAAAGCATGTGCAAATATATGTTTTAAAAATTCAAACGAACAAAAAATCTTAGAAAATGTTTGTAGGATAGATACTGTGTTTACCCAGACTACCAGGTACAAACTTCAATCTTCTCTGACAGACAGTTGAGAATTTTGTAACAGAAAGAGGAGTGACTCACCATTTCAGAGACTTTTAAAAGCAGAAAAAGGTATCTAGGTTCCTAAACTAGATCGATTTTCCAAGATCATTTATGTTCCTAAGTAAGTAATCTGGACAGTGATTACAGTGCATCTGTTTATGTTCCTTGGTGTTTGTGTTCATCTGCCCTGTGTATGTTGTTGACTGATGCATTCTCACTTCCTATGAAGAGTTTCCTAAGCCCTGAGTGAGGATTTGTCTGTATAGATAGCTCTGTTAGTATGAAACTAACAGAGCACTGATATCTGCTGTGCCTGTTGACCCTTTCTTAAAACCTCACTGAAGCAACCTTCTTGAATAGCTTCAGAAATCAGAGAATATAAAACTCAAACCATATATTGGGGAGGGATTTAAACTCTGAAGTTCTTGGTTTTTCCAGCTCTGTGTGGCAAACACATACTGGGCTGATCCTAGCCTCCCGCAAAGAGTTTGGGACTTTTTATTATATTAAAGGTGTGACTGAGAAGACGGGGAATCAAATTACCTTTTGGAATCCTCAGTGATAATTAATATAAATTCACTTTTACCTTAAACATGTTAGTAGTCTCTAAAAATTCCTGCTGTCTTGAAATACCCTTTTGTTTGCCTTCTTTTAATTGTCTGGTCAAAAAGCCCAAGTCCCTCCCCTGCATAAAGAGGAATAAAGTGTATGTTATAGCCCAAGACATGTCTCCACTCTGTTGGTTTTGTAAATAAAGCTGATGATTACTGCTGCTATTCCATGGCAACCATGGAAAGGGAAAACAGGAAATATAATGCAGAAAGCCTGCTTCAGTGAAAAATACTGTAAATTGAATTTGACAGCATTTGATGGCATTTGATTATTCTAGTCACAGCCAAACAATGATATAAAGAGTAATATGAAACAGAATGTGTTACTGCCTAGCAGACTCAAAAGCAATAAACCTTCCTCCAATGTGACACAATCACTTCACAATCATAATTGTAGCCTGTTTGATACCTCTGAGTACAGCAGAAGGGCACTGACTGACATAGATACATTTTGTTTTTTATTTAAAGTGAAATGAAAATGGCGCACTGGGGCTCCAGATACAATCGGTATATTCACCTACATAGGCATGAATCACTTGGCAGTTATTTCAGCTGAAGTTTAAATGTGCTTAGACAACAACAATATCAAATCTTTCTCAGATAGCTACAAAAAAAATCAGAAATGGGATGTAAGCACATAGTTCTTTTTCATTTTGTAGCCACACATGGCCTTACATTGTTATAGCAGCAAGACTGCAGTATTTCTATGGGAGGTTGTGGAATGTAATTTCTTCTTCAGTATGTGCCTCTTCCTTACTGCATCACTACCAAAATAAATTCATTTAACTCAAAACCTGGAATGCTTGGGGACCTAGTGTGTATGCAGATCTCTGTATTAAAGTGGCAGGACTCGTGCTTTCCTCTAGCATCATAAAAGTAGTCCCAAGTTCGCAGCTATTTTGCTAGAAACTAAAATATTTAAACATTATATTATGATAGAAGAGATGGTGATATTTTATTTTTGAGTCACAAGCAGCATTAAACACAGATCTGCAGCTTTTAAAATTTTCTAGCAAGGACCAGAACTTAGAAGAGTCTATGAATGAGAAAAGATCTGGTTCACGAAAAAATCACCTAATCGAGTTCTTTTCCCATTCATCATGACATAACATCCCTGTGACAACCACAGAAGTCGCCAGTCTGAAAAAAATAATATTATGAAAATAAATGATATATATTTGTTTCTGTATTTTAATAAGTTATAGGTCACATCAGCTAATGGAACTATTCTCTATTGATTACCAGCATACATTGTGTAGGAGGCACATGAGATGGCCCTTAAAGACATATTGCCTGTAAAATTAGAAGTGTTTTGGTTCACAATTTCCTTAAGGGAATGTCTGGATTTCTGTCAAACTGTCTATGTCTTGCCCAATAAGATTATATTATTTAGTATATATATTTGTGAGATTTAAATGTAGCTCTCATTAGCTGAGCAGTCCTGTTGGTGAAAATGTAGCAAAAAAATCAACTGGCAATTTAAGACAGAAGACATATCTCAGTGGCAGTTGTGACTTGCAATGTAGAGGCTTCTAGACTGACTCTTTATGATTAATTCATTGCTTAACCGTATACCCTTAACCATGAGATGTACCCAAGACAGCTTCCAAAGGACATATGTTACTGGATGGTTTAATGTAGGAATCCCTATGGATGGTTATGTCATTGAATACAAGAACTCCTGAAGGCTTTTATTTACACCTGTAATTGATGTAATACCCAATCGAAACTGGTATATTACATGCAATAACCTGAAATTGCTTTTGTTCATTTTTTTTTCTTACATCAGAACTCATATTTTAAAAAAATACCCCAAATCATAAAAGCCACAGGAGTGTAGATTTGTTAAATACAAATGGTAAGTGAGGCTTCTTTGTTTAATTAGTTGTGAAACTGTAGAGGGGGAGCATTGCTAGTGTTGCATTGTTCCCCCACATTTGACAGCGTGATTCCCCGATTATTTAAATTTTACCCCAAGACTTCTCAGTGTTCCTGAAAATAAGTCACTACCACTCCGGTAAGGAAAGCAGCAGGCACTGCTAAAACATGTAATTTAGTTGTATGGTGAAAGGTAAACATGTGAGGAATAATTCCAGTTTGACCTGTGAGACCTCAGGGATTCACCGTCTCTGCTTGCACAGGGAAGCCGAGGGGTGAGCGCTGCAGTCGGCGTTGCTGCAGCACAGCTCTGGAGTTATCTGTCACAAAGAAGATTATATTCTCCTTCTTATGTCATCCACCTCAGATTGGCAGTGGGGCAGGGAGAATTTGCCCTTATAAAAATAACTATCTGAACATCTTCAAAATGAATGTAAGCAGCAAATCAGACTATGCAGATTAAGAGACAGCTTCCAGCTCTTGGAAATGTTATTCTCCTTTGCAGCTCATTGTACATAAGAAATACTTCCAGTTAAATGAGCAGCTGAATCTTAAATCTTAAGACGATTGAAATGATTGCAGATTGTTCAACCACTTCTGTTCAAAGTTTATTCATACATGAAGATATTCTGGTTTTTAGCACTACAGATGGAACCATTTACCTAACCATAAGTTTCATTCATTAAATATTCAGCAGTAATAAGATCTAAATACTTAACCAGGCTACGTTGTACAGCTTTGCCTGTGAATCAGCTTACAGTTGGTGGCATATTTGATCATTCAGTGTGAAAAAACTGTTTATCACAGAGTTTAGAATATTTATAAAACATAAATTTATGTATTCGTTTAGGTCCCATACTGTTTGGTCAGCAAGACACATTAAATGTGACTTTATTGCATTAAAATGTACTCTCTTTTCCCTTATTTACAGAGGTTTTTTTTAGACATGTTTTTGAGTACACAGAGAAAAGACTATATTTTTAGGTGCAGGAGAAAGACATTGTAGTGATTCACCTTTCAAAATTATATGTCTTGCGTTACATCGTGGACAGCATCCAAAGGAGAGTTCTGCAGGAGTCTTAACTTGCCATTATAATAGAACATGGGGAATTGTATTAAAAATTGCTGATGGAATTTTGGAGACAATGGGAAATTTTGGACCCTGACTCTTACAGAGAGATTGAGAATTTCTAGGGAATCTTTCCTGCTTCTTCTACCTGCCATTCTTTGTCCAGTTCTGCCAACCAACCCTCAGTATCAACACATCTTACAATTTTCCTATTTCACTATGATAGAGATATTGTACCTCAAAACTCTTCTTTTTTAAAAAAAAAAAATCACACTTTAACCCTTATAAACTAAACAGTGTCCATAGAATCTGCTTATCTCAGAATCTAGCAAAAATTATTTAGCTTCATATGAGAAAATAATGTCTTCGTTCATGCCTTATATTTTCATATACACAAAGGATGAATAAACAGCTGTGTACACACTTGCATTCATTATGTTCTTCATATTTGCATGTTAATACCTGGGGATATATTATTAAAAGCAGCTAAGATTATCAGTTTTTAAAAACCGATTTTTAAAAAATTAATTCCTGTTTGATCTAACAAAATAAAATCCAACAGAATTCTTTGAAACACAGATTTTCTCTTGCCAAAGAAATGTTCTTCAGCTTCTGTGTGTGTGTGTAGTAATGATGACACCCAGTAGCCAGACAAACCAATTTTACTTCTGCAAATATGCCCTACTTGCAATAAAAGTGGCAGATAATGTTATTTGGAATTTTGTTGTTGGCATGGAGGGTGAAAGTGCTTTTACATTCTGTAAAGACCAAGGCTCCTGTGAAGAGTAGGGCAAATACTTAAATTCATGTGCAGACAGCACAGCCATCACTGAGATTTATCACAGTGTTTAAATGTAACCAACTTAATTTCACACAAACATTTTTATGCCAAGTGAGAGAATTGATTTGATAACTCTGTTTTGAACATGAGTGCTCGGCTTATTAAAACTGCTGTAAATTATATAGAAGAAGGGGCCATACTACAAAGGCGCTGAGGATCATCTGTAATCTCTGGTACTCAGAATTTCAGGTGCAACAGAAGCATATCTGTAGTAGTAATGCTATAGATACATATATGAGTACATATGTGTGTGCCTATATATATATATATACACATATATATACATATGTACAGAAACAACAACCCATCATGCCGAAAATCTATACAGTGAATTTTCTTCATATATCTTAGGATTACATTTTAAAACAAAAGCAGTGTTAGAAAAAAAAAGGATAGTTTATTACAGAAAACACTATGTGTGATATTTTAATGAGCTTTGGTGGTGGAGCTGCAAATTCAGCTAAGTTTATGCACAGGGGATTACTTATTCCATTTGCAAGAAAAAATGGGATATTTAGTGTGAGCAAACCAGAATTTGAAAGTGCACAGCTTTAATTTTGAGGGCATTATCGAATATTTATCCCTTGTTCACTAGGTAACGTTTTTCTCAAGTAAATTTGGCGTCAGTTTTCCACAAATGAGGGATCCTGAGGTGAGTACCTCCATAAATAGATGGATTTTCAGAAATGTTGAAAACTTGCACCCATATTGCAATTCAAGTCATTGCTTAGCAACTACAGATAGATTTCAAATTCCACATTCTAAGTTCTGAAAGTCTCATTTGTGGTGTGTTCTATCCTAGAAGGACAAAAAGCCATTGTGTTGCTACTCTGGACTGTGACAGCACAATTGTTTGCCATGTTTTATAGTATTCTTCTAGATAAAGGAGAATAACTGATTGCCTCAAAAATCTCTTCTTCGCTACTTAACACCTAACACAAGTTCAGGGAAATGCTTTTAAGATGCAGAGATAGGTAGGCAGTTCCTTGTGTGTGTGGAATATATGGAAGTAAGTCCTGTATTTTTCTGAGATACAAGTTGAACTTGCAACTTCAGGACCTACTGTTATGGGACTGCTAAAGCTATTTTCAGTTTTAAACACACTGCTTTTGGTTTAATTCCAGACGTCCTGTGGGCAGTCAAGAAGAGCTGCTTTTGTTCATCTGGACTGAAGGAGCTTTGGAATTTATTGACGCATCCGATGCACTCCAGCCTTTTACTCTCTATGAGTATCGCGCCAGAGCTCAAAATTCCATGGGGTCAGTGGACAGCCTGTGGGCCTCAGCCCAGACTCTGGAGGCTTCCCCGTGGGGCATGGGAGCCCCTTCGGCACAAGCCACAAGTGCGTACTCAGTGCGGTTGAACTGGACCCAGCCGGTCTCCCCCAACGGTGTCATATCCCTGTACCGAGTGGTCTATCAAGAAAAAGGCAGTGACCCAACCTTTAGCACCCCAGCTGTCACAGCACTCACTGTAATGGTAAGAAGTGGGCCACAAAACCAGTTTTAAGATGTTTTTACTCTGCTTTGATCGCTGTTGTATTTGAAAATCTATCTTAACACTGATGTGAAAAGTGGGGTTTCCAATTGCCAGTCGTTTTCTTGGTTTAAGTTTTGGGTTTGGCCCAGTGCAGACTGAAACATTGCAAGTTAATACTGGATTTCTGGTAGAGGCAAGTAGATTACTCAAAAGCATGGATGTGTCATGTCTGGAGGAATTAAGCACTTGCATTTGTCAGCTCTGCTCTGAAAATACTGTCCTGAGCTTTTTGTCTGACAGACAAAATAGTTTCACAGGACCTGCACAAAGACCAGCAATATCACTCCTCCTTGTATGTAATTCTGTTTTTTAATTCAGTTGGAATCATAAAGTGAATGAATTAATTAGTAATTACGTAGTTCATATATGCAACCTATTTGCATGTTCCCCCCATAATTCATCAGTAATAAAAGCAGTTCTACTTTTATTTCCATTTCATGTACTTATATTAGAAGGTTACTTTGCACTGCTGATCTGTCTTTCCTTTCCGTTTCTTTTCTGAAAAGATCTGATCTGTCTTTCCCTTCCCTTTCTTTTCCTGTTTCTATTCAGTATGGGAAGGGATAGATTTGGGAAAGAGCAGGCTATTTTGTGAACTGACAATGTTACATAAACCACTGACAGGAATGGTTGTTTCATGCATTTACCACTGCTTCTTCCCCCTGTATATTACATTCTGCTCTTTCTATAGCAAGACAGCTTATAGATTGTTGGACTGAACTGCTGTGTATTAGGACAGCTGGTTTACTTGGTTGTCTTCTGAAAATAAGTTTTAAAAGTTTAAGGAGGTTGTAATAAAGTTAGGTTTCCTCAGCAGTGCCACCTCCAGTTCATAAACCTAGAATTTTCCCTAAATTATCTTCATAGTCTATGTTAGTATTGAATAGCACCATAAATCCCCTAAATTCTTAATCATCCCAATTATAAACCATCTGGTTCACAATTCAAATAGGATCCTAAAGAGCTTTCTCTGGAATGCCCAGCAGTAACCTTTAAGTAACTTCCTCAGACAAATCTCTACATGACATGATAGAAGTTTCCATCTTGGTAATCTTTCATACCCTTGGTCATAGGGTTCCAGAGCAGTTTTTTGTCTACTTTCCTGGAAGCTGAAGGTGTCTGCCTTCCTGGATTAACTTTGAAATACATCTTTTTTTCTGAAAAAGAAAACAGGTCCTGAACTGGATTATAGGAATAATATATACTTTTGCCTTCTGAAGCAGTTGTATTCACATTGCACAGCATGCCAAGCTTTAAAAAGTAGATTGGGATTCTAAACTTGTTGAACTTCAGGCATTTTGGTACTTAGCTCCCTTAAGTTGTTTTAAGAAAAATAACCATCATAATTGTGATGAGGCACCTAAGATTTTAAAACCAGTGAAAAGGCAAGGCTTCTCCTCCTACTCTGCTTCAGGAGCATGCAGTGTGTTGCTGAGCATCAGAATTCACCTGGCTGGTCATACATTGCAACGTCTTTTAATCATGCCAACAACAGAAAATGTCCAAGATGGTTGTACTGTGGGCAATAAAACCTACCAAAATGGTCTTTTAAATAATGTTGCTACAGAGTGTTTCTTTAACAACATCAGTTAAAAGCCTTTTAGATTAACAAGCTATTATTTACTAAGTTGTGTTTTCCTGGCTCCAAAATCCTTTATTTTCCCCAAACACTATCCTGAATCAAAATGACATTCTGGCAGCGTATGTATAGCTGTTCTACCAGCATTGCTGCAAAGCTGACTTGCGCGGGTTTTTCTGCTGTCCTTTGTCTTGAGCATGTATCAATTATTTTTGCTACATATTTTTATTTAAAATATTATAGTACCCTTTCGGGACAAATCTTTCTGCATATCTCCTCCATCAGTTGCACTCACTTTAAGTTCTTGCAGCTGCATTAACTGAGTAGAGTTGTTGCTGATTTATACCAAGGACCTGAGATCTGAATCCTGTCTCTTCTGAATACAGCAAAATGCTAAAGCTTTGAATCAACGTTATTGACATAAAGTGCATGGAGTTCTGTTATCAAAGATATCTTCAGGAGGTTAGGTCAATTATCCCAGCAGGCAAAAACCCGGACACCAATTTTCAAAGTTTTAAATGCTTAAAAATATAATTTTATCATCAAATTGCTGATAGACCCTTAACTTCAGCTTTGTGAATGAGATACTTTAATTAAAATGTAATTTTATTGAAGGAACTAGAATTCCAATGATTAAACTTATACCCCTTTAAAATATAGCTTTCATGGGTACTAGGCTAAATCATTTAATCTCCTAAGGCATCTCTATTGGAGCTCCCTCATGGGATATGCCATTAGTCATTCTCTCTCACAAGCTTCCATGTTACAAGTAAGACTTAAAGTATTAAGAAAGCAATGAGTTTGCTGCTTTATTTAATCTGTTAGACTCCATTCTTATCCCATTAGATTATTCCAGAAAAAAAACCAAAAAGCAGTGCTAGTATCACAGTAGCTGATCCCACCCTTGCACTTGTCGGTTGCACCCTGGTTGCCCGCCCCGGGACATAAAGCTTGACCAAAACTTAGAGGAGAAATACAATCCTTATAACACTACAGGATACAAATTAAGCTTTTGCTAATGTCCCTGCAGACTGTTCTAATTTGACAGTTTCGTTTCCATCCATTTCAGAGCCAAATGTGAGGCATCTTCTGGGTTTTCAAACAATTTGACAGACTTGTCTGCTATACCTGCCCCAAGTCTAGCTATTTAGTCTCCATTAATATGTATTTGAGTTAATAAGTCAAAGGTATGGCTGTCTGGCACCTTAAGGTTATCACTGACCCCATGAAATTTCACACTGCCTGTGGAGATAAAAAGAACTCGATTCTCAGAGCAAAATCTGCTACCACTGAAATGAGAGGGTCTCCTGCACCATTAGAAGCAAGTGACATACACGTGAGCCATTTTGATGCCTCACAGTTAAAGAGCAGTGTCACCCATTTCCTTAGCTTGTTTGGCCAGGAGTGTAGTGACAGATGCTAGGTGACAGCGAGTTAAACTGACATTCTGGTTTATTTGCAGAGCAAAGTCAAGTCAAGACTGGTTAGAGCAGGACAAGTGTCTCCCACAATGTCTTTGCAGTTCATTTTAACCCTCTAAAGCAGGAATCATATTTAGTGTCTTGACAGCATTAACATGAGACAGATGTGTTTATAGGGGAATGGATAGGCAGGAGGTTCCCATTTACAGAAATTTTCATAACGTGACTAGATTGTCGAAGCAAGCTTCTCACTTGTGAACTTAGGACTTAAGCTTGTGAACACAGAACCCAGAGCTGATTTCATTATAAAGCCGATGAGTGCCTACCAAGTGTCGTCAAAGCATCACAGCTCTTTAACTGCTGTATTCCAAATGTTGCTGTGAGGTAGAACTGTGGGTAGGTTTGGACATTTCTTGACAGATGTTTTGTGGGTGTGTAATGCTGTTTTCCCAATGACAATTATATCAAGTGTTTGGTTGTTTATCGTGAGCAGGAGGATTCAAAGCTAGGAAGTTGAGTAAAAAATATAAACGATGTAGCTGTTAGGATATGCTTGGACAAAAAAAAAAGCATCCAGAGATGAGGGTTAAAAAGAAAAACTGCTTGCTATGGGCAGTGGCCCCCAATTATTATTATGTAGAATCAAGGTCTCAGTGTGTTAAATTCACCTCAACAAAGTGTAGATGAAAGTGCATTGTGCTTGTTGGAGGATGCAAGAGATAGGTGTAAGCATTAGAGGCATTATTGCTGGGAAATCCTGCACCTGTGCCTGCCTAGAAGCACAGGTCTTCTCACAATGTGCTCTGCAATGGGAGGCTCTCAGGCAAAACTTACCCTTAAAGGCTTTTTTTGGCATGACCATGCCAGCTTGGGGTGAAAAAATTAACGCATCTCTTAGCTGCTATCACTGCCCCAGCAAAGCCTCGGGTTTGGATGCAGCTGTGCTAACAGCTGAGAACACATGTTGGCTTCCCTTATATTATTTGGGGAGGTGGTATGTAACTGCACTGGCCAAACTTCCCTTGGCAGGTGCTGTGATAGGGAAATCTGTAGACATATTGCAGAATAGCAGTAATAAAGACTTTGGTAGGAGGATGAGGCTTTGGCTAGCATGATTGTGTTGATATAAGCAGACAGCAATTTATAAACTGAGTAAGAATATTGTCTCGAGTTCGAGACAAGTTTTAGGAGGAAAACGTTTTGGCTAAAAGCCTTCCCCACAGGCACGGAGCTGGCACCTCCTCCCCCCACCACAACTGAACTTTTTGGATGCAAGTGAAAGAAAAACTTATTTATTAAACAAAACAAAGCAAAATGCCCACAGAACACAGGAAAGAGCAAAGGCCTTATTAAACCTGAGTGAACAGTCCGATGGGTTTTAGTGTCCGGTTTTTCTTGGGCGTAGCTTCCCCCCCACCAGGGGTCCTGAGGGGCCGGGCGACGTCCCTCAGGTGGCTTCT
This sequence comes from Dasyornis broadbenti, assembly GCA_013397935.1. Taxonomy (NCBI): domain Eukaryota; kingdom Metazoa; phylum Chordata; class Aves; order Passeriformes; family Dasyornithidae; genus Dasyornis; species Dasyornis broadbenti. The sequence goes on along the minus strand of VZRN01003889.1, from coordinate 500,239 downwards.
TGCCTGCTTTCTCTTGGGGATTGTCTGATATCTTGGGCGAGAAAGCAAGTCGAGAAAAGACAGTCCAAAAGAAGAACACAGAAGGAGCAGCCCAGTCCTCTCCTGCCGCCGCCTCTGCTGGAAGCCGGGAAGAACGGAAACCCTCCCCCTCTTCCCCCTCCGCCGTTTTCCTCCTCCGCGCTTTTAAAGCAAAACACTTGGGGGAAGATTTTTCAAAACAACCCGCGCCAGAAGAGCTCCTCCCAGCTTCTTAAAGCTACAGAGCGCATTGTCTGAGCATAAAGCAGATGATATGGGGTTACAAGATTATCATAACATCACCCCACGACAAATATTAAGTATGGTTTACTTGAAAAAACCTGTATCAAAAATATTATATCAGAGATAATCTTGAGTGGCCAGTACTGCCATATTATTCATACCTCCTATGCAGAATTTTACAGATATCTGGAATCATGCATCCAGAGTTGGTTTCTTTCTATTCATTGCATTTAAAAATACTTAATACATTCATGTCTGAATCTTCACTTCTATTTCCTCATATAGACCCTGTGAACATTTGGCAGCATTAGAGATGAGCTATCACATAGTTATTAACTTCCTTGCACATACTATTCACTAATGCAGTATGCAGTGCTGTACATGGTAACTTTCATAAAGAAGAACTAATGAAGATTGTAGCCACAAGATTAAGAAAAAATATGCCAAGGACAGGGACCAGTGAAACTGTTTTATACATGCCTATTGCAGATTCCTGGAAAATGAAGTGCACCCTAAGAACAGAGAATGAGTGTAAGTGAAGAAATCCCCATACATGCCATAAATTCAGAAGATGTGCTACTTAGCAATGAATGAAAGCTGTAAATGGCAGTGGAGGGCAAAAGTTAATTAGGCTACTGTGCTGCTGTTAGACAGTGGAAAGTAGCCACCACCAGAAACAAGATGGCTGCTCAGCAGTGCCCTAATGCAGCCAAAAGATCATTTCCTTAGCTCTGCAAGGCCTTATGGGTTAGGGGAAATCATACACAGATGACTAATTTTTTTATGGTTCACAGACGATCAAAGTGAAATTCAGCAGCTGTTCAGGACAAGTGACCACTCTAACGGCTGTAATATAACCTGCTAAATAGAGAGGGAATTGCATGAGAGCAAGAGGTTAGCTGTGATTATCGGCAGGTGAGTGCTTTATTGAAGTTGAAAGACCATTAACATTGATGGAGTAATTATTTCAACTTGAAAGTAATTACCTTGATGGGTGATAACTTCTCCAGTGTTCCCAGATTTGATTGGACCAAACAATTGTGAACTCTTGAAGCCTAGAAAAATATTACAACAATACTGCAATGTTTAAATTACTGAAACCACTGTTAGAGTATTTTAATTATGCCTAACAGTGAAAAGATTTTAACGTACAACAACTGGTGACCTCTCATGTATAGAGACATTAGCATTCTAATTTCAATGAAATGGTCCCCACCTACTACGTGTGTGCTGTATGTGATGGGTTTGCAAATGAATCGTTTGATTTAAATGCAGTTTTTAAGATTCAAAGCCTTGTTAGCACAGTTTCAGGAAGGGCTTGCACTGGAATTGCTCTAATTATTTTATTTGCCAGGAAAGCCCACTAATATAAAATGCTTTCCATGTTTTAATCTCTAGACCTGTTAGGCTTACACAGGATGAATACAGGACAAGTGCTCCTTCACATTGAAGGCTGCTTAAAAAAAGTGTGTGAGGCAATCTGTGTCTCACAGATTCTGTTGTTTCCATGCTGCTGCAGAATATGCTGGATTTGGCACTACAGCTCTGTTTAAATAAGCATTTGGATTGGCACTATGAAGCCCCTCCAGAAACTGATTAAGTGCTTCAGTAAGCCCCACCTATCAAGACAGACATGTAGAATTGCCTGATTAGAGCAGAAAGGATGAAATGGATTGTTGCACAACTTTGATGATTTTGAAGTACTGTGGTAATAGAACTGGAGGGGAATGGTGAGAGAGAAGGAGAGAGGCTTCAGCTCTTCTATTTATACCATCCTTGCCGTAAACAAGGCCACTTCACTGTCTCCTGGATGTTCCCAGCAGCTGCAGAAACATAGCTTTAGACCCTGCTGGAACTCTGCCAGGAAGAAAGAATCCTTATGAGTTAGGAAGGAAAGGTTTGTCTGGTGTCTGTGAGGTCTTAATATGTTGTCAGGCAACTGGTGATTTGAATTAGTGAAGGTTACAGCAAAGAAGTTTATTTTACTTCTTTTTTTTTTTTAATGTTTTCTCCCTAATTCAGTGTTCAACACGAAGTCGACATAATTTTGTCTTTCAATACATTTTTGGACCTGACAGAAGTAAAACCACTGATAGAGTTATGTCTGACCACGCCTAAACACACTCTAGATTGACTAGGCCAGAGTGCCTGGATCAATAGGTAATTTCTTCTACAAATAAATTAGTTACCTATTTGGAAATAGCTGAAGGATTTTATCCTTGGGCTTCTCTTTGTGCAAGGTCCATTTTTCACTCATCATGTAGTCTTTCTTTGACGAGTGAAACACATGTAGAATTAGGTCTTTTGAGATATATTTATAATGTCTGACTTCAGACATCTAAGTTAAGAACATGAATGTCCTCTGTAGACCATGAAACATCTAGAACATCTAAGGAAGGGACATTTACCATCATTGGGCTGCAGCTGTTCACACAAGACTGCTTTCCTATGGTGCACTTGTGTGCCACTACTGGCAAGTGTCAGTCAAAGAAGGTGGTTGATTTTATTTGCACTGATTATTCAGCTTGCTTAACCCACACAATGGAATTATGCAGTCTGACAGGTCTAAAAGATGGTACCCTTTGACAGAAAGATGGTGGTGGGCAGCACTCTGGAAGTGGTAATCTCTGTGTGTGCACCTGCAGCCATAAGAGAAAAGGTGACCACCTGACAAAGCCTAAAGGCTGATGCCTAAAATGAGATTGCATAAATGCTCCATATACTGCTTTTCCATGTATGTTTTTATATATGCTTTATATTTATGTTTTTCTCTGTGATTTTTTTCTGTAAATCTTGCATTTCAGTTGTGAGAATAAGATCGAGCTAACCAGGCAGTGTAGAAAAATACCATTGACAGAATTTTTTCTAATTTGTAAAAACAAAATAAACAAAACAGAAATCCCCACAAACCTTCATCTTCCTAAGTATGGGAAAATTCTTCCCTTTGTGCCCTGTTATATGACTGCACGAAATCAGCTTTAACAAACAATGTTTTAGTAAGCTACAGATGCTTTTTCATATATAAGCAGAAAATAAAAATGAAGAAGGAGGAGGCAGAAATTTGTTGGGTAATATGTACAGCTGTTTTTCAAATTAGATATCTGTTTAAAAATGCTTAATTGGATTTGACTAGATTTTAATTCACATTTAACCAACATTCTTAAGTGGATGTATCAGGCAACTCCAAGATAATGCTCTTTGTTGATGAAGTCATAGGGCAGCTTCCTAAAATCCCCAGGGTCATGCCCAGCAGTTACAGATACAGGAATTCTTCAGCTGATAATTAGAAAGGCCACTCCCCAGAGCCCATCCTACCCTCCAGCCCCACTTCCCTCCATAGATAAGGTCTGTTATTTAAATTGGCTGAGAAGTGTTATGTCACATGCTTATATTTCATACAGAATTTTAGCAAGCAAAGGGTAACTTTCATAAACAGAGAATCCTACCTTTTTTGTTAAAAAAAAAAAAAAAGGCAGCAAAAGCAAGCCATAGGGCTCATGGGAATTGGTAATATAACATAGAGCTTCATACCACTGGGGACTCCATTTGAATCGAATCCAGGTCTACAGTCACCAAAGTCATTCTCATCAAACAGCCGTGGGGTGTCCTATGCAAGATAAGTTTAGTATTCTCAGCTGACCTTCTGTCCTTTCTCTTTACTGCTCCCTTTTGAATCCATTCCCATCACTCAGCTTCACAGCCTCATTCAAGCTCATCTCCACTATGCTTGTTGCAGTTTCCCATTTTCTGCCTGCCAAGTGACCTCTCTCTCTCCTCTTTTGAGACTTTACAAAAAGCCCTGGAATGCATGTATAATCTTGCCTATAATCTTGCCCCCTCTTTCTTTAGGGAGCAAGACCCTAATATCTGCGTGGTGCTAAAACATGAGTTTATCAAAAGAAAGCTCTTTGGGAATGGGAATGGGTGTCCGTCTGTTAATTTACAGCATTATATAAATATTATTTTTGAGACTGTAATAGCAATTATGGTGAATAGGGGCCAGATGGCCTCTGCTTCTAGAAAGCAGAATGGCAGTGTATTTTTAATGGACTTAAATGTTACTTTTTGATGGGAAGCTAATATTAAATTCTCTGTTATAGGTGCCTGTCAGGTGAGTATGGCTCTGAGTTCTGTTTTTTCTTAAAGTAATTATTAATGTCATGCCTGGATATTTTTGCTCACTAAAGCCTTTTTCTGTGGTGGGGTCTTTGTTGTTTCTCTGGTTGTGTTTTTTTTTTTTAAGGATGGTTATTGATCTCTTGCTGAGCTGAGATTTCAGTTTTATGCCAGATAGTTTGATTAATGGGTTGGTTTCTGTAAGTGGACTGAATGGGGATAGGAAGCACAAGCCGCTCATGCCGCCAACCCTAACTCCGTCAAGACGCATAGCTCATTATGAAACAGTTATCAAGTATACATGAAAAATTAATTGGGCTCAGTTTGATTCTGAAAAGGATCAGCTTTCTACTTGGCGGTCCCCCCAATCTTTCCAGATGTTGCACGCTAGCCCCTCGAGAAGCAGCGAAGGGAGATGTATTAATACATTGTATTGATTAGATCAAGACCCCTGACAGTTATTTGTAGAGATACCATCTGGCTGCTGTTCGAATTCCTTCACCAAAAACAGGACGTGACATGTTATTAATCTCAACTCTCTAAGTATAGACAGTTGCCTTTTCTGCTAAACCGCATTTTACCATTCCGTAGGAGATGGAGGCAGACCTGAAGGGTGCTGAAATTAAGGTTATTACACAAATTGAGCCATATGGTCCAAATATTTCAGCAAGAAAATTGCCAGGCAATAAAAATTGCTCCTGCCTTCCTAATGGTGTAAATTACAGTTTAACCATGGCTCTAATGATGTCCTTCTGCCGCGCTTAACTACTGTTACATGAAGGACATTGTTTTAAAAATATAAAAAACAAGTAAATGCCAGCAGCGTGTTTTACAATCTGTTAGTGTGTCATTAAGAACACTGTCAGAATTACATAAACATAATGGCAGGCAACCTAGCATACAAAAGAACGAGTATGGAAATAGAAAGTGTCTTGAAAACTCCTTTAGCTTTGTCAAGAGCCCTTTCCCTTCTGGAACTTTTCCAGTATGGGAAAACGTGGCTGCTTATTTATTCCAGTTCTCACACAGGCTCTGACGGAGACTTTAAAAACAGAAAAAAAACCCCTGAATATTCCAATGCATTTTGAACAGGTGACAATGGAGGGGTATAAATTTACTATCACATTATACTGTAGCTGTATATAAAGTTAACTGGGTATGAAAAAGAAATTCAAAATGTGACTCTCATTTCAAAGTGCAGCATTCTTTTTATTCTTTCGGATCATAATGGGACTTTCTGTTGTTTTTCAGGCTGTTGGGAGAATTGCAGCATATTAAAATGGTTTCAAAGCTCAAAAGCTCTGTGAAATTTTACTAACCTAGTTGGCAGTCTTCAAAATTAGTTTATTAAGAATGGCTGAAAAACAAAAATCAAAATGAAAGTAGTTACCCAGTCAGGAGGTGCATTACTGACTGGTTCTGGTGATTCATCATACAAAGTGGAAATTAAATTGAAATTAAAGAAATTAAATAATTAGCCAGTAAGGTTTCATTTCTAAAACAGTCATCCAGCTACTAAGTATGTAAAGGGAAAACTCTGAGATGGCCATACAAAGAGGAAAAATCATAGAAGTTTGCAATAAATCCTATTTGGAACATTGAGTAGGACCACTCCTGCTTTAAACCATGTGCAGATTTTAGTAGTTCGTATATGCCAGCCCTTTTGGTAAAACAACCTAGCACAGCCGTGTTCCCAGCTTGGGATGTGGCTTGGATTTTGCACTTGGAGCAGTCTGTACCCAGTGGGTGCTGGAAACCAAGAGATCCCGAGCCCCGCTGCTGCCATCCCTGCCTGCCCTTGCCCACAGCACTCTGGGTCTGCTGTGCTGGCAGAGCTGCTGCTCCCCCATCCCATACCCCTTTGAAAGAAGGAGCTTCCACACCCTTGCAAGGGCACCCAGTTCCTGCTGGATCTTCACGCCGGTCGAAATGCATTTTGACAGTGTTGAAAGCACAACCGAGCAATGTCAAAGAGACAAAGGAAGGGAGATTGCGAGTTAGCTGTCTGGGCTGGCTGGCTGGTGAAGGAGCTGACAGGCAGCTCTGGTATTTGTCGTCAGACCTAGCATGGTTTCTGAATTGTGTGAAGATCTCATTTGTGTGTGGAACAGGGAAAAGATGACAGGGGACTTTTAGTCTTGACAAATTTAAATTGAGCCCAAACCAGACAGTTAATCAGATTCAATAAAGTTCACAACAGTCTTTATATTTGTCCTTCTTGCTTCTCAGTACCAGCACGCAAATGAAAACATCCAAACATAAGTAATTCGTGGTTGCTTGGTTGGTTGGTTGGTTTGTTTCCAAAGCAACTGAAGGCAAAAAATACAAGACTCTTGTGAGGATGGTGGTCTGAAAACTTATCTGCAATGTGTGGGAGTAGTTTACATCTATATTATGAGGAAACAAAGTCTAATTTGTGAGTTTATCCCCTCATAAACTACAAATATTTCTCTCAGCACCTTGAACTTTTTATCTGACCAAAGTTACAGAAATGCGTGGCAAATGGCATCTGGAGCATCCAAGTGTGTTTGTACTCTACTCACAAGGACCCACAGTGGATGGATTTTATTGTTTAACTGCAAAAACTCTATTGTATTCTCAAGTATGTTTCTTTAGCATTTTTAAAAGAAAATCTCATTGGTCTTTAAAGGAAGAGATGGGTACAGATGTCCCTCCATCAGCATCTGACAGGCCAGATGATTTGGAAAGGATATGCTCGTTGAACTGCTTTATGAGTGCCAAGAAAAACTATGAGCATGAAAAGAAGGTTTCTAACCCACAAAGCAGAGGGCTTGCAGCAATAACCCCAACCAACGTTGCTGGTAGATTCAGAGAAATGTTGCTCACTTTATGAGTAGGTGCCATGTTACAGCTTTTAGGGTATCAAATATTATCTGTTACACCTCTGGCACCTCTAGGCTGCTTTACTCCTATAACCCAAACTGTGGAAACTGTTTCTTCCTCCCTTCTTTTCCCTTCGCAAGCCTTTCTTCCCAAGAGCACAGTTAGAGACTATAATGATACAGGAAACAGGAATTTCTGTCCTGAGAGTCTAGTAGAATAGTGTGTTTTTCAGATTTTTATTAGGAACTTGTTTATGTTTCCAGATATTCTGAGGGTCCTGCAGTCCTTACAACAGGCAGGACTGCTTCAGTCAGGTAATGTCCTGTAAAGGCTTTGTGTTACTGGAGGCTGTGTAGCTACACAGGCAAAGCCTTGGGAGACAACCATTTACATGTTCACTTAAGGCAACCTATGACTGGTGCAAGAGCAGCAGCTGGACCTGGATCCTCAAGCTCTTAGACTTTGCAGCTGTGGCTGTCTTTTTTGGACTAATCTATGGCTGCTCCACTTTCCTCCTTTATGTAGACTGTTTGTCTTCTAAACAGTTCTGTGCCCACACCAGCCTAAGGTAGAGATGATGTGACTGCTGGGGTTTGGCCCATCTCAGAGAGACCCCTGGAGTGTGTTGTCTGTTTGCCAAAAGGATTCTGAGGAATACTATATCCACAACAGAGGGATGTACAGAGGTCCCAGGATCTGTTTAACCTACTGGGGCATATCACAAATCATTACTTGTTTTGGTCCTGAATTTTGCTCCAAGTATTTTTCTAAGTCCATTTCCTGCAGGTTTGAATGCATCAATATTTTTTTCCCATGCAGAGCAGAGTTCCTCGTGTGAGACAAATATTCCATTTAGTGTGGAAATGCTACTCTAGTGGCTGAAAAAAAAGGCACCAAGTTTACAATTGTCCCACAAGATCAGAATTGAAAATGTACCTTTAATATTGCAAGACAGTGAGGGAAGTGGACTCCTTGCAGTGATAAATTTTCTGTATTTTTGCTATAAAGAAAACTTTACTCTGCACAAACAAAATGAATGAAACTTTGCAGAGCTCTTATATTTCAACAGGCTTTAAAAAAAAATTAATGAGAAGTCAGAAGACATCTTCTCCCAGATGAAGTATTATTCTTGTCATTATGGTATAATAAAATTATTTTTTATTGTTTTCTCTTCAGGGGTTCAAGACAGATGATAATTTAGATTTTCTCTAATACTAGTCTATGCTAGAAATGCTAGACCTGTGATGTACCAATAGATCATGAGATTTATACTATAGTTGTAGCTTAAGACAGTGACATATTTAAGTGCTGTGCTTAATGTCACTGGAAAGTCCAGGCCAAAAAAAACTGAATAGAGACCCTGAGAGCAAATGGGAAAGAAACCATCACCTTTTTCCACCAGGTAAAACAACAGTTTGAGCTCTAGTTGCCCTGATGTCTAATGCAATACTGCCTTTGAGGACAACCAGTGCTGAGAATATGTGGCTTTTAAGATATGACATTTCTGAGACAAAAATTTGCAGCAGCTCTTTATCATGCTGCAGTTTTTTTCTCTTTCTGGTCCTGCATAGAAGTATCACCACACCTTGAATTGCTTTGTTAACAAACCCCTGTATTGATATTTGGTTTGAGGGTCTTAATGGAATTTTTAAACCACACCTGAGTAACATCGTCTCAGACTGAAGATCATCTCATCTCCACCCTGCTGGCCCATGCATGGAAATCAGGAGGACATTTGCTTCAGTATTAACTAAGTAGATATTTGCTTCCGCTTATCTAAAGCAAATCCCTGTTCTGGTTGGGTGCCCTCCATATTCACCATGTAGCTTTGTTCTTCTGCTTATGAAGACCTTGATCCAGGACCTTTGAAAAGGCAAATGGAAGCTCACATTGATTTCGAAGTGTTTTGAAACCGCTGCAGTTTAACTTCTGAAGCTATGAATGTTTTTTGTTTCACTTTAAGAAAAAGGAAAGAGCAGACCTGTATGGTCTGTTGCTGTGGGCTGATTGAAAATGTCACTGACTATTTCTCTTTGAGTCTTAAGTGAATTTAAGAAAAAAAATCACAGCTGTGAGTTCTAGGAACTAACTTTGGGTGGCTAATGTAGGCTGGTCTGTCTAATCTGTCTTGAGAGAGAGTGAGGCTTCTCTGACAGGCCATTCTAAACAGAGGTTCAGCATAAACATCAGACTTTCCCTTTGGAGAGACCTCCTCCCCTCTGTGTAGAGTGTAGGCAGTAATTGAGGACAGTTGCTCCATCAGGTTTGGGTCAAAATGCAGAACATTGTGACTCTTTCTCACAGTGTCTATCCTCATATTTGAGCACTTAAACACATTTGCAAGTCTGTCCCAAAATGACTAAATTGTAGTAATTTCTCTTTGGATTGCTCATTTATAACATGCATACATGCAGCTAATCAATAGATGAGGCAGTGAAACTAGTGGATTTACAGCTTAATATGCTGGAGTCAATAATGGGCTGTAAAGACATTTTCAATTCAGAAATCAGCACAGTATGTTCTTTACTAAGCTTATGTGATCTATTTTAATTCCCCAAGTAACTTAAATATCTAAGGAAAATACAGAATCCAAACTAAACTTGTTATGCTTCACTTTTCAAGTAATATTTCAGTATTTATATATTTCATTTTTTCCCTAACATCTTCATCTTGCTGGTGAAAGCCACAAGCAGCTCAGACTCTTCTCTTCTGGCAGGAGCTTTGCACTGAGAAGCCCAACCCATACTAGGAGGGAATAATGAATGTGTGACCATATGAAAGCACATAGTTAAAGACTGTTTTATTTATGCATTAATGTTTCAAATAGAGGCTTAGCTAGCTGCTTTCCTTGTTCCCACTGCAGCAGACATCGCTGTCTGCTTTTCTGTGTATGTATATGAATTTAATGTTCACCTGACAGCACAGAAAAGGGGAATGGGCAGTCTGCAGGCACAGCTTCATATGCTGTGTCAAGGTGAGTGACTTCCCAACAGTGAGCCCTATAAGCTTAAAGCAGAGGGAGTTGTGGCCTTGTGATCCTAGGAGGATCTGGATGTTCATCCATGCACATTCACTTGGGTTTACTTGGTTTCAAGACTTTAAACCTGAAGGCAGATTCTTTCCCAGTTACTCTACAAACTCTGTTACCACTTTTTTTTTCTGGTCTTCTTTTCAAGTCTTTTCTCAGCCAGGTGTTGATTCCAAGCCTTCATGTGGCAAGACATTGCTGCTAAGGCACACAGCAATATATAACTTGTTCTTTGTTGGACCTTGTTATTTTCATCAACAGGGCAGTCCATAGCAGCTGCAATGGGAAAACAAGATTTGTGTTCTTTTTTACCATCATGTGACATGGGGGCTTATCAGGCTACTCGTTGAGGCTCTCCACTAGCTCATAAAACCAGAACAGGCAGGGATCCCCTGTAGCAGTCCCCTACTCCAAAACTGGGGGAACATCCTGTTAAATTCTGGAAGGAAGGTGTCAGATCTCTGCTTAATGTGTCAGTATTTTGATGGAAAACTGTGCTTTGCTGAGGAATATGTCCCCAAAGTGTATACCTAAATGTGTCTCTGATCAATATCTCCTGCTAATATTCAGAAAATAGGTTGAACTTCCCTCCAGGCACAGAAAAGAGAGAAGGCATCCCTCTCTGCATAAACAGTGTGTGCTTGTGGCCTTCTGCTAATGGGGACCGCTTTGTACAAAAAGGTGCAGAGGAAATCTCTTTTTCCTGGCTTGCACTGGTGTAATTGGACTGCACCTTTCCTAAATGGTCACCTGCGTGCTTTCCTTTAAGCTCAGTCAGTCTCTGCTTGGAGAGCAGGTAACTTCATGTAGGAAGTGTAAAGCATTGAGGGAAGAAATGGCAAACCTGGTGAAGGAAAGCCTTTTGAGAGACAGGGGGTTGTACTTTTTGGCCCATCGTTTTTTTTTTAAGTACCCAGTTCATTTTAAAGGTAACATTTTAAGTTCAGTCACATACTCAGACTAAACTTTGGCCTTTATAGTGTAGCTCCAAGTAAATTGTTTATGCTTACCTTCTAATGTCTCTCAGAAGTGATTACATACAGAGCAGGCAAAGTTTGAATGAAAAGCTAGGACTGTTCAGTACAGAGCAGAGAAAAAGGAATAAAAAACCAGGAAGTAAGAACCTTTTAGTCTCCTTTAAAATGCTGCTTTTATTTTCCATTGTGTTGGCAGAAAGCAGGGATTTAAAGCTGTGAATTGCCTGGAGGCTGTGCTATCTTCCTCTACTTAGCAGCAGTTAGAACTGCTCTTATTTTGCCTGTGTTGGGTGAGAGAGACAAGGACTCAGAATGATTGAGAAAAGGGAATAAACTAAGCTTGCATTTAACAATAATATGACACATCTATTGTACCTGTGTAAAATGGGATCTAAACCAGTAACTATAGTTCCCTGAAGCTGCACACAGGAACACAGGGGGATATCCTGAGACTTAATTAATTAATGTTTGTAACATGATGTGAGATCCTATGATGAAAAGTCATGTATAACTGTAAAGTTTTAATTTTATGGAGCACAACTGACATTCAGTGGCATTTTCAAGGAAGCTGATGTGGGAGTTCACCTGCAATCTGTGTTAAGATTCAGATTGTCCTTGTACAAGTCCCCTTAAAGATTTTATTCAAACTCTTTTTTTTTTCTCTTTACATTTCTCTTTCCCTGTTATAGCTGTTGAGCTGTACAAAGGCCAAAATTGAAAATAATTGTTTTTTTATGGGAAAACCAATGAGTCTTTCCTCTCTGTTTTCCATTCACCCAAACTACAGGCAAACTCTCTTTTTCAAATTTTACAGAAAGTAGAAACTTTGAGATGCTGCACCCAGGTCATTTTAAGATCAGATGGAAAAAGTTTTACAGTGTTCAAAGCTACTTTTCCTCACATTATAATATACAATGTTATATGGAAGGAGATGAAGAAGGTGTCTTATGGCACAGATATTTGAAGTCACAAATGTAATAAAGGGGCAATGGGAATTCTTGGAAAACAAAACTTCAAATGAAACCAAAAGCCACAACATTTGATCATGACAAAAGCACATTCTTTCTGCAACAAAGTAAAACTGAGTGCCATAAGATACCTTGAATTGAGAAGTTCATGGACATAAATTATCAATTTTTGTGGATAACAAAAACATTCATGGTTTCATTACATTGGTTTATAAAGCTCCTTCCAGTCTGGACATTAGTAGGGAAAAATGAAACGAAAAAATATATATTTGAGACTAAGAAGACTGATGTGGCGGTCCAGATTTTGTTTGTTCTGATTCTGGCCATCAGCCAAAATATCAAATGGAAAATACGGTTTATGGCATTAGGAAAAAATATAACATTAACCCCCTAATGCTCCATATTAAGGATGTACCCCCTACCATTTGCAGGTTTGAGCCCTTAGGCTCTAGCTGCTGTTTGTCAGCAGCAGTAGTTTTTCTTTCTCTTGCCATGTCTACAGACAGTGTGGAATAAATCCATGAGAGAAACCCCACTCCTAAATGTTAACAAATAGTGGATGGAAAGTCGTTGCTCATCAGGAGCACTACATGTGGTACTTATGTTTAACATATTCTTGGAGTTCATCTGTATCCTATCATATTTTGAAGAGAAACTTAGTCTGATTGTTCATATCCAACATGAGTATTGAAAGCAAGAAGTACCATTTGGGATAAGTAGTGATGTCAGCTTTGAACTGGCTGAAACCAAAGTTTATGGGAAGCTGTCCCATTAGCTATCTAGTTTATAAAAAGAGCTGCTTTTTTCCTTCTACCTCACTTTCTCACTGTGAGGTATGATAAACATGGTTTAAAGTGGAAAAATATGGGGGAAAAAATAAGGTGAAAAACTGTGGTTTATTATACAGTAGGTCTTGTGAGTGTTGTTAGAGATAAAATATTAATCTTAGGAAAACATGTTGACATCGTCCTCTAGATGGTGTCTATAGTGGAATGTCATGTCATTGATAGTTTGGTTTATTTGATTTATTTAGTCATGCAGAAAAAAATCTTTTTTTGGGTTTCAATATTTCTCAGTAGAAATTAGACAAATACAGATGGAAATACATTTTTGAGAAGGTGCCATTCTGTGGTGTTTGATGAATTTTAAAGAAATAATTATGAAAGAAAAGAGAAAAGAAAAGCAAAAAAAAGGAGAGGGGAAGAGGAAGAGACAAGAAGAGAGAGAAGGAGAAAGAGAACGAAAGAGAAAGAGAAGAAAGACAAAGAGAGAAAGAGAGAGAGAAAAAGAGAAAGAGAAAAAGAAAGAGAAAGCGAAAGAGAAAGGGAAAAAGAGAAAGAGAAAGAGATCTCACTGAAACAGAATGTTGACTTTGCCCAAAGAGGTTTCTTTAAGGTTTTACCATCAAAAGTGCAACATCATTGGTGTTTTAAAAGTGTACTGCTACCCAAAGGCCAACTTGATTTTATTTGATTTCATTTTAATGTGCAAGGCATCTTAGTTTTCTTTGTGTTGCTTTGCATTCAAGTCAAAGCTGGGGATTTCGATGCTTGGTGAGACTGCAGCAGGTCCCAGGTGTGCCAGGAAAGAAAACTGTCGGCTGTGAAAATGGGCAGCAACTCCACGACAGATTCAGCTACATGCAATTCACAGTTCCTTATATGCCCTGCCAGGAAGGAGGAAAATGAATTGCAATGTAATATTTCTGTATCAGGTATTAATTGTTGTTGTTTGCAGAATATTTTAAATTTAGATTATTGCTGTTTTTAAAGGTTTCTTCCTAGTGCAGTCCACAAGCCCATGTAGGACAGTAGCACAGGAAATTATTCAGTTATGTGGTAAGTGCTGTTAGAAAAGGATGAGAACATGGGGTCACAGAGGAGAGAAAAGGTGTATTCTCTGCCGTTGATGGCAAAACTACCATTTGTTTTAAAAATAAATTACAAGAACATTCTTAAAGTTGACAAAAAGAAAGCATGACTTTTGCCAGGAATCTAAAGGAAAGAATATTTTATCATCATGTAATCAACATTTATGTTTTAATAAGAAGCCATTTTATGTGCTTTACTTTGTGGGCTGAATTTATTCTAATACATTTTTAAAGTGAAATTTCCTAAATTTATTTATAGAAAAGCAGGCTCCAATGTAATGAATTTCTATGACATTTCCTAGCCACTGTAGAAGAAATGACTGTATCAATCCATCTCAGGGCTGGGAAAAGAGGAGTGTCCTTTCATCTCAACAAAAAGACAATTTAGATGGGCAAAAATATTTCAAAATTATTTCGGGTTTAATAAGGAAATATCTGCATTTAAAAGCTAAAAAAATTTGTTTAAGTATTTATCTAGTTTTATTTTATAATTTCTTTGGGTTTTTATTGCCATAAAAATTATTTCCCATGTAGTACATTTTGCTGTTATTGAAAGCCTGTTGGGTCATACCAAATAATCAAATCAGTATTTAAAATTAAACATAGGTGTTGAAAGGCAATTTTAAAATTCTAAAATAAAATGCAATGTTCTTAAAATGTAAATTTGAAGAGCGAAATTTACAAAAAAGAATTAATGAAAAATCTAAATTTTTTTATACAAATTGGGACAAAAATAAATAGTACAACATCAATTTCTTGTAAAAATGGAAACTCTGGTTACTTTTGGCAAGATAATTTCTGGTTAAATGAATAACACATTGGTTTCTGTTTGACTAACCTTTGAGATTTTTCAGTACTACCATGGGAATAATTTATATTCCAGTCCGCACTGCTACCAGAATAGACTCATAGATTACTTGTGTATCCATAAGTTATATCCTTGTGAATCTGAGCATAAGGCTTCAGAAATAGAGTAGATTTTTTAAATGGAAAAGACACAGTGTGCATGACATAAGCCCGAGAAGGAAGGCAACCCAAAGGACAAGCTAGCATTTGCATGTGAATATGAGCTCAGTGCAATGTTCAGAGTGAAGGCAGGGGCTGAGAATAGTCTGGGAAATAAGAGTGAACATCAGAGCCAAGGCAGAAGTGTTCCCAGTGCTCTGCAGAAAATGGCAAAGAGTCTAGATTAGACAAGGCGCTGGATAAGAGGATAATGACAAAGGTGAGGATAAACTGAGTATCTTTATAAACCCCCAAGCATTCCCCCTTGCATCTGTCACATGCAGAGGAGTCTGTTTGACTTCCTTGTGGGAGACTTTGAAGTTTTCATCAGAGTATGGTTGGATTGATGTTCTGGCTGTGAGGAGATGATACCTTTCTCCTCCTTTGTCCAGGAAGAGTTCCCCACCTCTGCCTCTGGACAAGGGGATGTTCTACGGAACTGCCTTCCCAACGTTTATGTCCATGGGTTATGAGAGAGCTGGTTTGGATCCCTGTATCACTACTACAATTAGCAGCGTGGTAGTGTCTGATGCCGCTCACAAGAAGTGTGAACTAGCTTTTTATTCAGCTATAAAAGATACCTGCCGAGTAGAGATTATGGTACAAAGACAGGATAGGGTGAGAGAAGAAACCAGAGCCTAACCTTAACATGACGGGTGATGATTTGCTGCGCTTTGATGATTACCCCTGAAGAAGGGACAGATACTCAAGCTGCCTGTTGGGGAGCTCCTCAGTGGTTCAGAGATCTTCTGATGTGTCTGTCACGTTTTGAACTCATGCCCTGAGACCTAAGCAACTGGGTAAGCTGGCCTGCCTTGAAAGAAGAGGAAAAGCCCAGTGATGGCCCTGGAAAGTGCTGCTTCATCAGATCGATAGACTCCAAGATGACTAAGTTGTGTAGTTGTGTGCAGTTTAAACATTTGTGCAGGGAGTCCACCCGTGCAGAGTATTATTGACAGCTACAGATCAATGCTAATTTTTGATCATTTTCAACCTACAAAGACCTTTTGGCCCTGTTGCCACCTTAGGGGCACTTCAAGTAGTCAAAAGCAATCACAGTAGGCAGTGTAAAATCATCAGACCCTTGAAGGCTGCACAGCCCTGCCCGTGCCTGGGAGGAGGACTGAGAGGTAGCGAGGAAGGCAGGCACCTTGCATTATGGATGCCACTGCCTTTGAACGGCATGAAAGACTATGCTAATTTGCTTCCAGACTTTAAGTGACTTCTGTGTTCATGAATTAAAAAATAAACAAACAAAAAAGGCAATCTGAAGCAAATCTTGACAGATACATTATTCATGATTCATGTTCTCTCATTTTATGTTTAGAAAAATGTGTTAAAACAAGGTTTTATTTTAAATAACTTTTCTCCTAATTTGCAGTTAGAAGAGCGGAATTAGCCAAGGAGTGTATTTGTTGCTGTTAACAGCTTGTGCTGCCTCTGGCAGCATGTGAGGCTTTTTACACAGCAAAACCAAAGGTGAGGTCCTGCCTGAAGTAGTGGTAGTGCTTCCAGAGCTGCACCAGGGGAGGAGACCAGGCTGCCAAAAAGTAAGGGCCATGTCAAAGGCTGGGTTCTGGGCTACGGGGTGGGATCTTGTCACAGTGGCTTGTCACAACTTCCCCCCTCCCTCAGGTGTCCATTTCTGAAGTGTTTGCATGGAAAGAGTGAAAGGGCCTTAGAGGAGGAATGTGAGACTGTGCACACTTAAATGTTTGCTGGAATATTCTTAATTTAATGACTGATGGAGTGAGAATGCTTCACAGTTGGAGACAGAGAAAGGAAGGCACGGGCTTGTAGTCCTTTGGATTTCATGGTCAGTCAGTCTACGAACATCTTAATGTTCACATTAAAATTTTATTTTGTTAGTTTTCTTTTAACGGTGAATGAAATCTGGACTGTTAGCGTGTGTAAACATGGGATATATGAGTTTATGGCTTTGCAGAGGAAGACTGGGAGAATATTTCAGACAATGATTTTGTTCCTGCGCCTGTTTGAGGCTGTGTCATTGCCCGCTGAAGCCAAAGTTACAGTGCTATCCTTTGCAAGGTGTATTTTGCAATTTATATTTGACCATTCCAGCAGGACAGTATTTCTAGGCTGAAAATGTCATGGGAGGACATAAAGTGATTCTTAAAATGAATCACCGAGTCTGCCATCCATCCTCTTTTCAGCATCAGCCTTTGAGCTGAGCAAATTCATGGCTGGCAATGGCAGCAGTGCAGGGGGAGAAAGCATGGCTCTGTATTCTGGGAGTACATCCCCTGAGCTTACTTCAAAACCAAACAAAACAAAAATACATGTAAACCGTTTGCTCTTCAAGAAGTATCTGTAGGAGCCAGGGATAAAAGTCATCCCTGGAAGGAATGGTTTAGCAGTCTCCAGAGAACATGATGAACTGCAGGCAAGGAAATCCCTCCATCCTTGTTTCATTTCAAAGTGCAGTGAGGATTATAAATAATTAAATCTTGGGGTTTAGTGGGAAAATGGTAGAGGGTAATGAAAAATATGCTGTGTTTCCGTTTAAAAACAGAAATCTAGTGTTTTGTAGTATTGCTGTCACAAAAACCCACCCGATGATGCAGCTCATTAAAAAGCAGAGCCATTGCTTTTTGTCTGATCTTTTTAATAACGTGTTTGTACCTTCAGAGAGCCTCTGTGTAGCAGTTCAGGGGCAGTAATTTAATGCTGTGTGCTCCCTTCCTCCCATCCCCACCCCCGAACCACGGAATGTAAATTTTAGGCTTTTAAAAGTTCTGTTTTGAAAACCTAATAGATAACTGTCCTCATAAAAACTATCAATACAGACTACATCCAATTGTAAAGCTAATTTTAATCATGTTTTGTGCCAACATAATTTCTGATGCCAGATTTTTATGCTAAGCATGAGCCTCAATTTAAACGTGGTTCTTTAACCTGCAGTTCATAATTTTGCAGTCGGCTGTATAGGTTTTTTGGCTATGGCAGTTTAAATGCTTCCACTTTCAAGGATCTAAGCCATAAATGTTTATTAAAAGAATCTATAATGAAATCAGGTTTGTTATTTTTTTAATGGCTGCCTTGAGTATGTTGGATGACTGAACGCACGTTGTTAATCATTAAGTACTCATGTTACAAAAAGTGTTTGATAGTATTGCCATCTAGGGGCTGAACGAAATTCTCCATACCGAAATAAACTGTAATTGAACAGGTGCTGCTATTGACAATATACATATGTTTTTGCTTTATAGCCCACATGCTTTCCATGTTTCTTATGACAAAAGATATCTCTAAATGTCCCACAGCAGCCAGAGCTTTTTTATATATAATCTGTTCGAGGTGATTGCTATTTGCATTTCAGCTTATGCTTTTTTGGCAGTGATGACTGGGAATTCCTAACAAAGAATTATACTTTTTTGCATTATTAATCTTGCTAGTGTTTGCCCTGTTTAACAGAAAAAAGGAATCATTTATCAGAAAAGTATGTTTATAATCTGTACTTGTGGCATCTTCAGATTTAATATTCATAATGGTCATTCAAATGCTGTGCTATATTTATCTAAAAGACTAACTCATTGTTGTGAGGAAATAACTATTTAAATATTTATTATCTAACTTTTAATATTTAAAAAAAGAAATTAATATTTCTTTAAAATTTGTTTCTGAGTCTGATAGCTTAACAAATGTTTAAATATTAAACAATTGGAAATGTTAGCATTTAACAACTTAATACGACTTACTGACACAGGGAAATTGACTTCAGCTCTTTCTACCACATGAAGACAACTGAATTCCTGCACTCCCCTTCTTGAGATCTATATAATTCATGCCAAAGTGAAACTAAAAATGAGATGAAATATATCAGTGATCAGCTGAACTCCTTTTTTCTTCACTCCTCTGATCAGACACATCTGCACAGTCTCCTACTGCAACATTACTCCTGTTCTTTGTTGGTCTCTGTGCCTTTTGTGACTGCTCAAAATAATTCTACAACTGTTTCGCCCTCCTGCCTAGATCAGAGTTTGTGCTGAGGTTCTCCTTGCCCAAGCAGTGTCAGGTCTGTGTCAGATACTGTTTGGGGTGAGCTGGGATGCCAGTGGCCCCTCCTGGCCATGGCTGATGTCCATCAGCCTGCATCCCCACCATACACCTCTGCCAGGCTGTGCTCTGGTGTGGCAGCAGGTCAGGCCCAGTCCTTGCAGCCCTGGCTGAGCCCAGTGAGATTCACAAACTGTTTATGCAAATTGCAATACCCTAAGTAATTAGAACAGGACAGCATGCCTATGAAACGTCAGATCTACACATAAGATGTGTCAGATTTCTCAGAGGCAGGCACCCCTCATTTACCACAGGTTTTTACATGCTTGAATCCAATTCCAGGAAGCTTCATCCTCACTAAGCAAAGCTCACACGTGCTGAACCAGCTATGAGTTGTGTCCTAGCTAAGATTCAGACTGTGGAGGACTCCCAGAGAGTTAGTTCCAAAGGCTCTACCATAATGATAGATAATTTTTTTAAAGGCTAAGAATTTCTATTTGAGGCTCAATAATGAAAAATCACAAAAAA